>CM060309.1:11724811-11727311 GCA_030674185.1 Monoplex corrugatus
AGAAAAAAGAAGAAGAAGAAGAAGAAGAAGAAGAAGAAGAAGAAGAAGAAGAAGAAGAAGAAGAAAGAAGAAGAAGAAGAAGAAGAAGAAGAAGAGAGAAGAAGAAGAAGAAGAGAGAAGAAGAAGAAGAAGAAGAAGAAGAAGAAGAAGAAGAAGAAGAAGAAGAAAAAAAGAAGAAGAAGAAGAAGAAAGAAGAAGAAGAAGAAGGAAGAGAAGAAGAGAAGAAAGAAGAAGAAGAAGAAAAAGAAGAAGAAGAAGAAGAAGAAGAAGAGAAGAGAAGAAGAAGAAGAAGAAGAAGAAGAAGAAGAGAAGAAGAAGAAGAAGAAGAAAGAAGAAGAAGAAGAAGAAGAGAAGAATGAAGAAGAAGAAGAAGAAGAAGAAGAGAAGAAAGAGAAGAGAGAAGAAGAAGAAGAAAGAAGAAGAAGAAGACGAAGAAGAAGAAGAAGAAGAGAAGAAAAGAAGAGAAGAAGAAGAAGAAAGAAGAACAAGAAGAACGAAGGAAGACAAGAAAGACAAGAAGAAGAAGAAGAAGAAGAACAAGAAGAAAAGAAAAGCAGAATATGGAAAAAAGACGTAAGAATAAACAAACAACAAGAAGAGCAGGAACATGGACTAATAAACGAAAAACGTCGAGAAAAAGAAGAAAAACGGACATACGCGATAACCAGAAGACAGCGATCCAAGAGCTATTTGGAAAAACGTGTCAGTCATCACATCAGCAACAGGAAATCTGGATGCCAGTCATCAGCCTGCCTGAAGACTAAACTGCCATATGCTCAGCTTTAGACGGTGAGGAAAAACACTGCAGTGCTGGATAAATGGTATGTAAACACACGACATCTACGAAACTGACTCGATCATTGTTTAAACAATCATCACTTCATCATCATCGTGTGTTGTATGTGTGTGTGTGATGTGTGTTGTGTGTGTGTGTGTGTGTGTGTGTGTGTGTGTGTGTGTGTGTGTGTGTGTGTGTGTGTGTGTGTGTGTGTGTGTGTGTGTGTGTGTGTGGGGTTTTTCACTATCATCATCATTGTGTTTGTTGTGTGTGTGTATGTGTGTATGTGATGAAGTGAGTCTCTCTCTCTCTCTCTCTCTCTCTCTCTCTCTCTCTCTCTCTCTCTCTCTTCTCTCTCTCTCTCTCTGTTTGTGTATGTATGTTCTTCATCTTTTTCCTCCCACCTCCTCTTCCTTCATCGCAAATAATTGTTCTAATTGTTTTTTAAAAAGATACCTTTCGGATCTAGAGTTATAGCTTTTTTCTGCTTATTCTTATTCAAATCCTTCACCAATTTTCATTCTGACTACTATGCATTGTTATAATGAAAATATAGAATCCTCACCACCATGATACTTGTATAAGCATTAGTGGAAACCAAGAAATAAGAGGGAAGCAGAGTATTTTTTGTAATATCAACCAAGGACATAACTCTTAGAGTCACGTAGGAATTATCTCCATGTTGTGGAACTTCTAAAATCTACATGTTGCGCTACCATTCATGGATGTTCTAGCTTACGTTTTGTGCTTGTATCTGCTTCTATGCTAGCTGAATGGTAGCGCAAACTAGTAAATTGTTCACAACATGGGAGATAATTCCTATGACTCTCAAGAGTTATGTCCTTTGTTAAATGGAAACGTAGACAATGAGTACGGTGGATAGAAGAAGAGGAGACAGAGAGATACAGACAAACAGACAGACAAAAGACATAGAGACAGAGAGAATTCATTTGACAAATGAAGAATGATTCCACAGAAAGGTCTCCTTAACCCGAATTTTTATAAAATATTAAATTTTATATATTTGTCTATTTTCATTTTTTTTTACCAATAACAGACAGAAAGGGGGAGACATACAGAGAGAGAGAGGGGGAGAGAGAGAGAGAGAGAGACGAGCGACCGACAGACAGACAAACAGGGAGGAGAGTGGAGAGAGACAAGAGAGAAAGAGAGAGAGAGAGCAACAGACAAACCGACATACAGACAAACACGACAGACAGACGGACAGACAGACAGAAACGTTTTGTTGAGAGGATTGGCACAGACATGCCTGTGAAATAAACATGAGATAGTTCTGCTCAAACATGGAAGAAAAGAAAGAAACTAAGCAAGACACATACAAACAAACAAACAAACCCATGAAGAAACAGAGAAATGACAATCAAGGGATGTATTAAGGAAGAAGAAATAATATTATTCTATGACACAACAAGATAACGTTGCGACTACGACAACACTGTCTCTCAAACCACATGAATCCTTCGAGACAGCACCCCCCACAACATATCATCTACGTCCCTTGTCTCAACCACAGAATACTTTTCATAATCTCTAAAACAGAGAACGGTAGGTTGGGTTAGGGACGGGAGTGGAAGGAGGACAAGAGAGAAAGAGACACAGAGAGAGAGAGAGAGAGAGAGAGAGAGAGAGAGAGATGTATATGCATATATACATATCATATATCATGTATGTTATATTATATTATACATATATATATATTAT
>CM060309.1:11787311-11802311 GCA_030674185.1 Monoplex corrugatus
CTGTATCAAAACTGTGCTGACAGAGAGTATACAATTTAGTTTTTTGTCATGTTTTGAGAGCATTTCGAATTCAAAGTATCCAATCTTGTCAGAACCAGGGTGTGTGTGTGTGTGTGTGTTTTCAGCACCATGCAAGTGCTGAATGCATCTTGTGCTCAGTTATTTCATCATTTAGTCCATTTCTGCCAATTTTTTGTTTAGGTCAGCGATGATTTATCTTTTTTGTTTTGTTTGTTTTTGGTTTTTTTCAGTCTGTTGTATGAAACGACGATATCGTTGGGCTTGTCCTTTCTCTTCGTTTGTTTTTGATATTGTTCCATCTATGTTCGTGATATCGGGTGTCTAGTGTTTGTGGTTTTCTCTTCCAGTCATTGATAGAACTGCCAGCATTGTGTTTGCATTGTATTGGGATGGAGCCATTGGCATAACTGTTGCCATTTATTATCTTTTGCTTTCTGTGCTAGATGATTAAACTGCTCTGTTTTCCCCCCGTTCATATATCGTTTATACTCGACTGTTTTTTATAATACATTATAATCAGAACGATGTTTTCTTCTATTTGTTTGCAAGCTCTTAGAACAGCCTGTTTTTCTCTCCAGGTAGTCCCTGTGTCATGGTTCCATGAAGGAATATGTTTTCTAAATGTTTGGTCATTTCCTGTTTTCTGTTTTGATTTCATAGTTCAAAGTGAAAGAAAAACATACAAACAAACAAACAATATAAATGAAAAACGATATCAGTTTCTACACTGTCATATTGAAATGAGTTTCTTGGTCGAGTAATTGATTTTCCTGATATGTTTTATTATGCTGATTACTACTGTTACATGGCATTAGTTTAGGGGAAATGAGTGTTATATCAATAACACGTCTCCTTGTCTTCAACCAATGTGGGTTGTTGCCGTTGTTGTCAGTGGGCTGGGAGATAGGCAAGGACACACAACACACACACACACACACACACACACACACACACACACACACACACACATACACACACAACACACACAACACAACATACACACACACGCACGCACGCATGCACACACGCACACACATATGCACATTTTTTTCATCCAATATCACTCACTGAGAAAACGTCCAGTCAAAGAACGAAAACGAAACGAAACACACACACACACAACACACACACACACACACACACACACCACACACACACACAACACACACACACACACACACACACACACACACACACACACACCACCACACGCACCCCACACACACACACACACCACGGAAACAAAAGCACACCAGAGTATTTGTGACCTGCCACCACGAAATCAGTCTTAACTAGCATTTTGGGCAATTTGAGATATACATATCACTGGAAAGAGAACATTCTGCTGATTAGTTTGGTACTTGAATAAAGCTTGTTCTGAAAAAAATGTGGAAGTTATGTATGTTTAAAGTCATTAAGTTGTATGACGGCCATTTTGAGAAAACGGCCTCAAAAGTTTTTGTGTGCTCTCCTACACATTTTCCTTAAATTTCTTTATTTGATGGCTTTGACTGAGTTTGTTTCTGATTTTCGCTGTCATTATCTGAAAGGTGCACCAAAGAGCTTTCCATCAGTATATTACATGTGCGGGTACTGTGCAGGTTACGGTTCATAATAAGAGACAAATATAGGTACTTTTGGTAATAAATGACCATCTGTCCTTGTCTATCTGCTCTATCTGTCTGTCTATTTCTCTCTTCTGTCTGTTTGCCTGCCTCTCCCTCCCTCCTTCTCTCTATCTTTCTCTCTCTTTCTCTGTCTGTCTGTCTGCCTGTCTGACTGTCTACCTGTCTGTCTCTGTCTGTCTGTCTGTCTGTCTGTCTGACTGTCTGCCTGTCTGTCTCTGTCTGTACCTATCTGTCTGTCTGTCTGTCTCTTATCTCTCTCAAGCACATACACACACACACAGACACACACACACAGACACACACACACACACACACACACACACACACACACACACACACACACACACACACACACACACACACACACCCCACAGAAACAAAAACACACCAGATTATTTCGTAAATCACGTACAGCTAGTCATCATTTCCAACCAGATGTATTGCCACAATGTTGGCCAATTCATTTCCAAGTGAAAATAACACCCAAACAGAGGGTTCTCACAAGCCTTGATCAATAAGAAGAAAAGCTTGCAATTACAGATGATTCCTTGGACACGTCAAGCAAATACTGAAATAGACTACAGGACACTGACCTCTTCTGATGTCAGTAGCAAACACGCTTGTTAAAAAGACTTTCTAAGACAGGGAACGATGGCTGTGTGTTGCAATTAGAACCTAAGTGTAGGTAAACAATGGGTACAGTGTAGGAGCTCATTTGTCATGCGTTACTGATGGTGTGTTGGTTGGTTGTAGGTGGAAACCATTATCTGAAGTGTGTTTTCTGCCGAAAGAAAGACAATCAATTTGCAAGGAAATTACGTCTTTAGAAAAGTGATCTTATAGTGTACTCTTCAGAGAACTGGAAAGTCCAGAGACAAAACAGGTAATCTATTTTGGGCAGCATGACAGACAGGCGTCATTGGTTGAAATAGTGCAGTGTATGTACTATCATCAATCAGGCACAACGAGCACTCATGAACGAACGCATCAAGCAAATCAACACCCGCATCACTTGTCTGGAAGGGAAAATCCAAGACCTCGAGGAAAGACTGAGCTCTAGCACACTACCAGATGCTATGCTCTCCGAAATCAAAGAGTGGCTAAACAACACACGACGAATAGAATGGGACAAAGTACGCCAACGCCATCGAAAGAAATTCGAACTTCTAGCACCAAAAAACAACAGGAGACAACAGAATGACAAAAGCGAGATTACACCTGTACCGGAAGAAACAAAAAGAAAGACAAAAGAGAGGTGGGTGATCAATCTATCAGATCGCCAACTCACTAAACCAGAACAGGAAGTACTAGAGAAAGGACTAAATTTCGCCGTAGCCCCTAACAAGCTTCCAGTGGTAGACCTCATCACAAGCATTGAAACAGCTTGCAGGTATATTGGCCCTAATTCAGAAGAAGCCACACACTTAAGATCAGACTGTGTCAGAATCATGAAACAGGCCAAACTACCGAAATCCAACTTAACACCGGACCAAAGACGGGCTCTGGCGGATTTAAAGAACGAACACGCCACGATGATCCTACCAGCTGACAAAGGTCGTGCCACAGTCATCATGCCTAGACCCATGTACTATGAGAAGGCAAGCGAACTTCTGGAAGATACTACAACATATGAACGCCTCAAGAAAGATCCTACTTCCAAGTTTTCCAACAAACTGAAAGACACACTGAAACGCCTGAAAGAGACGGACCGCCTGTCATTAGAACAGTACAGGAAATTATACCCAACTGTGTCCGACGTCCCCAAGTTCTATGGTCTACCCAAAGTCCACAAGAAAGAAGTCCCCCTCCGTCCTATAGTCGCATCCAGAGGTTCCATCATGTATGAGACGGCTAGATTTGTGGCGGACATCCTATCACCTCTCGTAGGACACACAGATCATCACATCCACAACAGTGCTGACCTAGTGGAAAAACTGAGTAACTACACCCTCGCTCATGATGAACTCCTTGTGTCATATGATGTCTCTGCCCTATTTACCAGCGTACCAGTGAAAGAAAGCATAGAGATCATACGCCGAAGGTTACAAAACGACCAAACCCTCCACCAACGTACATCTCTCACAGTGGACGACGTATGTGAACTCTTGTCCTGCTGCCTCACCACCACCTACTTCACCTTCCAAGGTGAATTCTACCAACAAAAAGAAGGAGCAGCCATGGGCTCCCCAGTAAGCCCAATAGTAGCCAACCTGTTCATGGAGGATTTTGAAGAGAAAGCATTGGCTTCTTTCCACTCCCCACCACGATACTGGGGGCGCTACGTAGACGACACCATGACTATCCTCCCCCAGCAACTGGTCGAACAGTTCACAGAACATCTGAACAACCAACACCCAGCCATCAAATTCACGAGGGAAGTGGAACAGAACAACTCCATAGCCATGCTGGACACCCTCATCACCAGAACTGATGGCATTCTATCCTTCTCGGTCTACCGTAAACCAACTCATACGGACCAATATTTACAGTTCGACAGCCACCAGCCCCTTGAACACAAACTGGGAGTGATTCGAACCCTTACCCACAGAGCTAACACCATATGCAGTACCCAAGAGGCAAAAGACAAGGAGACAAACCACCTGAAAAAAGTGCTCACCATCTCGGGCTACAAAAAGTGGGCCTGGAACAGCCCGGGAGGCAGGAAATCCAACACCGCATCCCAACAGCCAGTGAAACAACACCAGCGCAAGGGACACATCACCATCCCATACGTAGGAGGTGTGAGTGACGCTCTGTCCAGAAAGATCAGAAAACTGGGGGGCTGTACATTCCAAACCTTCCAACACCATACGCAGCCAGCTGGTCACCCCCAAGGACAAAACCAGCAAACTCGACAAAGCTGGCATTATATACAGAATAGACTGCCAGGACTGTAACCAACATTATGTCGGTGAAACTGAACGCCCCCTTCAGAAGAGACTAACAGAACACAAGAGGGACTCTTCTCCAGTAGGAGCTCACCTACACGCCGAAAAACATCAATTCAGTGCGGACAATGTCAACATCCTGGACAGAGAAAATAAGTGGTTCCAGCGAGGAGTCAAGGAGGCCATCTACATCGCAGCCACCAACCCCCCGCTCAACAGGGACCGGGGCCGTTACACCCTGCCCCCGGTGTACCATTCTCTGATTCGATCTCGTGAACTGGGTTCATCCCATGTTCGCGAGATCTGAGTAGAGATTCACGCAGACAGCATTAGAGCGCTGACGAAGATGGCGAGAACGCCATCGAAAGCTACGGAACTGTGAGTAGCGATTTTTGCACTGTTGGGAGACCTTGTTCTTCAAAATTGGTGGCATTATACTATTATACTGTTTTATAAAATATCATTGTTCAGGATTTTTTGTTCTTGTCTGTCTGTCTGTCTGTCTGTATATGTCTATCTGTCTGCCTGTCTGTCTGTCTGTCTACATCTATATCTCTCTGTGTCTGCCTGTCTGTCTGTCTCTCTCTCTCTCTATCTCTCTCCTTCTCACTCTCTCTCTTTCTCTCTCTCTCTCTCTCTGTCTCTCTCTCACACACACACACACACAAAAAAAAACCCACACACACATACACACATGCTCACAGAAACACACACAAACAAACACACACACACACTCATGCTCACACATACGTTCTCATTCATGCTCACATACACACACAGACCACACACACCACCACACACACCACACACACACAACACACACACACACACACACACACACACACGCACACACACACACACAACACACACACACACAACACATGCACACACACCACTAAAACAAAAGCACACCAGAATATTAATCAAAGGACATAACTCTTGAGAGTCACGTAGGAATTATCTCCCAAATTGCAGAACTTCTCAAATCCAACACAGTTTGCGCTACCCATTCAGCTAGCATAGAAGCAGATACAAAGCACAAAAACCGTAAGCTCAGAACACTCCTCAAAAAAGGAGCACCCAAGCTTTTTTTTTATACTCTACAACTACCCTACACACAACTATGAGAGAGGAGAGAAATACATACAATATATTGGTCTTATGTTCAAGATTGTTATAGTCTTCTATTCTTGGACTGACCAAAACACACACACATAGACAAGACAGAACATATACAGGGTTGCTTCCAAGGCATACAGGTAATACCAAAGAAATAAGAGGGAAGCAGGGAGACTTTTTATTATATTAATCTGAATATTTCGTAAATCACATGCAACTAGTCATCATTTCCAACCAAAATGTATTACCACCATTTTGGCCAATTCATTTGCAAATGAGCATAACACCCAACAGAAGGACTCACAATTCTTGATCAGTAAGAAGGAAAGCTTACATTTACAGACAATACCTTTGACACATCAAGCAGATACTGAAATAGACTAGAGGACTCTGACCTCTTCCGATGTCGGTAGCAAACACGCTTGTTAATAAAAGAATTTCTGAGGCAGGGACGCTGACTGTGTATTGCAATTTGAACCTATGCATAGATAGACAACAGGTATAGTGTAGGAGCTCATTTGTCTTTCATTACTGATGGTGTGTTGGTTGTTGGTGGAAACCATTATCTCAAATGTGTTCTCTGCCAAAAGAAAGACAGTCAGTTTGAGAGGAAATTGAGTCTTTACAAAAATGATCTTCATTCTGTGTTCTTCAGAAGAATGTAAATTCTGGACCAAGAACAGGCAGCTTATTTGGGCAGTACGAGAGACAGGCGTGATTGGTTGAAATAGGTCGGTGTATGTACATGTATTGATATACTGTTTTATGAAACTTTTTTGTTGTTGATTTGTTGGTCTATCTGTCTTTGTCTGTGTGTCTGTCAGTCTGTCTGTCTGTTTGTTCTGTCAGTCTGCCTGCCTCTCTCTCTCTCTCTCTCTCTCTCTCTCTCCCTCTCTCCCTCTCTCTCTGTCTCTCCTCTCTCTCTATCTCTCTGCTTATCTGTCTGTCTGTCTGTCTCTTTCTTTCTCTTTCTCTGTCTGTCTGTCTGTCTGTCTGTCTGTCTCTCTCTCTTTCTCTCTCTCTCTCTCTCACACACACACACACCACAGAAACAAAAACACTCCAGGTTATTCCATCATTTCCAACAAAATGTATTGCCACAATTTTGGCTAGGTCATTTGCAAATGAGCGAAACATCCAACAGGGGCACTCACAGTCCTTGATCGATAAGAAGAAAAGCTTGCAATTACAGATGATACCTTGGAAACGTCAAGCAAATACTGAAATAGACTACAGGACACTGACTTCTTCCGATGTCAGTAGCAAACACGCTTGTTAAAATTGAAGACTTTCTAAGACAGGGAACGCTGGCTGTATGTTGCAATTAGAACCTAAGTGTAGGTAAACAATGGGTACAGTGTGGGAGCTCATCTGTCATTCGTAACTAATGGTGTGTTGACTGATTGCTCGAGGAAACCATTACCTTCAATGAATCGTGTTTTTTAGCCAGAAGAAAGACAGTCCATTTCCTCAAAAATTGAATCTTTAGAAAAGTGATCTTCATTCTGTATTCTTCAGAGGAATGTAAAGTCCACAGACATGAATACGCAGCCTATTTGGCCAACATGACAGACGTTATTGGTTGAAAGTATTCGATGTAGGTACTGCTATGTTTTTTGGGGTTTTTTGGGGTTTTTTAATGAAATGTTGTTTTGGGGGATTTTATTTGTCTGTCTGTCTGTCTGTCTGACTCACTGTCTCTGTCTCTCTCTCTCTGTCTCTGTCTGTCTATCTGTCTGTCTGTGTCTCTCTCTCTCTCTCTCTTTTTTTTTTCTCTCCCCTGTCTCACTCTCTCGCTTGCTCTGTGTTCGTGTACATTCTCCATAGGTAAGTACTAGATGTTAAACAACATCAATGCACTTGTGATACTTCCCATGAAAACAACGATTTGTTCTTGTCCCCCATCTCCCTCTCTTTCTCTTTCGTTCTCTCTTGCTCTCTCTCTCTCTCTCTTGCTCTCTCTCTCTCACTCTCTCTCTCTTTCTCTCTCATCTGTCTGCCCACCTGTCTCCCATTCACTGTCTGTGTCTTCTTTCTGCCCACTTGTCTCCCATTCACTCTCTGTGTCTTCTGTCTGCCCACCTGTCTCCCATTCACTCACTGTGTCTTCTGTCTGCCCACCTGTCTCCCATTCACTCTCTGTCTTCTGTCTGCCCACCTGTCTCCCATTCACTCTCTGTCTTCTGTCTGCCCACCTGTCTCCCATTCACTCTCTGTGTCTTCTGTCTGCCCACCTGTCCCCCATTCACTCTCTGTGTCTTCTGTCTGCCCACCTGTCTCCCATTCACGCTCTGTGTCTTCTGTCTGCCCACCTGTCTCCCATTCACTGTCTGTGTCTTTTGTCTACCCACCTGTCTCCCATTCACGCTCTGTATCTTCTGTCTACCCACCTGTCTCCCATTCACTCTCTGTGTCTTCTGTCTGTCCACCTGTCTCCCATTCACTCTCTGTGTCTTCTGTCTGCCCACCTGTCTCCCATTCACTGTCTGTGTCTTCTGTCTGCCCACCTGTCTCTCATTCACTGTCTGTGTCTTCTGTCTACCACCTGTCTCCCACTCACTGTCTGTGTCTTCTGTCTGCCCACCTGTCTCCTATTCACTCTCTGTCTTCTGTCTGCCCACCTGTCTCCCATTCACTCTCTGTGTCCTCTGTCTACCCACCTGTCTCCCATTCACTGTCTGTGTCCTCTGTCTGCCCACCTGTCTCCCATTCACTCTCTGTGTCCTCTGTCTACCCACCTGTCTCCCATTCACTCTCTGTCTTCTGTCTGCCCACTTGTCTCCCATTCACACTGTGTCTTCTGTCTGCCTATCTGTCTCCCATTCACTCTCTGTCTTCTGTCTATCCACCTGTCTCCCATTCACTCTCTGTCTTCTGTCTGCCCACCTGTCTCCCATTTACTCTCTGTCTTCTGTCTGCCCACCTGTCTCCCATTCACTCTCTGTCTTCTGTCTATCCACCTGTCTCCCATTCACTCTCTGTCTTCTGTCTGCCCACCTGTCTCCCATTTACTCTCTGTCTTCTGTCTGCCCACCTGTCTCCCATTCACTTTCTGTCTTCTGTCTGCCCACCTGTCTCCCATTCACTCTCTGTCTTCTGTCTGCCCACCTGTCTCCCATTCACTCTCTGTCTTCTGTCTGCCCACCTGTCTCCCATTCACTCTCTGTCTTCTGTCTGCCCACCTGTCTCCCATTCACTGTCTGTGTCTTCTGTCTGCCCACCTGTCTCCCATTCACTGTCTGTGTCTTTTGTCTGCCCACCTGTCTCCCATTCACACTGTGTCTTCTGTCTGCCCACCTGTCTCCCATTCACTGTCTGTGTCTTCTGTCTGCCCACCTGTCTCTCATTCACTGTCTGTGTCTTCTGTCTACCCACCTGTCTCCCACTCACTGTCTGTGTCTTCTGTCTGCCCACCTGTCTCCTATTCACTCTCTGTCTTCTGTCTGCCCACCTGTCTCCCATTCACTCTCTGTGTCCTCTGTCTACCCACCTGTCTCCCATTCACTGTCTGTGTCCTCTGTCTACCCACCTGTCTCCCATTCATTCTCTGTGTCTTCTGTCTAGCCACCTGTCTCCATTCACTCTCTGTGTCCTCTGTCTGCCCACCTGTCTCCCATTCACTCTCTGTGTCCTCTGTCTACCCACCTGTCTCCCATTCACTCTCTGTCTTCTGTCTGCCCACTTGTCTCCCATTCACACTGTGTCTTCTGTCTGCCTATCTGTCTCCCATTCACTCTCTGTCTTCTGTCTATCCACCTGTCTCCCATTCACTCTCTGTCTTCTGTCTGCCCACCTGTCTCCCATTTACTCTCTGTCTTCTGTCTGCCCACCTGTCTCCCATTTACTCTCTGTCTTCTGTCTGCCCACCTGTCTCCCATTCACGCTCTGTGTCTTCTGTCTGCCCACCTGTCTCCCATTCACTGTCTGTGTCTTCTGTCTGCCCACCTGTCTCTCATTCACTGTCTGTGTCTTCTGTCTACCACCTGTCTCCCACTCACTGTCTGTGTCTTCTGTCTGCCCACCTGTCTCCCATTCACTGTCTGTGTCTTCTGTCTGCCCACCTGTCTCCCATTCACTTTCTGTGTCTTCTGTCTGCCCACCTGTCTCCCATTCACTCTCTGTGTCTTCTGTCTGCCCACCTGTCTCCCACTCACTCTCTGTGTCTTCTGTCTGCCCACCTGTCTCCTATTCACTCTCTGTGTCTTCTGTCTGCCCACCTGTCTCCCATTCACTGTCTGTCTTCTGTCTGGCCACCTGTCTCCCATTCACTGTCTGTGTCTTCTGTCTGCCCACCTGTCTCCCATTCACTGTCTGTCTTCTGTCTGCCCACCTGTCTCCCATTCACTCTCTGTCTTCTGTCTGCCCACCTGTCTCCCATTCACTGTCTGTGTCCTCTGTCTACCCACCTGTCTCCCACTCACTCTCTGTGTCTTCTGTCTGCCCACCTGTCTCCCATTCACTCTCTGTGTCTTCTGTCTGCCCACCTGTCTCCCATTCACTGTCTGTCTTCTGTCTGCCTGCCTGCTCTCTCTGCCTATCTGTCTGTCTGTCTTTCTCTCTTTCACACACAGACATGTTGGTTGCCAGTCATCAAGTGATTGCAATGACCGTCCATGCTCAGAATAATAATAATAATAACAATAATACTAGTAATAATAATAAAATAGGCATAGCACATATTAGCATTGTCTTGGATGTGACCAATTGTATTGAAAGCATGCCTTTCATGGAAGCAGGAGAGCTGGCATTCTATGTCTCAAATACTAGCGCGCGCACACACACTCAGACACAGACACACACACACACACACACACATCCGTGCGCGCACTCACTCACCACACACACACGCACTCACGCACACACACACACACACACACACACACACACACACACACACACACACACACACACACACACACACATACCATGAGTAATCTCAAAGACAGCATGTTTACATCTTGCAGAGAGAAAAAACAAAAGCGGATGCAATCAAAATTAGCTGGCTTCTTTTTCGTTGATGCTATTTATGACAATGAAAATAAACAAAAAGAATTGCATGCAAAGGAGTAGAGTCATATCACAAACACTGGTCTTTGTTTGCATCTGTGATTTGTATATGAACATGTACATCTGTATTCTGCACATTTTTATAGCACTTTTCTGGCATCATCTGTTTCCTGTTAACTGGTATAATATTTCTCGTGTTAGATCTGAGCCACACTCAGTGCACTGATATGTGCAGTTACTGTTTTCTCCAGTTTTGTTTGTAATTATGTTTTGTTTGTGTTGTTGTTGTTGTTGTTTGCCCACTGAGGTATTGCGTACGTTCTGAAATGGTTATAGCCCTGATATGGCTCTGCGCAGTTGGCTGGGCCTTAAACAAACAAACAAACAAAATAACATTAACAATGAGCCACATTTGCTAGGACACCAAGCTGCATTATGCAACAGAGCATTAATGTAATATAACAAAATAATATAAAATAATACAAAAATAAAATAAAATAAAAATAAAATAATAAAATATAATAATTAATATAATATAATATAATATAATATATAATATAATATTATATATATGATATAATATATAATATGATAATATATATATATAATATAATATATATAATATATATATGTATATAATATAATATAATATAATATAATATAATATAATATATAATATAATATATATATTATAATATAATAATAAATAATATAATATAATATAATATAATATAATATATAATATAATATAATATAATAATAAATAATAGAGATAGAATATATATGCGGTGTGTGTGTGTGTGTGTGTGTGTGTGTGTGTGATCATTTTCTGGTTTTTTTTTTAATTACCAGTTTTGTAATGCTTTGCTTTTGAAAACAATGCCTAAAACCATCCCCAAGGTTGTCTAGAAGGAGGTGGTTGCCAAGGTTAACAGAGGAAAAGCTGGGTGGCAAACATTAAAAAAATGGACTCCGTGTAAACTGTTTTGTTGCTGTACATCATAAACATATATGGAGGCCTTGCCTGCTACTACCTACTATGGAACTCTCCAGAGACCATATTTCGATGCTTTCTCCATTTACAAAATTAATGCTGCATCTACGATATAGATTAATTGTCTCATGAAAGTTCTAGTACCGGTTTTACTATTTAGGTGAAGAAGGAAGAACGATGTAGTTCAATCAAACAAACATTTATTGTCAGATTTACATGTTTCTTTCTTATTGGCAACGGAATAGCGACCACCCCCCACTTCTCTCTGTTCCTTACACCACCTTAGTAGCTACAGACCAGTGTTTACAATGGTGATGATGACGATGAGGATGATAATGATAATGCTGTGGACTTCCATTTAAGCTTACTATTCGATACCTTAGAGCAACAAAGCTATACTCGATGGTTGCCATTTTGAAAAGTTCGGAGCTACACTCACTTGAAAAGTTTGGAAGCTCATGAAAAAATCAGATTCTCAAACAAAATATTCACAATTTGGTGAGTATGTAGAAAATCCTGTTTACATTTATACATCACAAAATGGTTGCCGCCTATAAACTGAAAATTGATTAAAAATCATTTTAAAATCGATTGTCCATTGTTGCTTAACTTTTCTTTCAGAAAGAGGACAGACGTTTTGAGCAACAACGGACTACTGTGAGATGTTCCAGTTTTGCATGAAAGGAGACTCCAAGAATACAGACACAAATTTAGGCAACAACCCTATATCTATTCAATAGCCCGTTGTACCATAACGTGATGAATGAAATTGCATACACATAAATTGTTGTTCAAACAAAAATGTTGTGTGAGATATATAAGATAATGTGATGAAAAGCAATTACTCTGTGCACAGGCAACACTGGTTTACAGTTCAAGTAGTCTGTTGTTGCAGAAATATTCCTTAGCTGTTGGTACTGAAGTGTGGGGGAAGAAGGTGGTATTTCACAGTGATCCATTCTTCTCCGTGAAAAGCCTGTAAGCTCGTTGTGTGCAAGAACGGTTTTTAAACTAACTTTCAAATTTGATAAACAACTTCTTTGGCACTTTGTTATCATGAATTTTATAGTAATATCTACCATGTATCAAAAAATTGAAAAATGCAATTTTTTTTTTAGATAGACCGTTGTTGCTGTAAGGTATCGTATTATAAGATATCATGACGTCAACCAGACCTGAGAGATACAGACACCTGGGATGTTGGTCAGAACATTTGAGCAGCAAAATCAATGACGCATAACAGAGCAACAAGCTATCTAAGCTATCTAACCCCTGACATTTCACACCTTAAGGCTGCAGTTTTATTACTGGGCTACCGTTCTGTTATCTGTGTGGGCAAGTCAGAGAGCTCGTGCAAATGCATCCATCCTCAAAATCAGATAGCTACATGTAGACCAGTGTCATCTTAGACACAATCATTAGCGTGAGAAGCGCCTCGTACATACGCAACAGGACGACAAACATCGTTACCTCAATCAACAGTGTTGTACCAATTGTGTACTTTATGGCTTTTTGTTTGTTTGTTTGTTTATTTTTGTTGTTTGTTTGTTTGTTTGTTTGTTTGTTTGTTTGTTTATTTGTTTGTTTAGCTCAGTCAATACATGCATTTCTTTATTTTTTTCTTCTGAGACAGAGGGCAGAAAAGAAGAAGAGGGAAAAAAGCGAGGAAGAACGAATGCAAAGTAACCAGAAATATTCATAGACATTTGAAATATCTAACAGCAAGATTCAGATTCGGTTTATCTGATTTGACTGTACATCAATTCAGATACAAAACATTCACACACACACACACACACACACACACACACACACACACACACACACACACACACACACACACACACACACACTCACACACGCACACACACACACAGATACACACACACACATACACACACACACACACACACACACACACACACACACATACACACACACACACAAACACTCACACATTTCTTGATGGAGGCAAGCAAGTCAGGGTGCTCGTGCAAGTGCATGCATCCTCAAAATCAGATAGCCAGACCAGTCTTACCCTTGACACAATCAATAACGTCAGAAGCGCCTCATGCATACGCAGTAAGACAATAATCGTCGTTATCTCAATCACCAACATTGTACCGACTTTAGGGACAGTACAGTTTGCAGTTTACGTTTCCGGAGAAATAACTTAGCCCAGCCAATACATGTTACTTTGTTTTTAACCCTTTTCCTCAGAGAGAAAGTGTAAAAAGGAAAAAGAGGTGAAAAGGAAAAGGTCATGGAAGGACAAATGCAAATTTAACCAAAAATAGTAATAGACATTTGAAATATCTAACAGCAAAATTCAGATTCGGTTTGTCTGATTTGGCCGTACATTGATTCGGATACAAAGCGTTTACACACTCTCAAACTCATACACACACACGCACTCGCACACGCACACGCATATATATATATATACACACACATACGCAAACACACACGCAAACACACACACACAAACGCAGACATGCACACACTCACTTACACACACACACACACACACACAGACACATGTATACACTCACACATACACACACACAAACACACACACGCACACACACACACACACACACACACACAACACACACATCCTCTCACGCACTCACACACCCACACACATTCACTCACACACACACACACGCACGCACGCACGCACGCACGCACGCACAAACACACTCACACACACACTCACACACACACTCACATACACACGCATGCACGCACGCACGCACAAACACACACGCGCGCGAGTATACACACACGTTTGCACACATGAGAGAGACAGAGACAGACAGACAGACAGACAGAGACAGAGATAGGTAGAAAGAAACTCTAGGGAGAGCTAGACAACAGAAGGTCTTCAGAGAAGTAACCCCTTTAGACAAGTGTTTCGGCCCTGAACTCCTTACACTCTCGGGGGGCCGGGCCACATCCAGGTCATGACTCCTGGATGCCCTTCTGCGGTTAGTCTATTTTTTTTCCCCACGCCGGGGAGCGAACCTAGGCGATTCTGCGCTTCAGAACTGCGGTACGCGGTTTTACCAATGTGCTAACGGGGCACACATCATCTGTAGGGAATTTAATCCTTATGAAGTTCACTTTTTTGGTTCCTCCTTGCCCAGATCCAGCTTGAGCTCCTTTCTGCTGCCTCTGCCATCGCTTTAAGGGCTCTAGTCCTCTTCTTCCCAGAAATGGCGAGTTGTTTCATGAGATCATAAGCGGAGGTGCCCACAAACCCTCTTGCCCCGACCTCTATGGCGAAGATTTTGATCCGCAGACCTGCTTTCTTCAGGGTGCTGGCAAGACCGGCGTATTT
>CM060309.1:11807311-11812311 GCA_030674185.1 Monoplex corrugatus
TCGATTGTTTTCTTTGCTGTCCATGGAACTCTCAACATTCTTCTTAGAAACCACATCTCAGCTGCCTCAATCTTGTTCTGGCTTTGCTTGTTGACTGTCCATGCCTTGCATCCGTACAACAGTATTGGTTCTATATAACATTCAAGAACTCTCTGATGTTAATTGACAGGCATTTGTAAAGCATACCACTACAGATTAACTTACTGTTTTGTGATGGACATACCTGTCGACATTCTTGAGCGCAAAAGGTGCCTGTGAACAGCTGGAGATTATTGAATTTTGTGAATTGTACAATGCTAGTTAAGGGAAAAAACTGAGGTAGACACACACTTCCATAAATACACACATACACACACTCATACATACATACATACATACATACATACATACATACACACACTCATATATACATGCATCCATACATACATACATACACACACTCATACATACATGCATACATACATACATACATACACACATACATACATACATACATGCATGCATGCATATATACATACATACATACATACATGCATACATACACACATACATACATACTGCATACATACATACATACATACATATATACATCTCTCTCTCTGTGTCTCTCTATCTCTCTGTGCACACACACACACACACACACACACACACACACACACACACACACACACACACATGTCTGTGTGTGTGTGTATGTGGAGAGAGAGAGGGGGGGAGAGAGAGAGAGAGAGGATAGAGACAGACACACAGACAGACAGACTGAGATACGTATTTAATGACAAATCGACATATATACATACAAAGTAGAAACAGGACATAACCACATACATTAACATTATCACACAGATGAGCATAGTAAGATTTCATATTGGTCACAGTTCTTGTTACAGCTTTGTTCTTGCATTCTAACTAATTCATTTGCAAATGATCACAAGACTCCACTGTGCAACGAAACACTGCCGATTTCTGAGACGTCAGCCCACACTCATGGTGGATGGACTACACACGTACGTCAAACACCAACAAGTCTACTGCAGGATGAGTTCCTCAAAACACACCTTTGATGTCAGGTGAAGGCATGATGTTTATCAAGTTTCCAGAGGCAGGGGATTGGTGTTTTTGTCAGTGAGGTCCAAAGGCTTTAACAAATATAAGGTGTGTTGCAAGGATTAGCTTGTTGGTGTCAGCTAATTGCTTGACAAATGATAACAGAATTTGTGTCCAGAGGTTTGGTATATTGATGCATTTTTCAGTATGAGGAGTCTGTAAACTTTAGGATATTTTGTTTCTTACACAGTATACATATTTTGATTTTACATACGTAGTTCTGCGTATGAGGTCATATGCCTACAACACACACACCACACACACACACACACACACACACACACACACACACACACAACACACACACTCACGCACAAACAAGCAAACAAACAAACACACCCACGCACATGCGCACACACACTCACACACACACACACACACACACACACACACACACACACACACACACTCACACACGCACACACACGCACAGGCGCGCACACACACACGCTTGTACACACATATATACCGTAAAGTTTGGGTTATTGGGCACACCGGTATGTAAGGCGCACCCACTAAATTATAGAAAAATCTAAACTATATTCACACATAAGCCGCACTGGTTTAAGACGCATTTTTTCAATGGCCAGGTCGATCACCTTCAACTTGAAGGCTGCTTCGTAGGCATTACGTCGCGTTTTTGGCATGCTGAGGGTATATACCGATCCAAATGCTTCAGTGTGTGCGGATTTCATTTAAAAACGTGAACAGTTAACATTTAACACTTTAACGTGAACAGTTAACACTTTAACATGGAGCTCACCAAAAAAATTCATGAACGGTAAACATGATTTTGATGAGTTAAAGAGAAGCTAAGAAAAGATGAGAACGTGATGCTCATGGGATTGGGGAAAATCCGCAAATAAGCTGCATCGTTTTTTAAGCCGCAGGGGTTAAAGCTGTGGAAAACTGTCACGGCTTATAGCTCAAACGATATGTGTTATTCCTAAGTAAACAGTCCCATAAAGAGAGTGAGAGAGAGAGGGGGTAGAGAGAGACAGAGAGAGACAGAGAGAGACAGAGAGAGACAGAGAGAGACAGAGAGAGACAGAGAGAGACAGACAGACAGACAAACAGACTGGCAGAGACAGACATAGAGAGAAAGAGAGAGAAAGAGACAGAGAAAAGACAGATGGAGAGAGAGACAGAGACAGAGACACAGAGGGAGAGACAGAGACAGAGACAGAGAGCCAGACAGCCAGACAGAGACAGATAGAAAGAAGAAGAAGAAGAAGAAGAAGAAGAGAAGAAGAAGAAGAAGAAGAAGAAGAAGAAGAAGAAGAAGAAGAAGAAGAAGAAGAAGAAGAAGAAGAAGAAGAAGAGAAGAAGAAGAAGAAGAGAGAGAGGAGAGAGAGAGAGAGAGAGAGAGAGAGAGAGGAGAGAGAGAGAGAGAGAGAGAGAGAGAGAACATAGGAAGCGAATTCACAATGAAGGTAGAGGAATTTAAACCAATTCTGCAAAACTGAAGCAAGTTACAGAGGGGTGAGTTATTCTCAGCGCTCCTTTGATGTCAGCAGCAGGTATATTGCTTATTAGATTTCCTGAGGCAGGAGTTGCTGTGTTTGTTAGATAGAACCAAATGTTTTAACAAACAATAGGCGTGCTGTGAAGGTAACCTTGTCACTAATTGCCGATTGCCTGGTAGACAGTGTTTGAGGCTGTTTGCATAATTTTGTTTTGTTTTTGTTTTTTATTTCGTTTTGTTTTTTAGGCAGTGGAATTAATAAGCCAACAGTTAATTGCTTAAACAGACAGACAGACAGACAGACACACACACACACACACACACACACACACACACACACACACACACACACACACACACACACATGTTAGATAGTTCTTGCATATAATGAAAATTCATTATAGTCTTCTCTTTCATTTTTTTTTCCACCGTAAAACAGAACGACACCCCAGTTCACGGTGATGCTTCTTTAGAAAAGAGACACGTGTGCTCAAAATAATGCAGAATAAATTGCACACACACTGCGAAACACACAAACAAATTACCAGAAGCAGAGATCCACTAAGGTACTGCCCATGTATTGGTGACGATTGATGTAAATTTGAAAAGAACCTTAGGCTGTTTCTACTCAAACTCATGCTCTCGTTGGTAACCACTGAAACACACATAATGAAATGAAGGGATAAAAAAATCATTCATAGTGTGTGTTATAGAAATAAAGACAAAACAAGATGTAATGCTACCACAAATTGATTTGTAGTTGTCCATATCCTAACTGGTGTGTGGCTATAAAACTCCTCCTCCTCCTCATCATCATCATCAAGTGCCCTGCCGCATGGCGTTGGTGATCATGACCCTCCACACGAATCTATCCCTTGTTGCTGCAAGTACATATTCCACCCTCTCTGTCCTCAGCCACCCTACCAGTCCATCCAATGTTTTCTCCCTGGGTCTACCTGGTGTTCTCCTTCCATCCAGCTTTTCTTTTATGACCAGGTGCTCCAATTCCCTTTTCCTCATAAAACTACTTGTCATAAACGTGATACTGTTTGTTTGTTTGTTTGTTTGCTCGGTTGATTTTGCTTTGGTTTTCAATCTAATGAAACGTCAGTACTTAAAATGCACTTTAATAACAAGCGTAACACTGCTAGTCATATATATAATTTATTTTATCAAAATAATGAAACGTCAACCATAACAACACCCCATTCTCAGAAAAAAATAAAGCAGTACCATCTAGCATAAGCAAACCAATTCTAGAGACGAAAGGTTTTCGCTGAGGCGAAACACTAAGCTTGCTATGGTTAGTATCCTTTTACGTGAAAGGTGGGGAGAGGGGGTGTTATTGATTCAGATTCACCATAGTGATTGTGTTTGTGTCTGTCTGGAGACGAGAACCTGCTAGCCAGGATTGCTTGGTTCTGTTGTAACATGACTAGACACGAGTGTATAAGTCTGAAGAGTGATGATCATTTTATAGCTTAGAGAGATTTAAACAGAACACTTACCATACTGATTAGTTCTGATTTTCTAAGATCGACTTGCCTGTGGACATTCCTGGGCATAAAAGCCATCCGTGGATGGGGAAAGAATAGCTGAGGCCTAATGAATTCTACGAATGCCAGAAATCTGGTTTAGGAGAAGAGAATAGTTGGACACACATACACATCCATGCACACATACATGACACACAGATACAGACCACACAGACACCACACAGACACACACACACACACAGACACACACACACACACACACACACACACACAACAACACACACACACACACACACACACACACACACACACCCCACACACAATACTGCTGATAAACCAACAAACAAGACAACAAACAAGAATTGCAATCATTTTCCAACCACACAAGATATTGTCCTAACCCCCCCCATCTCCCAACCAAATCATAATGTTGAATACTAAATCTCCGTCTATCCACCACAGCATGCTCCACCACTATCATTTCTCTGCCCACGTGTGTACATCCCTCTTTAACTCTCATGTGTACATGAACACACACACACACACACACACACACACCCCACACACACACACACATACACACCACACACACACACACACACACCACATCACACACAGCGGCATCACACACACACACACACACACACACCCCAACAATACACACACATTCTTGTAGACCTATTTTCATATAGATAAATAGACAGACAGACAGACAGAAAAGATAGATAGATAGATAGATAGATAATATAGATAGAGAGATAGAGAGATAGAGGATAGATAGATATATAGACAGACAGATATATAGATAGATAGATAGATAGATAATAGATAGATAGATAGTGTAGATAGACAGGCAATAGACAGGACAGACAGACAGATAGAAGATAGATAGATAGACAGGCAGATAGACAGACAGACAGATAGATATGTAG
>CM060309.1:11814811-11834811 GCA_030674185.1 Monoplex corrugatus
CATACATACACACAAATATGCATCCATACATACATAGACAGACAGATAGATAGATAGATAGTGAGTGTTTGAATGTGTGCGCGTGTGTGTGTGTTGGATATATATATATATATATATTTTATATATAGAGAGAGAGAGAGAGAGAGAGAGAGAGAGATGTATATATGTGTGTGTTTTGTGTGTGTGTGTGTGTCTGTGTGTGTGTATATATATATATATTATATGTGTGTGATATGTGTGTGTTGTGTGTGTGTGTGTGTGTGTGTGTGTGTGTGTGTGTGTGTGTGTGTGTGTGTGTTGTGTGTGTGTGTGTGCACGCACGCGTGCTCTAGTGCCTATGCTAACACACACGTGAACCACCGTTCCAACATTCCAAATGAATTATGCATAACGCTCACTCTTTCAACCTCACTGAAATTTGCTGCGTTAGCTTGTTTATTACGATCTGGTTCTTCGTTCACAATAATATTATTCCCTCAGTCAACATGATTGCATTTGTCTGTTGCAGGCAAGTAGGCAAGCCCACCCAACATGGCTTAGAACTGAGCTGGCTTGAGATACACATTACTCCAACCTGACACTTCTCGTTACCTGCTTGTGTTTCGTCTCTAGGAATACCACTATTTTTCAGTTATAACCATCTCACCTCTGGACTACGCTTAACAGCCATACCTGAATCTGCTCCACTTGCCTGCATCCTCGGATTGACTGAAGGTTATACAGAACACGATCTTTGCTTACACCTGTGTTTAAGTCTTCGTAAATTTGGAATTAACTGAAAAAGAAAAATTAATTGACAGCATTATGGAGACCGTCGTGTGTGCAGAACAACTTTACCAATCGCCTGTTTGTTAAATGTTGTTTGTTTTAACGTCGGCACCGTGAGTTGGTCTGTGGCCAAGTTGTGAATCTTTGTGACGCAGATGTGCTTGAGTCTATTTCCACCAGAAAAAAAAGTACTATTCTTCGTTATCTCTCAACACTGAATCATCAACAACCACATAGCCACAACCTGTCTGATACTCTTTGTCAGCCATACTTCAGCCTTCCTGGATAAGTCTGAGAATCTTTATCTCTTCATGGGCGTGCAGCTTGGGAAATAATTTATCCTGTCTGTGAGCTCCATTGTTTGTGGAGAGCTTTCTCTATCTACGATCAATAGGTACGTGCTCTATTCTTCTTCTTCTTCTCTTCTTCTTCTTCTTCTCTTCTACTTCTTCTTCTTCTTTTTCTTCTCTTCTTCTTCTTGCATTCTTCTTCTACTTTCCTTCTTCTTCTTCTTTCTTCTTCTTCTTCTTCTTCTGATTTTCTTCTTCTCTCTTTATTCTTCTTCTTCTCTTCTACTTCTTTTTCTTCTTCTTCTACTTTCTTCTTCTTCTTACTTCTTCTTCTTCTCTTTCTCTCTTCTCTTTCTTCTTCTTCTCTCTTCTTCTTTCTTCTTCTTCTTCTTCTTCTTCTTCTTCTTCTATTTCTTTTCTTCTTCTTCTCTTCTCTCTTCTTCTTCTTCTTCTTCTTCTTCTTCTTCTTCTTCTTCTTCTTCTTCTTCTTCTTTTCTTCTTCTTCTTCTTCTTCTTCTCTCTTTCTTTTCCTTCTTCATTCTTCTTCTTCTCTTTTTTTTCTTCTTCATCTTCTTCTTCTTTTACTTTCTTCTTCTTCTTCTTCTTCTTTCTTTCTTTTATTTCTCTTCTTCTTCTTCTTCTTCTTCTTCTTCTTCTCTTCTTCTTCTTCTTTCTTCTTCTTTTCTTCTTCTTCTTTCTTTCTTCTTCTTTCTTCTTCTTCTTCTTCTTCTTCTTCTTCTTCTTCTTCTTCTTCTTCTTCTTCTTCTTCTTCTTCTTTCTTCTTCTTCTTCCTTCTTCTTCTTCTTCTTCTTCTCTTCTTCTTTTTCTTCTTCTTCTTCTTCTTCTTCTTCTTCTTCTCTTCTTCTTCTTCTTCTTCTTCTTCTTCTTCTTCTTTCTTCTTCTTCTTCTCTTCTATTTTCTTCTTCTTCTACTACTACTTTCTTCTTCTTCTTCTTCTTCTTCTTCTATTTTCTTCTTCTTCTTCTTCTACTTTCTTCTTCTTCTTCTTCTTCTTCTATTTTCTTCTTCTTCTACTACTACTTTCTTTTTCTTCTTCTTTTTCTTCTTCTTCTTTTTTTTTTTTGTTCTTCTTCTTCATCTTCTTCTTCTTTTACTTTCTTTTTTTTCTTCTTCTTCTTCTTTTTTTCTTTTTCTTCTTTTCTTTCTCTTCTTCTTCTTCTTCTTCTTCTACTTCTTCTTCTTCTTCTTCTTCTTCTTCTCTTTTCTTCTTCTTCTCTTCTCTTCTTCTTCTTCTTCTTCTTCTTCTTCTTCTTTCTTCTTCTTCTTCTTCTTCTTCTTCTTCTTCTTCTTCTTCTTCTTCTTCTTCTTCTTCTTCTTCTTCTCTTTTCCTTCTTCTTCTTCTCTTCTTCTTCTAAATTAATCTTTCATTATTCATTAGTTATCATTAGTTAGTTAGTTAGTTAGTTAGTTAGTTAGTTATCTATTCATTTATTTTGGGTGGTGGTGGCTGTTTGCGTGTTTGTCTGTCTGTCTGTTTGTTTGTTTGTTTGCTGACCCAAACCAGAGAAGTGTTGATTATGTCAGATTTTGTCTGCGCATGTATATGAGGGATGGGAGACTGAAGAGTTTGGTACATGCATGTTTGTCTGGTAGGTTTTAGAAGTGTAAAGAACGCTGTTATGTTTGCTGTTTAAATGCCTTTTATAACCGTTCTATCCCCCCGAACCTATCCACCAGCTTCCTGTACACCTTCTGTCCCCCATAAAGAAAAAAAAAAACGTTGGAGAGAAAGGTTGATTTCCCAGGTCCCACTCTTGTCTTTCTGAAGTCTTGGTTTAAAAAAAAAACGTGACAATTTGAAGTGAGGAAGAGAGGATGGGTACCGCCCTCGTGGTGCTGGCACCGAGAAAAGTTAAAGTCTCTACCACCTCACTCCCCTACGACCCCAGAATATGGAACTATCTAGGTAGGACCTCAGGACCTGGCCAGCTCGTGGGTTTATGTGCAGGCTTAAGGCTTGCGCCGTGATCATTCTGGATCATTCCGTCACATGGCACCTGTGACGTTAGTGCACATGGAATTCATTCCGAGCGCGGAGACGTCACCTTGAGAAACCGAAACTGAAACTGAAACATTATTCACCACCTGCAGGTTGCTGGTGTATACTGTGAGAGGTGACAGGGTTCATTTATTTGTTTTGCTAGTGTGACTGATAACTCCAAAGGGGTTTGTGTTGTTGAATTTTTCTTTTATATTTTGAATTTCCATCTGTTCGTGTGTTGGTTTTGATCATTTTGTTTACAGAACGCATATATGAAGTCTCAAAATCACTAATACAAAGAGGAGTAGCCTAGTGAATGCATTTTCTTCCCCAACGAACAGTCTCACATTCACAAGTATAGACTGGATTAGCTTACCGGATACTTTTCTTCACTGAGCAGACTTTGAACTATACATGTTAGGCTGTTAAAACTGTTTGGGCCTGGATAGGCCAAGACGTTAAGATGTTAACTTGACATCAACTCAACTGTTTGGAAGGATATTAGACAATTCTTCTTAACCCTTTCGCTGCCATGCCCTTTTTTAGCTCTGAGAACACTATTTGCCGGGCATTTTACATCACGGAGGTCAATAATTAAAAAAAAATTCTGACACAAAAACTACTCAATAAAAGTCCATAAAACCTATACTTTTCTGAAAGGTAATTGAGTCCTCTATACACTGATCACAATTACACATCCATTCAACAGGACAGCTGACAGTTTATGTCCAATGAAACAGGATTTTTTTTTTTTACACTATTCTAGACATGATATCATATATATATATATATAAAAAAAAAGGAAAAACAGTGAATAATAAAACTGAATTATTGTCAGAAAGCAGAAGAATGATAATGAAAAATGTATTTCCTTACCTCCTGTCCAAGAAGAATTTTCCAGTTTTCACAATCACCAAATAAATGTTCATATCTACACACACACACTTTGCGACTCGAAAGAGTTTTCAGTGTCACTGTTGATTTTTCTTTTTTTTTTTTTTTTACAAATTATGCAATAGCACATCACACAACACACACACACACAGATGGAAAATACACACACACACTGTGTCTACATAGGGCATCAGTCAGCAACTAGTAGTTTTTCTTGGTGTGGTACGTCACGAAGCAAGGCTGCACACAAAGAGATGGGTTCGAAGGACAATGTCCACACACAAAGTTGGTTTCTTTCCTGATGCCCCTCTTGCTGCACACCTTGCACCTCCTGCCAGAGGAAAGCTTTCTGACAGTCTTCTCCAGGGTAGTAGAGAAGTTTGTCAAGCATCTCGTTGTTGAGGAAGAGCCGGTAGTAGTCCACAGGTCTGTCCCCTTCAGGCTGAATCTTCAGGCCAGGTTCCCCTGTGAACTGTGGAATATCTGGCTGGGTGTTGTTGGGTGGCACAAGGGGCTGGTCTAATACTGCACCCCTCCCTCTCCCTCTCTGCTGAGAAGCTCCCTGTCCCCTGCCTCTGGTCTCACAGTCTCTGGTACCACCTGTGGATATAAAAAAAATCAGGTTCACATCCTTGTGCTTGGAAACAACACACACACTCACACACACTCACACCACACACACACACACACACACACACACACACACACACACACACACACTCACTCACACACACACACACACACACACACACACTTCTCTCTCTCTCTCTCTCACAGAACACACACACACACACACACACACACACACACTCTCTCTCTCTCTTTCTCTCTCACACACAACTACATTGACACATACACCACTGCAACACTAGTTCTCACTCAGTCTTGTTTCAAGCACCACACACACACACACAACACCACACACACACACACACACCACACACAACACACACACACACACACCACACACACACAACTACACACAACATATACACACATACACACACAGCTACACACACACACACACACACACACACACACACACACACACACACACACACACACACACACACACACACACACAACACACAAGTACAGTGATGACACAAACACACTCAGTGCCACGCCCACACGCCCATTCAGCAAAGTCTTCTCTTTTGCAGTCACTGCTCCGTGATAACACTCCGTTTATCAACACACTGACACAAGACAATAACAATCGGTCATACCTGTACTTCTGCCAACGCCCTGCCCTCGCGGTAGACGCGCGCTGGCTTGACCACGAGCAAGCTGCTCCACCGTGTCAGTTCCGGTGTAAGCTGATTATGATGCAAACTGCATTACAATGAAAAAAACAAAATAAACAAAATAAAAAAATCCAACACAAGTGTGACTGCCCGCGTTCAAGCAAACAGGAACCGGGAAAAAAAAACGAAAAAAGATTAAGAACGCGTAATTAATACAACCAGACCACACAGGCGCAAATGTTCGGTCAACTGGCCTTTGTCAAGCGTAAGATCACAAACAATCAAACACCAGATACAAAAATTAGGAGGAAAAAAAAGAAACTTCCATGCTGCTCCGTCCGAAATAAAACTACTGCTACTACACTACTACTACTACTACTACTACTACTACTATACTACTACTACTACACTACTACTACTACTACTACTACTACTACTACTACTACTACTACTAACTACTACTACTACTATACTACTACTACTACTACTACTACTACTTCTTCTTCTTCTTCTTGTCATCAACATCGTGTTCATCATCAACATCATGATCATCATCAACAACAACAAAACAATATCATCATCATCAATCATCATCATCATCATCATATCACCATCACCATCACCATCACCATCACCATTATCATATAGTGTCTGTAGCCTAAACAGATGTATTACTTTATATGAAATCATCTGTGCACACTCAGGCTTTTATCATGCTATTGACTCCAGACAACTGTTGCAGAAAGCGCCAAGATGGGCGACAGCACCAAACACATGGGGGGTGACACGGACATGATCACCCACTTCCCTCTGGCCACCTCCAGCCCCGACATGGGGGGCATAAACCCTGACAAACAACAGGTGATGAGGCTGCCTTGGCTCATGTCACTCTTCATCTTCTTCTACTCCGTCATCTTCTTGCTCGGCATCATCGGCAACTCGCTGGTGGTGTGGGTGGTGACACGGAACAAGGCCATGCAGACCATCACCAACATCTTCATCACCAACCTGGCCGTCTCTGACATCTGCATATGCCTGCTGGCCGTTCCCTTCACACCCATGTCCTTCTTCTTCAACTCGTGGATCTTCGGCAAGGGGTTGTGCCACATCGTGCCCATGACCCTCTGTATCAGCGTGTTCGTGTCCACCCTCACCTCCACCGCCATCGCCGTCGATCGTTACTTCGTCATCGTCTACCCGTTCAAACCGCGCATGAAGGTGTACATGTGCGTGCTGATGATCGTGGCCATCTGGATCATCTCCATCTCCATCTCCCTGCCGCTGGGCATCTACCACGAGAAGGAGCGCATCAAGAACTCCACGTCGTACCAGTGCTCGGAGAAATGGCCCAAGCCCCAGGCGCGCCAGTTCTTCACCGTCACCTCCCTGGTGCTGCAGTACATCGTGCCCTGCAGCATCATCACCTTCTGCTACTCCATGGTCTCTCTGGCTCTCAGGAAGCGATCCAAGGTGAGCAACTATAGTGTTGTGTTGAGGCTGCCATTGGTACGGGATCTTACAATATTTCTAAAAACAGGTTATGTTTTTTTGTAATTTAGACCTTAATCAACTGACTGATTAGGAGTACAGTTATATTGTTCATTATAACGTATGATGTTCATTGGATCATTGGTAGTGTTGTCCTCGTCAATGTGTCTTTCCGACACAAGGTTGCATGATGATTTATATTGTTCTGTGTATACGTGTATCACTAAATTGATTGCTGATAACCTGACGTGACAGCAGTGTCTTTGGTCTCAGTGCAGCTCATATATGAGCATGTTTGTTGTTAATTTTAAAAGAATGTGTTTAAACATTACCATATAAACTTATTGCTAACAACAAATAACAACGATAAACTAATCTATTTTGACATACATATGGTAGACTATCATGGTCGATAAAGCCCAACCTACCACTTTATTTGTGTACCCTCATGACGGATCTCAGGCCAAAGTCTGATGCACACAGGCGGCCGCTTACTGGACATTCAATGGAATGCTCTGCAGAGTTGGTTCTGGCCTTTATTGCTGCACGCTTTTCTACTTGGCTGCTGCGTCTTTCATTTTCATAAGCTTCTGATCCCTTGCAAATAGTTTGCCTCCATTCAGAACTGTTTGTGGCCATTATTTCCCATTGTTCTTCATCAATGCCACATTTCTGGAGGGATTTTTTCAGGGTGTTTTTGTAGCAAAGCTTTGGCCGTCCTCTTGATCGATGGCCCTCTGTCAGTTCACCATAGAAAAACTGCTTTTGAAGCCTGTTGTCCTGCATGCGCACGAGATATCCAGATCATTGTAGCTGAGACTGTGTAAGCAACAGGCAGAATAACTGTAACGATAAGCTATTGAAAGTAATATGAGTGGGATATGGTCCATGCCTTCAGCTTTCAGGTTAGAGCCTGATTCATAAAAAAATTGTGCGTCCAGTCTCCAGTCTAAACAGGTGTGGTTGGGAAATGTAAAGCAGAGGGCCGCCGGAGTTTCAGTTCATCTGGAAGTAGTGATTTTTTCTTACCATCGCGTTTCCGAACAACTTTGAAGCTGCGTGCTGTTTTAATGTCTATGTTTTTCTTCTTTTGAAAGGTGTTGATGGTTGCTTGACTTTTGACATTGACCCTTAAGCTTTTGTTTGTTTATTTGTTTGGTTGGTTGGTTGGTGGGTTGGCTGGTTGGCTGGTTGGTTGGTGGGTTGGTGGGTTGGTGGGTTGGTGGGTTGGTTGTTGGTGGGTTGGTGGGTTGGTGGGTTGGTGGGTTGGTTGGTGGGTTGGTTGGTTGGTGGGTTGGTTGGTTGGTTGGTGGGTTGGTGCGTTGGTGGGTGGTTGGTTGGTTGGTTGGTTGGTTGGTTGGTGGTTGGTTGGTTGTTTGGTTAATTGGTTGGTGGGTTGGTCAATTCATTGATTGGTTGTTTGGTTGGTTGGTTGGTTTGATTGATTGGTTGGTTGGTTGGTTGGTTGGTTGAATGTTTTTCCCGAGGCATACAAATTTTCAGTTTGTACATGCAGAACACATGTAATAAGGTGAGCGTTGTCTGGCCTCTTTAAGCGAAATAAAACTACCTTCATTTACTTTTTCTTTTTTTCATGTTTTGAAATTATCTCGTGGGGCGTATTTGACAATGATTTTGTATTTCACTGATTAACGTTTTTGGTTGTGGGAATGAACAAAAGAGTGAGTGTGGACATAGGAAGATGGGCCTGTTATTTCGTCTGTCGTCGATTTTGAATCAGTGCATTTTACCTTCGTGTCTTATGTCTTGTCTTTCGCCCCGAAAAAGCGAACAGAGATCGTACAAAACAGCTTGGAGGTAAGGATACATTGAACGAGAACAAACAAACAAAATCCAAAAAACAACAGGATCGTGCCTTAAGCATAAGAATACTTTATTTTGTTTCACATCCAGCTCTTGGCAAAGATAAAAAAAATGAGGCAGTGGGGAGAGGGAGAGATAAGGATGAAGGAGTACAGAGAGAAAGAGGGAAAGAGCGAGAAGAAAAAGACAGACAGGCCACAGGCAGAGGTATCGGATGTTATTGGGGGGTAGGGGGTAGGGGGGTGGAGGGAGGTAGAGGGGGTGGAGGTGGGGGGGGGGGAGGGGTGACGATAGAAGTGTCTGCAAGGATTCTCGGCAGTTGGGAGAGGGTAAGTGAACCTTACACCATTTCATGTCTGAGATGAAACCTATAAAACAGCCTGGGGAGAGACCAGTCTCAAAGGACCTGACCCATTTTGCTTCTGGAATCTGAAACTCCGTTTAGTTCCGCTTTGCTATCACAGGAAAAAGACGTAGTATAATAAAAGGACAGACAAGTAGTAGAACAAAGGACAGACAAGTAGTAGAACAAAGGACGGACAAGTAGTAGAACAAAGGACGGACAAGTAGTAGAACAAAGGACAGACAAGTAGTAGAACAAAGGACAAACAAGTAGTAGAACAAAGGGCAGACAAGTAGTAGAACAAAGGGCAGACAAGTAGTAGAACAAAGGGCAGACAAGTAGTAGAACAAAGGACAGACAAGTAGTAGAACAAAGGACAGACAAATAGTAGAACAAAGGACAGACAAGTAGTAGAACAAAGGACAGACAAGTAGTAGAACAAAGGACAGACAAGTAGTAGAACAAAGCACAGACAAATAGTAGAACAAAGGACAGACAAATAGTTGAACAAAGGACATACAAGTAGTAGAAGAAAAGACACATAGTAGAACAAAGGACAGACAAGTAGTAGAACAAAGGACAGACAAGTAGTAGAAAAAGGACAGACAAGTAGTAGAACAAAGCACAGACAAATAGTAGAAAAAAGCACAGACAAGTAGTAGAACAAAGGACAGACAAGTAGTAGAACAAAGGACAGACAAGTAGTAGAACAAAGGACAGACAAGTAGTAGAAAAAAGACAGACAAATAGTTGAACAAAGGACAGACAAGTAGTAGAAGAAAAGGACAGACAAATAGTAGAACAAAGACAGACAAGTATAAAACAAAGCACAGACAAGTAGTAGAACAAAGGACAGACAAATAGTAGAACAAAGCACAGACAAATAGTTGAACAAAGGACAGACAAGTAGTAGAAGAAAGGACAGACAAATAGTAGAAGAAAAGACAGACAAATAGTTGAACAAAGGACAGACAAGTAATAGAAGAAAAGACAGACAAATAGTTTGAAAAAGGACAGACAAGTAGTAGAACAAAGACAGACAAATAATAGAACAAAGGTCAGACAAGTAGTAGAACAAAGCACAGACAAATGTTGAACAAAGCACAGACAAATAGTAGAACAAAGACAGACAATAGTTGAACAAAGGACAGACAAGTAGTAGAAAAAGACAGACAGATAGTTGAACAAAGGTCAGACAAGTAGTAGAAGAAAAGACAGACAAATAGTAGAACAAAGGACAGACAAGTAGTAGAACAAAGCACAGACAAATAGAACAAAGCACAGACAAGTAGTTGAACAAAGGACAGACAAGTAGTATAAGAAAAGACAGACAGATAGTAGATCAAAGAACAGCAAGTAGTAGAACAAAGGACAGACAAATAGTAGAACAAAGCACAGACAAGTAGTAGAACAAAGGACAGACACATAGTAGAACAAAGCACAGACAAATAGTTGAACAAAGACAGACAAGTAGTAGAAGAAAGGACAAACAAGTAGTAGAAGAAAGGACAGACAAATAGTAGAACAAAAGCACAGACAAATAGTTGAACAAAGTGACTGACAAGTAGTGAAACAAAGACAAATAGTAGAACAAAGGACAGATAAATAGTAGAACAAAACACAGACAAAAGGTAGAACAAATGACACACAAGTCGTAGAACAAAGCACAGACAAATAGTTGAACAAAGGACAGACAAGTAGTAAAAAAAGACAGACAAATAGTAGAACAAAGGACAGACAAGTAGTAAAACAAAGCACAGACAATAGTAGAACAAAGGACAGACAATATTAGAACAAAGCACAGACAAATATTGAACAAAGGACAGACAAGTAGTAGAAGAAAGAACAGACAATAGTAGAAGAAAAGACAGACAAATAGTAGAACAAAGGACAACAAATAGTAGAAGAAAAGACAGACAAGTAGTAGAAGAAAGAACAGACAAGTAGTAGAAGAAAAGACAGACAAATAGTTGAACAAAGGACAGACAAGTAGTAGAAGAAAGAACAGACAAGTAGTAGAAGAAAAGACAGACAAATAGTAGAAGAAAAGACAGACAAATAGTAGAAGAAAAGACAGACAAGTAGTAGAAGAAAGAACAGACAAGTAGTAGAAGAAAAGACAGACAAATAGTAGAAGAAAAGACAGACAAGTAGTAGAAGAAAAGACAGACAAATAGTAGAACAAAGCACAGACAAATAGTTGAACAAAAGACAGACAAGTAGTAGAAGAAAAGACAGACAGATAGTACATCAAAGAACAGGCAAGTAGTAGAACAAAGGACAGACAAATAGTTGAACAAAGGACTGACAAGTAGTAGAACAAAAGACAAATAGTAGAACAAAGGACAGATAAATAGTAGAACAAAACACAGACAAAAAGTAGAACAAAGGATAGACAAGTCGTAGAACAAAGCACAGACAAATAGTAGAACAAAGGACAGACAAATAGTAAAACAAAGCACAGTCAAGCCGTAGAACAAAGCACAGACAAGTAGTAGAACAAAGCACAGACAAGTCGTAGAACAAAGGACAGACAAGTAGTAGAACAAAGCACAGACAAGTAGTAGAACAAAGGACAGACACATAGTAGAACAAAGCACAGATAAATAGTTGAACAAAGGACAGACAAGTAGTAGAAGAAAGGACAGACAAGTAATAGAAGAAAGGACAGACAAATAGTAGAACAAAGCACAGACAAGTAGTACAACAAAGCACAGACATGTAGTAGAACAAAGGACAGACAAGTCGTAGAACAAAGCACAGACAAGTAGTAGAACAAAGCACAGACAAGTGCCGTTTGGGGGAAAATGTGTAACACTTGTTCGACTCGGTAAGCAATGTAGAAGAAGGAAACAAAAACGTTATTGTGAACTCAAGTCGTTCATGACAGTTTCATATTCACTTTCTCAATACATCGTCTCTATGGTCGGAACATATTTCATACGCAGCGAATGTTACATAGAACCGATAATGTTATACAGTTGTGAGGCGTGGACAGTCAACAAGCAAAGCCAGAACAAGATTGAGGCAGCCGAGATGTGGTTTCTAAGAAGAAAGTTGAGAGTTCCATGGACAGCAAAGAAAACAAATGAGACAGTCTTGATGGAAGCAGACACAAGAAGATTATTCATAAGGAAGATCAAGAAAAGACAGGCAACATTTATAGGCCACTTTATGAGGAAAGGGGAATTAGAGCACCTGATCACAACAGGAAAGCTGTAGGGAAAGAGAGTACCAGGTAGACCCAGGGAAAATATATTGGACTGACTTGCAGAGAGGTTGAGGACAGAGAGGGTGGAAGATGTGCTTGTGGCAACAAGGGATAGATACATGCATATGGAGGGTCATGATTGCCAACGCCATGTGGCAGGGCAAGTGATGATGATGAGTGACACCAATGATGTGATGTAATGGACAAAATCCATAATGATCATGACGCAAGCTGTAAGCCTACGCATAACCCTGCAGTCATACATGGGTCTTGGGAACTTAGCCAACGTGTGTATTTTATGCTATCCGTTTGGCAGTCTTTCACTGACACAAGTCAGATTATGTTGTGGTGAAATGCATCTTTTGCTTTTGAGAGAATTGGGACAACACGATCGACGTTTTGTTTGTATAAAGTTGATGATATTTTGTTGTTGTTGTTGTTGTTGTTGTTGTTGTTTTATTCACTTTCATGGCAGAATAAAACTTCATAAACATCAACAGAATTATGAGAACCGCTGTCAGAGTCGACTCGCTGTAGACAGAATAAATATTCTGCAATGAGAAATTATTCATAAGAGAGTTCAAAAGATGGATCTGCAAGATATTTACTGTTTTTCGCATTTTCTTCATGCAATACATTGAATAGAAAATGGACATGACGTTTCTACTTTCAGCAGCTACCAAATGTAAACCAGTGATTAGACATAATGGTTTCTAGTATTCCACAGTATTGAAAACAAGTTATTGTGTATATAAAGAGCACTATTTTGAGTTTACCGTCAGACTGTATTCTCCCAAATGTTTTTTGCAAGATAGTTGGAGAAAATAAGAACAAGAGCAAGAATCGAAACAGAAACACATATAATAATTGAGGTTCATATAATACAGGAGTTAACGCTAACTAGCTGAAAATACAGATCATATGCAGAACGTTTGGAACTGAGTATTGTATTAAGGGGGCAGACCTACCAGATTTGAGTACCAAGATTGTGATGTTCGGTGTTTCAGTTCTAATTAACTAATCACCATGATATTTGGCAAGAAGATACCTCAGACAATATTCTTTGGATTGAATATTTTAGGGGTCTGTGAGTTATGAAAAGTTGACAAAACTTAAATAATTAATTAATTGCGATTTTATGCGAGATTGTATACATCAGACATAATATGTTCAAAAGTTTTCATCCGATGTACTTGTATTTGGCACACATATAGCAGGGACAGGTACCTATAGCCGGTAGGAAAATCTTGCATTTCTGCTTGAAAGAAACATTTTTATCAAAAGTTGTATCATGATTTTTTTAAATTTTTTCTAAAAATATATGTGATGATTGTACAGAAAATATAAAATAGTACAGCTAAGATTTTACTACATGCCATACATACTACATGTATACAGATGTGTTTGCTCACTAAATTCAAATTCCTAACATGAATATTATATGTAGTTATAAATGTTACATTATGTACTACATTTTTTCATTTTTTCGAGAACATTTTTTAATTAATTAATTTTTGTCAACTTTTCATAATTTACAGACCCCAACAAAGATATTCAATCCAAAGAATACTGTCTGAGGTATCTTCTTGCCAAATATCATGGCGTTGGTTGATTAGAACTGAAACGGCGAACATCACAATCTTGGTACCGAAATCTGGGAAGGTCTGCCCCCTTAAAAATTACGTTTGTTTTAAAAAACGATTTTCCGTGATTTTTGTTTAGAAACCAAAGGTAATATTGATCATGTTATTAGGAAACACCAGCCTTCAGAACAATAAATGCAAATGCAAACATTCACGCGTTATAACTAAATCTAAAGACTGTGCCATTCTTAACTTTAAAAGAAAGTAGCATTCCGGTATGTGCACACGTTGTACTATTATGATAAAGGAAAAGGAAAATACTAAGGGTGTTGTCATAAAAAAAAGGTGGAACGCAAAATTGCAGTATTGTGTGAGATATATTTGTGGCCCTTTTAGCATGAAACCCTAATTGTTTATAAGTGCTGGGAAAGCAAGTGCTGTTTGGCAAGGAAGCAGAAACATTGCAGACATTAGATATTATGCAATATTCATGGATCGTTTGGAATCCACCAAAATATACCATCCTTGAAATTTGATTCCAAAACGTTGCCACAGACTGTGAAATGATTAATCATATGAACAAATAGCAGAAATAAAATTCATTTTAAATAAAGAGACAACAAATGATGCATTTGGCAGGGATGCTGTATTGAAATCTTTAATTATTTTAGAATTGACGCATTTCTGGTTTCTGTTCTCGAATCCACCAATCATAAGTTTACAAAATGTGCCATACATTTTAGTGAAGCAGAAAACAAGACAGAATCAAAAAGGGAAAACAATTGTGAAAAGTATAGATGAAGGGGACATATGCCCACCTGACTTTAGAAAAAAAAAGATTTAAAACCTTGTATCATAAAGCATAACTAACGGGCACTGAAGATGAAATTCTTAAAGGACTCTTTTGTTTTAACGAACGAATACAGATTAAAAAGAATGGTACAGAGAGATAGACAGTGGATAACCATTAACCAAAGTCTTTTATAGTGTTGCAAATTTTATAGCAGAAAACGGTTAGTTCATATCATGTATAGAACTTCTACAATATAAATATTGTAATCATTATATTATAACTTCTACAAACGTGTGCGAAATTATATTTGCCTATTTTGTTACATATATGGATTGTAACCTTGCGGTTAAAGATTTAATTTATAATGCAGAGCTATGCTTCTGTACATGATACTAAAACAATGGATATGAACATTGCAACGTATGAACATGAGCAACGTTCAACATTTTCAATCATTTGCACTTTTGCAAGAACGGCAACGACAAGTTGTGCCATGACATGTTGATCAAGGATGTTGCAAAAACATATTGTAGTGATGAATAGGAAAAAAACAAAACTTATTTCAAGTATTAACTGAAAATCTTTTTGTTAAGTACATAACATTCAAGATGTCAGGGAAAAAAAGAGATTTCAAATTACACATCGGAATACATGAACAAATGTTCTTATTCGAGCAAAGGGATACATACCAATGTATGCATTTTCTATAACCTTAAAGGAAAATATTGATAATATTTTCTAAATATAATATCAGCCACAACTTGTGCCGGTTTACCAAAAACATGCTTAACGCTTAGCATTAAACAGCTTCACATGAAGGATTACTGAGGATTTGATTTGTTCTTTTTTGTATTGAAGTTCCCCTTAAAATTGTATTTGACTTTTTGTCATATTCTTTGGAAAATGAAATATTATCAGCTAAATGTAGATGCCTTTAACAAGCAGCTACACTCAGTGTTCTTTGTAGAAGTGTATAAAACAAAACTTGATCTTAATGTGCTCTTTTCAGGGTAGTGGTACTATAAACTTAAGTTTACTGAAAACTAATTTTAGTGCGCATATGTGTGTATGTATATATATATATATATATATATATATATATATATGTTGTGGTTTGTGAGTTAGTGTTGTGTGTGTGTGTGTGTGTGTGTGTGTTGTTTGTGTGTGTTGTGTGTTGTTGTGTGTGTGTGTGTGTGTGTGTGTGTGTGTGTGTGTGTGTGTTTTTCTCTCTTTATCTTCATTTATCACTGATGCTTGCACGTGTTTATAGATTTCAAACAACTCATTTAACTCTCATTTTCATAGCAGAGATATGTCTTGCAGCCTGTGTAATCTTATTAAGAAAAGAGCAGTACACATTGTATAAATGAAATGCCAAGAAAGCTGCGCTTGTTATAACTACGAAAACAATCTACATGAGCACATTAGACAAGGTGTAAATTCAAATACAAATGTTTAATGGTTGTGTGCGTGAGGTAAAATCGAGCTGACACTGTCTTGTATTTGTTGTGCAGGTGAAGAGAATTGTGTGAGGTATATGAGTGTTCATGAAGATGGTTGTGTGTGTGTGAGGTATATTGAGCTTAGCTGTCGTGTTTGTGTGCAGGTGAAAGATAGGTGTGTGTGTGAGGTATATTGAACTGTTCTGCAGGTGAAGAGATAGGTTGTGTGTGTGGAGTATATTGAGCTGTCTCAGTGAGAGATGGTTGTGTGTTTGAGTTCTGACTGTCTGCAGGTGAATAGATAGGTTGTGTGTGTGAGGATATTGAGCTGTCCTGCAGGTGAAGAGATAGGTTGTGTGTGTGAGGTATATTGAGCTGTTCTGCAGGTGAAGAGATAGGTTGTGTGTGTGTGAGGTATATTGAGCTGTTCTGCAGGTGAAGAGGTAGGTTGTGTGTGTGTGAGGTATATTGAGCTGTTGTGCAGGTGAAGAGGTAGGTTGTGTGTGTGTGTGAGGTATATTGAGCTGACGCTGTCTTGGTTTCGTTGTGCAGGTGAAGATAGGGAGCGGGGCACGATCGCGTGAGCGGGAGGAACAGGAGATCCGCCGCAAGAAGCGCACCAACAAGATGCTGATCGCCATGGTGGTCATCTTCATGTGCTGCTGGATGCCGCTCAACGCTGTGCTGCTGATGCGTGAGTACGAAGAGAGCGTAGAGCACTGGTATTACTTCACCGTCATCTTCTTCACCGCTCACGTCATCGCCATGAGCTCAATCATCTACAACCCGTTCCTGTACGCCTGGATGAACGACAACTTCAGGAAGGAGTTCAAGACCATCTTGCCCTGCCTCTTCATGGGCGGCCGGCAGAGCCAAAAGCAACAGCAACTACACCCAGTACACGAGCGTGGAGGCCCAGCCTTCGCTCATGCTCAACCGATCCCCAATGAAGAACGGCAACGACAACAACTGTAACGCCAACAGCGATACAGCCACCGCCGATAACACGGCCAACAATGCCAAGGAAACCAAGGCCTTCTACGACGCCGACTCGGAGAAAGTGCACCTGAACATCGCTGAGGAACAAGGGACAGAGGACACTTGACTGGTCAGCAGGGAAGCTCGCTGACCGCCACGTGTTTCTGGGTGGTTGTGAACTGAGATATGGGGTGGGGGTGGGGGGTAAAAGACACTTGGATGATGTTTGCCACCCCCTTCCCCCCTCTCCCCTCCGTGTTATAATGAACAGGACTTGGCGCTAACCACATGCCTTGTACAGTGTGTACCATGACTAATACGTGCAGCTGCCGTCAAACTCAGTGACTCCAGGTCATGATACTTATCTATTGTCGCAAACGATACAAGCCCCCCTTCCCCAACTTTGATTGACTCGCCTGTGTTATAAGCCTTAGAACCAACCCCTTAAAATCTTTGCTCTCTTCTATCATGGCGTCGGTCCGGATAGCTGACACTGACGGCTGGCTGTTGGGTTAGTGAACGTTTCTGACCCATCTAATTGAAGGAACCTCTTCAGGTATACAATAGGGAAGACCCACATGTGCGCTGTCTCTCAGATTCCCAAGTGACTACTTTTTGGTCGTTACTGGCATAGTTTTTTTTTCAGTCGCTGAATATGAAGTCAAAATGTTGACAAAGGGACTGCATAAAACGTGTGTAGAATGGTCATTTTACAGTTGTGGGCAGAGGATTACATGGAATGGTCATTTTACAGTCGTGAGCGTCTGCTCAGTCACCGATCGTTAACTATCACTGTATATGTGTGATTATACCACTGTTGTGATGTTGGTGATATGTTTTTTTTTTCTTTCTTTTTTTTTTTATCAGACGTTTTCTGTTTTTGTTTTTGTTTTCTTTGACCGCTCAACGTATAGAGTTCTGAGTGTGTCAGTGGTTTGCTTTCAAGGCCCGAGAGACCATTTTTTTTCGGTAAACATTGCAAATGTATCTCGGATTTGTGATGGGTTGAAATTATGTGTTATACAGACGATTGCTGCATCCTGTCCTTTGAAAACCGTTGGGATATAGGGGAATGTACACACTTTTTTCCTTCAATTTGGTGATGAATCTTGTTATTTGTTTATTTGTTTATTTTATCTATTTATATTTTATATATTTATTCATTTATTCCTCTATATACTTATGCATTTATTTAGTCGCTTAATTACGTTTGCTAAAAGAAAATACGTAAAGACATATTTAAAGGACTATTGTTATTATTTTTTTGTTGTATTTTATTTGAATGCTTTAGTTCTTCGATTACATATGTATATATATATATATATATATATATATATATATATATATATATAATAATCAATGCTTTAGCACACATTGACAAAGCCAAACTTCACAAATGTTTTGCCGCTTACGTGAAAGAAACTTCACAAACAGTAGGTATTCTTTGACGCTGTGTTTATTTTGTGAGACTTTCAGATCATCCAGGTTCGTTCGTGTACTCATCAGAGTGAAGAGGACTTTAACAGTGTTGATGGTTACGGCTGGCACAAAAGAGACTGGACACACCGCAGTCCAAACTAACTGCTGGTACTAGGAGGTTCTCGAAATCATCATTGGAGTGGAGGACTGTGGAGTTTGCAGTGTGGAATTTATTCAAGAGGGATTCATCGCACTTGGGCAATCCCACATGCGCTCCACTCGAATCTGCCAGCGATTATCTGGCAGACTCCAAGAGCCAGTGCAAAATGTTATGCGTTGGCAAAGACTTGAAGAGAAGAGTGGAAATGGGGTAGTGGGAATGGGGGTGGAAAAGAAGATCTTTGAAACAATAAGCTCTCACCACCGGAAGGATGGAGACATTCAGATGGGCAGCAAAATGGCCGATTTTTAACGTTGCTGGCCGTGTTTGAACTCAAGATATCTGACTCCGTATCCATGGCTGAATCAAAGAAGCAGCCCACCCCGAGTTGTGGACTCTTAGTTAAAAAGATCTGCCGAGGATGCAAGAAGTTCTGTGTTTAGATCATAAAATATACAGGGATTCTTTACATTTTTATCTGTCCTTCCACCTTCAACGAGGCCTCGAGTTAAGATGTGGTTGCTTATCATTCAGATGAACGGGACGGTGAACCACAGTTTATTGTTCAGTATGCATTTAACCGATACAAAGGACCAACCGTAACAAAGAAGTTGTCCCTGGCGAAATTTGATAGAAAAATCCACCGAAATGTCCACACACAAAAAATAAAATGGACACGAAAAGGGCATCAAAAATGGGCAGCACCGTATTTCGCTGACGTGGTTTGTCCGGTGAGAACAATTTGTATTTCATGTGTTAAAACTAATCTAGAAAATAAATCCAATCCGATACTATCAATGGAATACGATCTGGGCCAGAAAATGAATCCAATCCGATACTAATCAATGGAATACGATCTAGTCCAGAAAATGAATCCAATCCGATAATATAAATGGAATACGATCTAGGCCAGAAAATGAATCCAATCCGATACTATCAATGGAATACGATCTAGTCCAGAAAATGAATCCAATCTGATACTATCAATGGAATACGATCTAGTTATTTGAAGTCACATTGACCCTCACCTTGCATGACTCATATGTTCAGAAGCTCGAACCAGTGAGAGAGTTTCAGAATCTAGTGAAGTTCAGTCCTTGGAATGTCTACGAACTTCAGCGACTCTGTATTAGAAGTCACAGGTTCCGTCAGCAGGGTACAGGGTTGATGTACAAGTAATGAACCTGCTCTACTCCTTCCAGGGACAGAGATAAGCCAAGTGTTACGTGATACAAAAACAGCGTTTAAACATGATCTGGACAAATACATAAACACTCACATACCCCATCCGCCCCCGCCCCCACAGACCCACACACACAAACACACACACTCGCGCGCGCACACACACACACACACACACACACACACACACACACACACACACACACACACACACACACACGCACACACACACATGCTCACACACACACAACACACACACACAGCACACACACAGCCCACACGCACACACACACACAGCACACACACACACACACGCACAACACACACACCACACACACACACACACACCACACAACACAACACATACATACACACA
>CM060309.1:11857311-11867311 GCA_030674185.1 Monoplex corrugatus
TCTCTCTCTCTCTCTCTTTCTCTCCATTCTCCTTCTCTCTCTGTTTCTCAATCTCTCTTAGTTTGTCTCTATTTCTGTCTGCCTGAATGACTGTCTGTCTATCTGTCTGTCATCTGTCTATCTGTCTGCCTGGCTGGCTGTCTTTTTCTCTCTCTCTCTCTTTCTCACTATTTCTCTCTCTCTCTCTCTCTTCTCTCTTTCTCTCTCTCTCTCTCTCTCTCTCTCTCGCTCTCTCTCTTCTTCTCTCTCTCTCTCTCTTTCTCTCTTGCTGTATACATGCATGTGTGTATGTGTGTGTTTATCGAATTATCTGCTGAACTTTGATCTAAAGTTTACCACCTTAGCATGCTGAGGAGGAACGAACCTCATGGTTATGTATGGGTGGCTGTTCATTTTACGTGTGTCACTGACCTCGCCTGATAAAGTCCTTGATGTACTGGCGTCTGCTGTGATAGGATTATGCTGTGCTCCTGCGAATTGTCAGAACACATTTTTTTTGTCATGAACAGTATAGGTTTGTACTGTATTGCCATTCAACATATTATATACAGCGGGCACGTTCTCAAAGTCCAGCACCCTAAACCCGAAAAAGAAGCCAAAAATAATCGGTGTTTTCAACATTTGTTTGATTGCCTTTAGTATTTGGTTTTGTAGTATTTGACAGTAAGCCAGTTGCAGCCTGCCAATTGTAAGAGTTTAACGAAATATAAATTTGGGGTTGATGCTTCTTATCTCTGGGTCATTTAAAAAAAAATGTTTCGTTATTGTTTTTTTGTTTTTTTTTGTTTTCTGTTTTTTGTCATGAAGGCTCATATGAAAATAATTCTTGCGAGATGTACATGTAAACACAAGTTTGAAACCGATTTCATCTTCTTCATTTTCTGGATACCAGTAAACAAGAGACGAATCTCGATACATCTGGTGATCAAATGAAAACATGAACAAATCAAATAAAAAAAAAAGATAAGTTGTATTAAACTAGCATTACTCGTGAATGTTAAATACACATTAACGCACGGATATATTCCCCTCCCTCACTAACATCTCCCCCCTCTAAATATCACTGTACCCTATTTGCCATTGTTGATGTTTTCAGTCATTCATCTTACGTTAAAAAGCGTATCCTTTCTCCTTGGCAATGCATCTGTAGTCTCGATAGAAATCAGAAATAATGTTAACATTTTAGAGAAATACATAATTTTTAAACGAAGTCATCCTAAAAAAAAACTAAAAAAACTAGCGCAACAAATATTTTCTACCATTTCATATATTTACTCATTTACTTATATTCTAGGTTTTTATCATTTAATGTATCCACTCATTAACTTACACTCTTCCATCTTTAATACCTAAATATGTACCTGTCCGAAACATTGTCACCATGGCTGATTAAATCTGTTACATGAACTGAATTTAACCTACCTTTTCCATCTACCCTTGCGATCTGATGTTATTTGGTATGGCTGCATTTGCTCGTTTTTTTTTCGTTTTTTTTTAACCAATGTCCGTTGTCCCTTTATGCTACACTGCTCGAAATCCTATGAAGGCAATGCTATTTTTACATGTTGGTCGTTGTGACTGTGTTTCCAATTCCCTTGTTCTCTGTAGGGTACCACGATCTGCTTCATACAAATATTGATATTTTGGCTTATACCACCACCTTGTGTCCGTGCAAAAAAAATAAAATCTTGTCTCGACCGAATGTGAGTGGCATGTAATGATGGGATGAGCATTGTGTTGGCCCGGACACTATCATATTTCAAAGAATATTGCATTTATGAAGCTTGTTCACATTTGTTTTCTCTAATTCATAATTGTGCGTTGTGTACAGCGTGGGGATAATCCATCCTGTTTCGTTGACTTGTACGGCCATTATCTCCCTTCTCTGTTTTATTCAGTGGGAATGCTTTCTCTTTGCTCATGTTGTGCAGAATATCGTGAATACTTTGCTTTTGTTGAGTTGATTTGTGTCTTGTTTTGTTTGGACTTGTTGACTGTGGTTGGTATTGTCTTCTTCCTTAAAGTCGGTCGCTGTTCATGCACCAGAGAGCGGAAAGTGACTGTCAAAGAGTTCAAGAGCATGTCTGAGAAGTAAATGATTCTATTGTGAGGGGACTTCTAGGCGGCTTTGGATTCTTAGCAGTGAGAATAAAGTGTCCAGTTACGTTGACGATTTCTTGTGTGTGGTTTTCTCTTGCCAGGCTGGTTTGCAATAAAAGAGAGAGAGAGAGAGAGAGAGAGAGAGAGAGAGACAGACGAAGACAGACAGACAGACCGACAGAGAGAGAGAGAGAGAGAGAGAGAGAAAGAGAGAGACACAGAGAGACACAGAGAGTGACAGAGAGACACAGAGACACAGAGAGATAGAGACAGACAGACAGAGAGAGAGACAGATAGAGACAGAGAGAGACAGAACAGAGAGACAGAGAGAGACAGACAGAGAGAGACAGACAGAGAGAGATACAGAGAGATACAGAGAGAGACATAGAGAGACAGAGACAGAGAGAGACAGAGAGACAGAGAAAGAGACAGAGAGAGACAGAGAGATACAGAGAGAGATACAGAGAGAGAGACAGAGACATAGAGAGAGACAGAGAGAGAGAGAGAGAGAGAGAGAGAGAAAGAGAGAGAGAGAGAAAAAAAGAGAGAGAGAGAGCAGAAACGTGGAACCTGACGTAACGGCAGCTCCTAAAACTGCGAACTATGCAAAGGGCCCACGAACGGATCATGATGGGAATCACCTGGAAGGACTTGAAAACGGCGGCATGGGTAAGAGGAAAAACGAAGGCCCAAGACATGATAGACACAGTTTGTGAACGAAAGTGGAACTGGGCTGGTGATGTCATTAGGACATCTGACAACAGATGGACCACCAAAGTGACGCACTGGATCCCTCGAAGCCAGAAAAGGAACAGAAGTCGCCAGAGAACCGGGTGGCAAGACGATCTAGAAAAGGTCGACAAACAATGGACCAGAACAGCAGCTAACCGGCAACAGTGGCGTGCGATGAGGAAGGCTTATGTCCAGCAGCGGATCGAAACAAGCTGAAGTGAAGTGATATATACATACACACACACGCCACACACACACACACACACACACACACACACACACACACACACACACACATACATACACACACACACACACACACACACACACACACACACACACACACACCACACACACACACACACACAAGTGTGTGCGTGTGTGTAAACGACTTTCTCTGTGTCAAAACAAACAAAACAAACAAACGAACAAATAAACAAACAGACAAACAAACAAACAAACAAACAAGCAAACAAACAAATATGAAATTCACCCAGACAAGGCGATAGCTTTTCAAAGGAGGCAAAAAATGTTACTGAGAAGAATGCACGATCATTTACTCTGTGAAATGTGTTTGAAGAACAAAGTTTTAATCTCATTTGCTGTGCTCTACAAAGTTTCTGAAACTCTTTTATAACTCTGGAAAAAAAAATCTGCCGCCAGCTAAGAAGTTCTGTTGTAAAATAAGCACCGATGTTATTTTTTTCTCCCTCTTTGTCACTGTCTGTCTGTTTACCTGCATCTCTCTCCCTCCCTCCCTCCCTCCCCCCTCTCTCTCTATGTCTGTAGGTCTGTCTCTCTCTGTCTCTGTCTTTCTCTCTCTCTCTCTCTCTCTCTCTCCGTCTCTGTCTCTCTCTGAGTCTCTTTCTGTCTCTGTCTCTGTCTGTCTCTCTCTCTCTCGCTCGCTTGCTCTGCCAACACCCCCCGCACACACACACACACACACACACACACACACACACACACACACACACACACACACACACACACACACACACACAGAGTCTGTTTCAGTCTGTCTCTCTATCTCTCTATGGATAATCATCTCTGAAGTACGTTTAAAAGGCTCGAATTAAAATCTAAAAAGACAAGACCATAGAAAGTGAAACAGATAAAGTGAGAATCTTGATTAATTCCTTTGAAATGTATCTGATACTGGATATTTAGCGTTACAGAAAATGTTGGAGACTGTTTTTGAAAGTTGGATATTTTACTGTAATTAGAAAGAGCAGACTATATAGAATCTAAAGAAGCAGTACTATCAAATTTACCATCACAGACCAAGTGACTCGTAGTGGCAGAATGGTTCAGAGATTCCAAAGTTCGCTCCCCGTAAAGGCCTCGACTTTTCTCCTCAGTTTGACCGGAAAATCGAACTAAACGTTAGTCCTTCGGACGGGGACGAAAAACGTGTCGGACCTGTGTGCTTTCTGGCTGCAAACGCTAACGATTTCACTGCAGTTGTATATCGTGAAGAGCAGGGCATTGCCCTGCTGCCTTGGTATAAAACATTGGTTGATTTCTCATGCCCCACCCCTTGAAGACCTATTAGCCTTCTTACCTTTCTGAAGTCTCGGTAAAAAAAGTGTGACTATGAATATGAATTTGAATCTAAGGAGATGGGATGGGCGCCGCCCCCGTTTGGGACCTCAGGACCTGGCCAGCTCATGGGTTTATGTGCAGGCTCAAGGCTTGTGACGTGAACATATTAATATTCTCCATCACATGGCACCTGTGACGTTAGTGCATATGGAATTCATTCCGAGCGTGGAGACGTCATCTTGAGAAACTGAAACTGAAACTGAATTTGTTATTTGTTATTGTAACCGAAACTTCATCCTTCTGTGCAGGTGTGAACCTTGGACTCTGCTTGCTGACTCAGTAAGAAAATTCAGGTATTTGAGATGAAATACTCCAACATAAGAGCACGTGTGGAACAAGTTCAACAAGTTGATGGACTCACATGAACTGCCTGTCATCATCATCACCATGTGCCCTGTAGCATGGTGTTGGCGATCATGGCCCTTCATATGAATCTGTCCTTTGTAGCTGCAAGTATATCTCCAACCCTTTCTGTGTTCACCCACTGCGCAAGTCCGCTTAATAATTTCTCGCTGGGTCTACCTGGTGCTCTTTTTTTCCATCATCATCATCACAATCATTATCAAGTGCCCTGCAACATGGCGTTGGCGATCACGGTCCTCCATATGCATCTATCCCTTTTGCCGCAAGCACATATCCCACTCTCTCTGTCCTCAGCCACTCTGCAAGTCTGTCCAATCTTTTTCCCTGGGTCTACTTGGTGCTGTCTTTCCCTCCAGCTTTCCCCTATTTTGAACAGGTGCTCTAATTCCCCTTCCTCATAAAATGCCTGTAAATGTTGCCTATCTTTTCCTAATCTTCCAAATGAATGATCTTCTTGTGTCTGCCTCCATCAAGAATGTCTCGTTTGTTTTCTTTGCTGTCCATTTACTCTCAACATTCTTCTTAGAAACCATATCTCGGTTGCATCAATCTTATTCTTTGCTTATTGATTGCCCACGCCTCACAATCGTATAACATTATCGATTCTATATGACATTCAAAAACTCTTCCTGATGTTAATAGATAGGCATATGTTGGTAAAGATGCTTGTCATCTTATTGAATGCTGTTTTTGCTTGGCCGATTCTGCTGGCTATTTCTGATGTGCATCTGCCGTCTGGTGAAATGATCGTTCCCAGATATTTAAACTTATCAACCTGTCTCAAGGTTGTGCCGTTTGCTGTTATCTGCAAGAGGGAATTTCATGTTTTTTACTGATTGCCATGACTTCAGTCTTCTTGCTATATAGCTCCAACTCTTTACTTTTGTTTTCTATTTCTATTATATTCACAGTTATGGGTAAGTAGCACCACTGCCTGGTGGATATCTCAGGAGAGAATAAGGCTAAGGGAGTAAACCCTGAAGAAAAGATCACCCCTACTGCTGGCGGAGAGACCGTACACAAACCAATGGAGGGCAACGGGAAACCACAATCGTACTTTCAAAAGAAAATTCATGGCCAGACGAAACAAGAAAAATGAGGATAATGACGTACATAGGGGCTCCTATGAAGCACCTTCGTCCGGTAAGGACCGTCATGCTGCGAAGGTGACACCAGACCGTCAGCAAACTACTGAGTTAAATCTAAAAAAATCGCAACATAAAATGTGGGGACATTGCTGCGAAAGGGAAAATTACAGAATGCCAAAATGGAGATGGAAAGGCTTAACATTAGTATTTCAGGACTAGGGGAAGTGAGATGGAAGGGGGCAGGCATGATAACGTCAGGAGAGCACACAATAATATATTCTGGTGGAAACACACATGAAAGATGAGTAGGCATCGTAATTGACAGGGACAAATCAAAAGCAGTTAAAGGATACTAGGCTGTGTCCGACATAAGTTTTGCTGCTTAAATTGGATGGTAAGCCATTTGATATCAACAACATACAGGTGTAAGCACCAACATCCGCAAGTACTCAGGACGAAGTTGACAACTTCTACGAGGTATTAGAGACGGCCAAGGCTCAATATAAATCACAAGAAGTTACAGTCATAATGGGAGATTTTAATGCTAAAGTGGGACAGGATAGGGTGGAGGATATAGTTGTACCTCATGGCCTTGGTACACAAAATGGAAAGGAAGGGAAACGTGTAGAATGGGCACAGATGAATGAGTTCGTGGTAGGAAATATCTGGTTTGAGCAGCCTAAAAGACGAAAATGGACTTGGATGAGTCCAGGAGATAATACCAAAAATCAGATTGACGACGTCCTGATCAATAAAAGATTTAGAAATTCTTTGCTGACAGCAAAAACACTAAAAGGATCAGACTGAAACAGTGACCACAATCCTGTAATGGGAAGATTTAGGCTGAAATTAAGGACAAAGAAACAGACCAAAAGCAACATCAAACTCAATCTTGGACTCTTAAAGACAGACGAAGCGATACGTAAAAAAATCAACGTACATGTTCAAAACATTTTCAGTGCTCCGGAAGACTTTGGTGACAGTGAGGAACAATAAACAAAGTTGGGAATTTCGATAAATGAAGCTTGTGAAGAAATCCCTGGAGTAGATGGAAAAGCAAAAAAGAACTGGATGACAAAAGAAATTCTAGGCTTGATGGAAGAACGGAGGAAGGCAAACGGAAAGGAAGAAATATACAGGAAGATAAACAAAGAAATCAAAAATAGGTGCAATGAAGCTAAGGAAGCTTGGCTGAATACAAAATGCAAAGAAATAGAAGACCAATACAAAACGGATCCTCAGGGTATGTACAGACGAATTGAAGAAATTGTCCACAGGAAAAAAAATATATGCACATCAACTGGTTGCTTAAAATCGAAAGATGGTACGCTTATCATGGAAAAAAGACAAAATATTAGGATAGATGGGGAGAGTACATTAAAGACCTTTTTGAATATGACAGAAACGAAGAACAGATTATAAGAAAGAACGTTGAAGGACCACCCATAATGAAATATGTAGTTAGAGCAGCATTGAAAAAGATGAAACCATGAAAAGCCCCAGGACCAGACAATATTTCTACAGAGATGATTGAAGCCCTGGAGGAAATCGGTACAGAAAAAAAATAAGTCCTCCTAAACGAAATTTACGACACTGGAAAAATCCCCAAAGATATGTCCAAATCAATTTTCATTGCACTTACAAAGAAAACAGGGGCTATAGAATGCGAACTCCATCGCACAATCAGTTTGATGAGTCATGTGACAAACATCCTGTTAAGAATAATCATGATGAGGACAAGGAATAGAAACAAAAGAGAAATAGCAGATGAACAGTGTGGATTTGTGGAAGGGAAAGGAACTATTAATGCCATATGTATCCTAAGAACTATCATAGAGGGGTCAATCGAGTTGAATAAGGATTTATATTTATGCTTTTTTGATTATACCAACTCTTTCGATCAGGTACGATACGAAAAACTGATCAACCGACTAGAAAGACGCAATATTGATGGAAAAGATCTCCGAATAATCAGACATATATATTGGGAATAAACAGCTGCAATGAGAATAGAAAACGATATAAGCTCTTTCCAAAAGAGGAGTCAGGTAAGGTTGTGTTTTGTCACCAGATCTTCATAGCGAAAACATCATGAGAAACCTGGCAGAATGCACGGGATTAAAAGTTGACGGAAAAATGATAAACAACATTCGATACGTAACTGACACCGTGCTAATTGCTGAAAATGAAAGGGATCTGTTGTGACCATGTGCTCTAATCTCTCTTGCCTCATAAAATGCCCCAAAGATATTGCTTGTCTTTTCCTAATCTTCTTCCTCAATGTTCCTTTATGTGTTTGCCTCTTTCAAGACTCGTTTGTTTTCTTTGCTGCCCATGGAACTCTTAAGATTCTTCTTAGAAACCATATTTCTGCTGCCTTTATATCTTGTTCTGACTTTGCGTGCTGACGAAATGCTCCTAGTAAGTGTGAAACTGTACAAGTCTGTAAGGTTTGGTCACGCCTCTCATCATGATACACTGATCAAGACCAGCCTTTAACTCTTTGACTCCCTCAATATATCCAGTAGCATCCTGCATCGTAATCAAAGAACATCATCATCATCATCATCAAGTGCCTTGCCACATGGCGTTAGCGATCATGGCCCTCCATATGTAACTACCCCTTGTTGCTGCAAAGCACATCCTCCACCCTCTCTGTCTTCAGCCACTCTGCAAGTCCGTCCAATTTTCCCCCCTCGGTCTACCTGGTGCTCTCTTTCCATCCAGCTTTCCTGTTAATCAAAGATAGCAAAGCAAACACTTAACCCTCTGACTTTCTCACCCTATTCACCAGCTTCCTGCAGGAAGCTGGTGGACAGGCGAGGGAGGCTAAGGGTTAAATTTCTGCAGCTGGTGGATATTGTGCAGGAGTCAAAGGGTTAATGAATCCCGGAAGAAGGACGTCCTTGGGATCAACAGAACAAAAGCAGGGTGGCAGATATCTAAGACTGGACCAACCTCTGTATGGCTGAATTGCTTATCGCTATACTTCAGAGACGTAAATGGAGAATCCCGTCTGCTGTTACTTCCCCTGGCACTTTCAAAGGGCCACCTTGAAAAGGGATCAGAAGAGGAAGGAAAGTAAGAGCAGTAATTAATAGTTTTGATGTCTTGTTGAAATTATGTTTGTTTGTTTCTTTGTTTTTGTTTGTGATTGTAGGTTTGCTTGTTTATTTGTTTGATTGTTTGTTTAATTAATTGTTTGTTTGCTTATTTGTTTGTATGTGTTTGTTTGCTTTTGTTTGTTGTTTTCTATGTTTTTGTTTGATTGTAGATTTGCTTGTTTATTTGTTTGATTGTTTGTTTAATTAATTGTTTGTTTGTTTAATTAATTGTTTGTTTGTTTATTTGTTTGCTTGCGTGTGTTTGTTTGCCTTTGTGCGTTTGTTTGTTTGCTTACTCGTTTGTATATGCGTTTGCTTGTTTGTTTGTTTGCTTTTGTTTTTGGTGATGCTGCTGATAATGGTGTTTGTATTTTTGTGTTTTCTCTCTGTGTGTGTGTGTGTGTGTGTGTGTGTTGTGTGTGTGTGTGTGTGTGTGTGTGTGTGTGTGTGTGTGTGTGTGTGTGTGTGTGTGTGTGTGTGTGTGTGTGTGTGTGTGTGTTTGTGACGTTGTCGCTGCTGCTGCTACCACTATTCCAATCGCTGTTCTTTCTGTTCCTGTTTCTCAAAACATGTTTTCTTTCAGATTTTCTATACAAATTCGAATTGCAGAAACATGCTTGGAATACACAAAACAATGTTTGCATCACAGACGAAGTTAACGACTGTACAAAGCTGACGTTACCGTAGATGAATTACGTCTGCAATTTTGCACAATCACTAACGTATCTCGGGCTTCGCGTTCCAGAAATCGTTTGTTTCTTTTCGGGAGGTTAAAGAGATAATTCAAACCACAAAGTGGTTGTCGGTGTTTGGCATGTCCGTGGCATGCTTATCCAAAGAAAAAAAAAAACCTCACGCACGCTTCAACAGAGATTAGGCACATGCGGGCATCTGGAATGATTTTGGCTTTGATATCAGACAAACGCTCAGACTCATTCATCTTGTGGATGCCACAGAAAGATAAGAGGGTAGCAGTATGTCCGGATTTTCGGATGATTTCGATGAGTCCAT
>CM060309.1:11872311-11874811 GCA_030674185.1 Monoplex corrugatus
AGAGTTCCATGGACAGCAAAGAAAACAAACGAGACAGTCTTGATGGAGGCAGACACAAGTAGATCACTCATAAGGAAGATTAGGAAAAGACAAGCAACATTTATAGGCCATTTTATGAGGAAGGGGGATTAGGAGCACCTGGTCACAACGGGGAAGCTGGAGGGAAAGAGAGCACCAGGTAGACCCAGGGAGAGAATGCTGACGGACTTGCAGAGTGGCTGGGATGGGAGGTGGGGAGATGTGGGGCAAGGGGATAGATGGATGGAGTCATGGCGCAAGATGCGGCAGGCACTGAGATGTATTGGTATGGAAGCAGTGTTTTCCAACGCCACACATCCTGATTTACAACTCTCAGTGCGTAAGCAAGCATGAGCAGGTCTGTTACATAATGTCATCAATGCATGTTAGCAACTCGTCCAATGGTTTTAAGTAATGTCATTAACCGGGTCTGTTACACTAATGTCATAACTGGGTCTGTTAATGTATGTCACTAACTGGGTCTGTTACATGTTACATTATGTCATTAACTGGGTCGTTAATGTATGTCTTTAACTGGCTGTACTGTATGTCATTAACTGGGTCTGTTACATGTATGTCATTAACTGGGTTGTTAGTATGTCATTAATGGTTTACATGTATGTCATTAACTGGGTCTGTTACATGTATGTCATTAACTGGGTCTGTTACATGTATGTCATTAACTGGGTCTGTTGCATGTATGTCATAACTGGGTCTGTTACATGTATGTCATTAACTGGGTCTGTTACATGTATGTCATTAACTGGGTCTGTTACATGTATGTCATCAACGGGTCTGTTACATGTATGTCATTAACTGGGTCTGTTACATGTATGTCATTAACTGGGTCTGTTACATGTATGTCATTAACTGGGTCTGTTACAGTATGTCATTAACTGGGTCTGTTACATGTATGTCATTAACTGGGTCTGTTACATGTATGTCATTAACTGGGTCTGTTCATGTATGTCATAACTGGGTCTGTTACATGTATGTCATTAACTGGGTCTGTTACATGTATGTCATTAACTGGGTCTGTTACATGTATGTCATCAACCGGGTCTGTTACATGTATGTCATTAACTGGGTCTGTTACTTGTATGTCATTAACTGGATCTGTTACATGTATGTCATTAACTGGGTCTGTTACATGTATGTCATTAACTGGGTCTGTTACATGTATGTCATCAACTGGGTCTGTTACATGTATGTCATCAACTGGGTCTGTTACATGTATGTCATTAACTGGGTCTGTTACATGTATGTTCATTAACTGGGTCTGTTACATTATGTCATTAACTGGGTCTGTTACATATATGTCATTAACTGGGTCTGTTACATGTATGTCATTAACTGGGTCTGTTACATGTATATCATCAACTGGGTCTGTTACATGTATGTCATTAACTGGGTCTGTTACATGTATCTCATCAATGGCGCCGGTAGTCAGCCAGTGTGCGTAGCCATGCAAACATTAATACATTTCAATTTATGTTTTATGTACATTCCTTCTGTTTTAGAAACATCAGAAACATGTTTATATAGGATGAATTTAAAAAAACGATATATTCTTTATTGGACATAGAATCAAAATAAGGCTGTCTACCCATATGATGAAAGGTCTGTGAATAATGTGTTGGGGGTGTTAAATAATGTGTCACTCTTCACTTTAAAAGCAGTCGAAACCAAAACTAGTTCGGTATAGGGAGGGCAAATTACACCAAGGGATTTTAAATAAATCCTTTTCTAACGTAATAGTAACCTTTTAAATTTTCATTGTATACACATTTATGATCTTCTGAAGCAATATATTGAAACGTTAAGCTTTACATTTCGTAAATACTGTTGTGCATGCTGATTTGAGCAAAATATATCAATAGGGCTAAGCGAACTGATATGGCGTTAACACAAGTGTATATAATAATATTTTGTTCGTTAAGTCAGATTCGAACTCGTCTTCTCAGTTTCACAAGAAAGAGCTTTTTTCGAAGGCTAGACAGGCTTCAAGTGCACACACACACGTGCAGAGACAAATACTCATCATCATCAAGTGCCTTGCCACGTGACGTTGGCAATCATGGCCCTCTATATGCATCTATCCCTTGTTGCCGCAAGCACATCTTCCTCCCACTCTGTCCTCAGCCACTCTGCAAATCTGTCAAATATCTTCTTCCTGGGTCTACCTGGTGCTCTCTTTCCCTCCAGCTTTCCTGTTGTGACCAGTGCTCCAATTCCCCTTTCCTCATAAAATGGCCTATAAATGATGCCTGTTTTTCCTAATCTTCCTTATCAGTGATGTTCTTGTGTCTGCCTCCTTCAAGACAAGACAAATACTATACATGATAATCTTTATATAGCATTATTCTCCAAACTTTTGGGATTCACTGTGCATTACACACGATCAAACGTTTATCAAAGTGGAGCATAGAGAACTCAATCTGTTTTTCGAGCTGGCCACGTTCTATTTTGTTCTTGTATAGTC
>CM060309.1:11877311-11879811 GCA_030674185.1 Monoplex corrugatus
AGAGATATATGCTCAGAGAGTACAGAGGCACAGGGAGACAGGCAAAGAGAGAAAGAAAGAGAGAGAGAGAGAGGGGGGGGGGTAGACAAAGAGATGGGCAGTGAGACAGGCAGGCAGGATAAATGTAGCACAATGAAAACAAGATGATCAAACTATTCAAAAGAATCTCCGTAGTATATTAACAATATTGAAAGAAATCCGGATTCTGTCCTTATCAGGGGCACTATGACCTTGAAAAGGTTTCAGATGAAATAAGGCGAGTGCAATGATGGGCTCCTTTTGCCCCTTGACTTCTGCACCATATTCACCAAGTGCAAAAACTTAACCTTTCCCTGCAGAAAGCTGGTGGATAGGGTGTCAGAGTTGAAAGGGTTAAGTCTATGTTTTGCTAGCATGATTGACAATGCCAGATACTGTTGGAGAGGGCGCAGGAGTCGAAGGGTTAACAACGAGAGCAGGCTTTAAACAGTTTTCAGTGCTCACCACATACCATTTTCAAAGAGAACTGATTTAATTCATTTCGATGTTTTTTGTTTTTCATTTAATTTCAATTTTTATTCACTTATTTAGTTAGTTTATTTTCCGTTCGGCTTTGACCTTGCTGCCATGTCTTCCAGCGTTGTGTATGTATTTGCAATTATTTGACGGTCAGCATTCTTGACCACAAATTTGGTACAGGGTTGTCCAGAAGGTGCTGAAAAAATACTGCTAACACATTTTTGCCCAGACACACGGACACACGGACACACACACATACACACACACACACAAAAACAACAAAAAACACGGACACACGGACACACACACACGGACATTTACGTACACGCACACACACATACACACACACACGTACACACACACACACACAACACACACACACACACACACACACACACACACACACACACACACACACATACACACACAACAAAACAACAACAACAAAACACAACACAACTACGCATACACTGCACTGACAAACTTTCTGTCTCTTTCTCCATCTCCATCTCCCTCTTTGTCTCCCTCTCTCCCTCCCTCTCCCTCTCTCTCTCTCTCTTTTCCTTTGTCTGTCTCTCTGTCTCTGTCTCTGTCTCTGTCTGTCTCTCTCTCTCTCTCTCTCCCTTTGTCTGACTCACACTCACGCTTGCACAGACAAATACATACCCGTGCACACACTAATGTCTGTATGTATCTGTGTTATCATCTTCAGTGCATGGCGAAGATTGCTAGGAAAAGGGATGGTAGTGGTTGAAAAGAAAAGCATCTGTCAAAGTTAGCAGAAATTTGATATGACATGCAGGTTTAATGGGTACCCTTCTGACAGGACAGACATCACGTTCTTGTAGCAAACGTGACAAACAAAATTACCTTGCACTAGCGAAACCCCCCGCAAAAAGAGTTTATGATAATATCTCAATAACGTTAAATGGCAAAGGGTTGTTGGATTCCCCACCCTCACACCAAGTCTTTCTGAGACCCTTGTCTTACGTCCTCATTTCTCTCTTTAAAAAAAAAACGCCAGGTTGGGGGTGGGGGGGGGGAGGGGTGAAGGATGCTGGGGGAAGAGGAGGATGTTGAGAGGGAAATAAGAGGATAGAGACATTTTGATGTCTCCTACTCCAGCATCTTTTCTCGTCTGCCCACTGTCTGAAATCCAACGCTTGTCAGTTCGCTTCTTGTTAAAAACGTCTGATGTCTTGTTATTATGGCCATTACCATTCTGCTTGTCACCTGCTTCTCTTTGTCCTCTAGATCCGCCTGCTGGTTTTCAATGTCCTTAAAACTTGTGATTACTTTCTATTGTCTGTGGGAAGCACACGCACATAACAGTTTGTTTGCCTATGCGGTAGGAGAAGCTACGCTGAGCAGGTGACATCCAATCGTCATCGTGGTACTGCGATCAGATTAAAAGCAATATAAAAATTGCAACTTGGAATTTTATAACAGTGCTCTAGGAGAGAAAACTGGAAAATGTCAAGACAGAAATGGAAATATTGATCATCACTGTTTTAAGATTAGGAGAATGAGATGGAAAGGAACAGGCATGATGCCACTGGGAAGCATACAACTGAATAATCTGGTGGTGATACACAGGAAAGAAGAGTAGGCATCATAATGGACAATGACAAATCTAACAGAGGATACTGGGCTCTAACAGACAAGGTTTTACTATTAAGACTGTGGGCAAGCCATTTGATATTAACATCACCTAAGTATATGTACCAACATTCGCAGGTGCATAAGAAGAAATGGGCAACTTCTAGAGACAGCCAAGACACGTAAATCACAGAACATTACAATAACAATTGAAGCTGTTGATACTTAAGTGAAAAACAAAGTTGCTTCACGGCCTGCAAGCAACAGAGGTCTTTACAAAGTCGCTAATATAGGGCAGGAAAAAAGTAGATTACATAGTGGGACCTCATGGCCTTGCCACGCGAAATTAAAGTGGAGAAAAACGTGTTGGGTGGACAAAAGTAAATAAATCTATAATAGGAAC
>CM060309.1:11884811-11889811 GCA_030674185.1 Monoplex corrugatus
ATTCCTGATTCGCTGGTGCTTTTCCCCCAACAGTTCTCGATGAGTGTTGTCTAGACCTGCTGATTTTCCAATTTTCAATCGACTGATGTTTGCTGTCACTTCATTTCAAAGAGGTTCTGATTCCGGATGCTGAAAATCAATGTACGGAGTATCTTGTGGCGTTGTCGCTAAAGGGTAATCGAATAAATGTTTACCATAATCATGCCATCTTGCAAGAATACCTTGTGTCTTGATTAAAGTGGCGCCACCTTTACTCTTAAGACTGATTTTGTGGTTCAGATTTGGTTGTTGTCAATTTAATAATTTTTTCAAACATCTCTTTTGATTTTCTTTCTGTATTGTGATCAGAGATTCCAGCATATTCTTGTTCAAGCCAATATGTCTTCTCTCTTCTGAACTTAGTTTGTCTTTCTCTTTCCGGTTTTCTTGAATTCTTTTTGCCTGTTACTGTTACCTGCTTAACTTTTTCTTTTCGGCGAGTTCTATCACATCATCACATATGTATGTGGGGTTTTTTTGGGTTTTTTGTGTGCTTTTTTCTGCCTAGTTTTGCATCAACAGACTGTCCATATGTGCTTCAAGTCTTTCCATGATTTATTTGGGTATTTTTTGTTAACTGACCATTCTTTAAGTAGGGCCGATAAATGATGGTCAGTCCCAGTTTGGAAAGCAGCGGTGGTTTTACGATCTTTGAACTTGTCTATGTCAGTTTTATTTGCTGTTTTGTCCAATTTTGCTTGTATGCCTTTGATTCTAGTTTTGCAGAGAGTTATTCCATTGATAGGTTGATAAAATACCAGTATGAAATATAGACTAGGTAAAACATAATCTAGGTAGGGCCTCAAGACCTGGCCAGCTCATGGGTGTGTGTGCAGGGTTAAGGTATGTGCCATGATCACCATACACATGGCACCTGTGACGTTAGTGCATATGGAATTCGTTCCAAACGCGGATACGTCATCTTGAAAAACTGAAACTGAAATTGAAACTTTGCAGTCAGCAGTGTCTGGTCCGAATCACAATCCACAATTCGTCTTGTTTTGGATTAAGCACTGTTGTTATTCATCCTTTGTCAATCATTACGTAATCTATTTGATTTATGTATCTCACTTCAGGGGATATTCATGTGCAGCATCTCCAATGTGACTGAAGACAATGTTAACTATGACAGGATCATCATCATCATCATCAGGTGCCATGCCGCATGGAGGGTGGGGGGATGCTGGGGGCAACGAGAGATAGAGATGGTTGGAAGTCCATGGTCGCCAACGCCATGCGGCAGGGCACCTGATGATGATGATGGTGATACCCTGAGAATCCATTCTGTGTCGTTCTTCTATCTCTTTGCATTTTGTGTTCAGCCAAGCTTCCTTAGCTTCATTGCACCTATACCTGATTTCTTTGTTTATCTTCCTGTATATCTCCTCATAACTGTTTGCCTTCCTCCTTTCCTCCGTCAAGCCCAAAATGTCATTAGTCATCCAGCTTTTTTTTTACTTTTCTATCTGCCTTAGGGATTTCTTCACAAGCTTCATTTATAGAACTTCTCAACTGTGTCCATTGTACCTCACTGTCACTAACGTCTTCCAGAGCACTGAATTTGTTTTGAACATGTACATTAAATTTTTGACGTATCATTTCTTCTGTCTTTAAGAGTCCAAGGTTTAGTTTGATGTTGCTTTTGGTCTGTTTCCTTTTCCTCAATTTCAGCCTAAACCTTCCCACTACCGGATTGTGGTCACTGTTGCAGTCTGCGCGCCTGGTAGTGTTTCTGATGAGAGTAAAGAATTTCTAAATCTCTTGTTGATCAGGATGTACATGTAGTCAATTTGATTTTTGGTATTATCTCCTGGACTGAAGACATTGTTAACTATGACAGGATCAGCTGTCTGACAAAAGGTCGCTAACATATCGACATGACCGTTGCGTTCGCCCATACCAAGAGGTCCTATCCCACACCACCTGTCTTAACTTTCTCCAACCTGTTCATTTAGATCGCCCATGATTATGCACAATTTTCTGTTCGGTATTTTCTCTACCATTATTACATGGACAGATATATCTGAATCTCTCCCTATCTCTCTCCCTCTCTCTGTCTCTCACTCTTTCTCTCTGTCTCTCACTCTCTCTCTCAATATTATATAATATACATATACATATATATATATATATATATATATTATCTATCTATCTGTTTGTCTATCTATCTATCTAATTATCTATCTATCTATCTGTCTAACAGTATGTCTGTCTGCATACCTGCCTGTCTGTCTACGTATGTATATATATATATATATATATATATATGTATGTATGTATATATATATATATATATATATATATGTGTGTGTGTGTGTGTGTGGAGAGACAGACAGATAGACAGACAGACAGACAGAGACAGTTACAGAGACAGAAATGATGATGAAGATAATGATGATGACGACGACGACGACGACGATGATGATGATGATGATGATTATTATGATTATGATGATAATGATGATGATGATGATGATGATGATGATGATCATGATGATCATGATGATGATAATGATGATGATGATGATGATGATCATGATGATCATGATGATGATAATGATGATGATGATGATGATGATGATGAACAGACCATATCTAACAGAAGCGAAATCAGTTGGTATAGAGCCCACTGAACCACTCTGGGTTGTAAAACACGAGCGCAGTCAAATAAATACGCTAAAAATATCTACCAGTACCAAATGCTGACTTCTTTTTCCATCTCAGCACAACCTTGCAGTTGTAAGAGATGATCATTAGCCGGTGATAAACTAAGCGTGTGTCATGATATGTAACGTGATTATCGGATAGCCTACACCGTTTTGTATATGTACATGTATGCTTCATCATAGTATGTAGCTTATGGACTTAGCAACGTTCTTATTTGTACGTGGAGGTTTTACTAGCTTTTATCACATGTTCGCGTTTTAGTCTGTTTCACTGCATATTTTGGTTGTCTGGTTGGTCTGTTGGTCTGTTGACTGGTCAGTTGGTTGGCCAATTGCTTGGCTGCTCAGTCGCTTGATAGCTTGGTTGGTTAATTATTTGCAAGCTTGCTATTTTTGGTTGGATATTTGGTCAATTGGTTGGCTGTTTGCTTAATTGATTGGTTATTCGGGGTGTTGGTTGGTCATATTAGTTGCATGTGTCTTGGTCGGATGGTTGGTTGGTTGGTTGGTTGGTTGGTTGGTTGGTTGGTTGATTGGTTGGTTGGTTGGTTGGTTGGTTGGTTGGTTGGTTGGTTGGTTGATTGACTGGTTGTTGTTGTCTTTATTACTTTTTGATCATTATCATGATCAATCGTTTGTGTACAGTGCTTTTCTCAGACCTCATTTGGGCTCTCACGTAATCAGATTTTAATGGATCACAGAGAAAGACATCTGTTTGGTGTCCTAGCCACACTCCAGTTTATAATTTGTATGGGTATGCATGTCGGATGTCTTCATGTTTCCCGTAAGCCAGCCATCGACATGCCTTAATTTAAAGTATCTTTTAACGTGCATATTTCCTCTCGTGGGGATGCTGGGGGCTCTATCGATATAAATAGTATCCCCACCTTCTGGAAATTATGTGCTAAAATGTCTAATGTCTTCTTTTCTGTCATTCTCTTTGTTTTTGCCATGTTCTTTTGCCTTCTGTCATTTCTTCCTGTCACTGTCAGCCTTGCTGGTCTGTTCACCTGTATGTGTTCAATAACGTATTACATACTTTTTCCTGGATACATGTATTTTAAGTGCATTTTGGGCTCTAGGGAAATGAGATATACGGAATCAATTTCAGTAATTTAGTCCTGTTTTTATAATGTTTTAGTTTTCCCTAGTTGTGTTTCAATTTGTATTCAGGTATGGGTTTTGAATCTCCTCTGTGATAAGTCGGACCGTGCAGTCGACGCCAGGGGCATTTCCTTAGATTATGCGCGTGAGTGCATTGATATGTGTAATTAATTTTCTTTTCGTTTTTGTTTATTTGTAGAAACAGTATGTTTTGGAACGGGTTATTGCCCTTATTGGCTCTACGCAGTCGACTGGAGTTTTAACCAAAAATAACAATAACGTGCATATTTCATCACCTGCATGCATATACACACAGAAGAAGTTTAGGCTCCGACAGATCTGCACATACATGTATGTTGACTATGACATGGGGGGAAAAGCTCCACCCTGTTTTCACCAGGCGGACGGATCCTGGCGGATGGAACCTGGGTCCTTCAGACTGAAAGTCTGATGTTTACCCGCTTGGTCGACGCACCTGTCAGCATCTACCTACCATGCAGCAATCACACAAACACACAAACAGAGAAACGAGCAATCTCATGAGATCTGTACAACACACGAAACGATCCCACCACTGGTGGATCGTTCATGTTGATACGGCATGAAATAATCATCACTAATACTAACTGGCAAGAAGGCAATCAAGCGACGAACTAATCGACCAACAGCCCAATCGACTAAGTAGATGACTGAATAAGTTAGTGATGCACTGACTGACTGACTGACTGACTGACTGACTGACTGACTGACTGACGGACTGACTAATTGAGTGACTAAAGAAATAACGGGAATAGAATTATCAAAAACTAAGCAAGCTACACATAAGGACAACAGTGCAGATAGCTAACTGCGCAAGAGGTTAACAAGTTCATTATCTGATAACTAAAAGCAACCAATCAGCAAAACGTTCACTGTGTAGCTCATTAATCAGCCAACTAACCAATAAAAAGCTAAATGTACAATTATCTAATCGGCTGAGCAGGAAAATCAAATACCTAAGTAACCATTGAAAAATAAATAGAACTATTCTCCGGGATATCTACTATAATGATAAGCACTCCTGGATATCAAACAAGTCAAAACAACTTTTCAACAAAGCAATAACGAAAATAAACCAGCTAACCATCAATTAACCAACTGAATACATAACCATCTAAGAAGATAACTAAGAAAACTTATCACCTAAATGAA
>CM060309.1:11897311-11919811 GCA_030674185.1 Monoplex corrugatus
TCTATCTGTCTATCTATATATATGTCTGTCTCTGTCAGATTATTGATTAACCAATTTCTTCATTCATTCATTCATTCATTCATTCATTCATTCATTCATTCATTCATTTATTCATTCATTCATTCATTTATTCATTCATTCATGCATTCATTCATTCATTCATTCATTCATTTATTTTTTATTGATAAATTTTTGTTTTGTTTGTTTGATTGTTTAGTTGTATTATTGTGTATTTTCATTTATCTATTAGTTGTTTTCTTTTATTCATTCTTCTATATCTTTATTCATTTATCCTTCAATCTATTTATCTATGTATTCATTTTTAGTGTCAACGAGCTGCTTCCTGTTTCCGTGTATCTGATCCATAGTGGTGACTTGGGCTTTACGAGATTGCATCTGCTATGATTTGCAACACTCTGCAGCCAATTATTTACCGAATTACATGGACTTTATGATCCAGATAGCTGGCTATAAACACGCCGCTATGATGAAAACCCAAGCATTGGCTAGCATTTCCTCTCATAAACAAGCAGAGCAATGTGAGGGAGGGGTGGTTTTCTGTCAACAACAACAACAACACCCTGAAAGAATATCAAGTTAAGCCATTGTGTTCATCTTTCTGTTCCTAATACTTATAATCTCTAAATTAGACATTGAATACAATTACTGCCTTTTACAATTATAGTTATATTTAAAGCCAGAAACACATGTTAATTCTTTAGCTTCCGTTCTTTCTCTGTCTGTAGCCCCAAGGGGAGGAATTCTCTTCCAAAGAGTTTCAAACATTCTGCGTCTGTTTCATTTTTTTTCAAAGAGATCCCACCTGACATTTTGGCTCTTCAGACGACATATTCAGTTCTAGGATCTTTCTAGTGTTTTGAAGCCTCTTCCTATGTCCATCATGTGTTTGTGAATAAGTTTGTGACTGTGTGAATATGTGTGAGAGAACGCATTTTAGTAAATACCCGTAAGGCGCGATACAAATACAAGATGCGATGATGATGATGATGATGATGATGATGATATCATCATCATCATCATCATCATCATCATCATCATCATCATCATCATCATCATCATCATCATCATCATCATCATCATCATCATCATCATCATCATCGTTTCCACCATTATTTTTATCTTCTTCTTCTTCTTCTTTTTCTTCTTCTTCTTCTTCTTATCATTATTATCATTATTATATTATCATTATATTATTGCTATTATTATTATTGCTGTTATCATTATTATTATCATTATTATTTTATTTTTATTTTTTGTATTATCCTTATTATTACTATTACTATTATTTTTATTTTTATCATTATTACTATTGTTGTTGTTGTTGTTGTTATAAATAGTAAGCTAACATTCGTCTAGCATCAATTCATATGAGCAGACCTGGTTAAATAAATGAATGAATATGAATGAACACACACGCGCACACATGGCCGTTACGTGCGTGCATTCCCAATCAAACACACACATGCATGTTTCCACACACACCCCTACTCACACACACACACACACACACACACTCACCCCTACATACACACACACACACACACACACACACACACACACACACACACACACACACACACACACGCATGCACACACACAAACACACATAAACACACACACACACACACACACCTACACATACACACACACGCACGCATGCACACATATACACGTACACACACACACATACACACACACAAACACACATAAACACACACAGACACACAAACACAACACACAACACAACACACAACACACACACACACACACAACACACACACACACAACACACACACACACACACACACACACACACACACACACACACACACACACACAACACAACACAACACAACACAAAACAACACAACACAACACACACACACACACACACACACACACACACCACACACACACACACACACACACACAACACACACACAACACAACACAACACAACACAACACAACACAACACAACACAACACAACCACACACACACACACACACACACACACAACACAACACACACACACACACACACACACACACACACACACACACACACACACACACACACACACACACACACACACACACACACCACACACACACACACAAGATGCAAATATAACTCAAGCTATTAAACAAACAGATCAAATAGAACAACACAGTCTCCATCCAGGCAACGCTCTATTCATAGCCATACTCCCAAACAGGAAGAGATTATTTCAGCTTTACAGAATCGATAATGTTGTATAGATGCTGAGCGTGGACAATGAACACGCAAAGACAGAACAAGATTGAAATGTTGAAATGTTGTTTCTAAGAAAAAAAAAATATTAAGAGTTCTTGGACAGCAAAGAAAACAAACGAGACAGTCTTGAAGGAGGAAGACACGAAAAGAACATTAATGTAGAAGATTAGCAAAAAGACAAGTAACAGTTAAAGGACATTTTATGAGGTAAGGGAAATTATAACACCTACTCACAACAGGAAAGCTGGAAGAAAAAAAAAAAGAGCACCAGATAGACCCCAGGAGAAAACACTAGACAGACTTGAGGAGTGGATGAAGACTGACAGGGTGGGAAAATTGCAGGAGTACTTGCAAACCGCAAAAAAATAAATTCGTATGGAGGGCCACGATCTCCAACGCCATGCGGCAGTGCACATAATGATGACGATGATGATGATGATGATGACACCCAAACAGTCACAGATTGTCATGACCCTGTGTAGAAATCGGATTAATATTTTCACCTGCAGCGCATCCATGCGACAATCACTTGAGAGAAGCATGACCGACTTCAGCACAAACTGCCTTTCATTCTATTCAGCTTCACTGCTGGTGTCTGAGATCTGTGTCATGAGGGAAGAAGTTCGAAGTATCGCGCAAATATGTGACTGTTGTACGAAATGATCGTTTTCGCCTTTTGGATCACTCGTCTTCCATACGTATGTCGCATATTGTCTTGCTTATCGTAGATATTCATAGCATCACTAAAAAGTTGTATAATATTTTGTTTTATTTCATTTTATTTTAGTTTAGTTTACTTCACTTCATTGTAATTTGATTTTGTGTTATCTCATTTTACTTCATCTTATTTTGTGTTATTTTATTTTGTTTCGTTTTGTTTGAATTCGTTTAATTGTACTTCATCTTATTTCATGTTATTGTATTTAATTCATTTTGTCTTAGTTAATTTCAAAAGACCAACCAAGAAACCGATATAAAAATGACATCAGTGTAGGTCTACCATCTGTGATAAAATGCACACATAATCATAACTGATCACTACATTATTTTTTTCAATTTTTGGAAGAGGTCAAGTAGAATAATATATAACTATATTTTGGTTGTATCTATATAGAAAAATGTCCAATTTTGTTGACTCTAATTGTTATGCTATTCTCTGTCTGCCTATACTGTCAGTCTGTCTGTCTGTCTGTCTGTCTGTATGCCTGTCTGTCAGTCTTTCTGTCTCTGCCTCTGTCTGTCTCTGTCTCTCTCTGTGTCTCTGTCCATGTCTCTGTCTATCTGTCTCTCTCTATCTGTCTCTTTGTCTCTGTCTCTGCCTCTGTCTCTGTCTCTGTCTGTCTCTCTCCGCCCTCTCTCTCTGTCTGTCTCCCCCCCCCTCTCTCTCTCTCTCTTTCTCTTTCTGACTTGTCGGTTCATAATCAAATGTCTTCTTTTTTCTTTCTTTTTGTTTACTTAATTTGAGTAGGTCTTATTTCTTTTACAGTATTTTCTTCTCTGAAGGTTTATTGTAAACAACTTAGGGACGACAGGTTTGTGAGCTGGCCTCTGTGTGTATATATACTGTGGAAGAAAATCGATTAGGTTTCTTTCTGTTCTTTTCTATTCTTTTGTCTGTTTTTTGTTTCTTTCTTTCTTTCTTCCTTTCTTCCTTCTTTCTTTCTTTCTTTCTTTCTGTCTTCTGTCTTTCTGTCTTTCTGACTTTCTTCTTTCTTTCTTTCTTTCATCCTTACTTTCTTTCTGTTCTTTTATTTGTTTCTATCAACTTTCACTTTCTCCCTTTAAAATACGAAGGATGAAGACAAACAAGAGAGAGAGAGAGAGAGAGAGAGAGAGAGATACAGAGACAAGAAGGACTGAGACAGAGACAGACAAACAGTGATAGACAGACAGAGACAGAGGTATTTGGTGAGACAGACAGAGAAAAAGACAGTAGCCATACGAATATATAGACATGTGCACTGACAGACAAACAGTCAGAGACATACAAGAGAGACCAAAAGAGAGAGAGACAGAGAGAGAGAGAGAGAGAGAAAGAGAGGGAGAAAGACAGACAGACAGGTAGACAGGCAGATCGACAGGCAGGCATGCAAGCAGGCAGACAGAGACACATATAGAGACAGACAGACAAACAGGAAGAGAGAGAGAGAGAGAGAGAGAGAGAGAGAGAGAGACAGAGAGAGAGAGACAGAGAGAGACAGAGAGAGACAGAGACAGGATGCTGGCAGGCATGGACAGCGTGTTGAATATTCTGGCTATCTAGCATTACAACCACAAGACATGTCTTCTGGTTTTTAGAGTTCATAAAACCACCATTCCCCAGCAACATTAACTATATGCACAGCCGCCACCAGAAAGGATTTCTATGCATCTTTAGTTGTTTACCTCGTAATAGACTATGCAGATGGGCACACGCTAACTGATCCTCCGAATACCCAAGCGGGCACAAAACTAAGCGAGCAGGCAAGCAAGCAAGCAAGCAAGCAAGCAAGCAAGCAACCACAAGCAAACAAATAAATAAATTATTTAATTTGTCTGACCAGGAGGAAAAGGCATTTATTGTTCACAGCTAGTTAGGGTCCCCTAGGTGCCATTGATATTCTCCGTGACTGTTTGTTTGTTTGTTTCTGTCATTTCTGCTACTTTTTTGTTTTTTTGTATTTCTGTTTGTTTGCCTTCTAATTTGTCTGATTACTTGTTTCTCTCTCTTTTTTTTTTTCTCTTTTTTTGTTTGTTTGATTGTTGATTATTTGCAATTATTCCGTATTGCTTTTATTTTTGAAATGTCTTTTTCTGTTTACATTTTTTAAGATATCTTTTGTTTCTGTGTTTATTTGTTTGTTCGCTTCGCTTCTTTGTTTGTTTGTTTGCTTTTTGTTTGTTCGTTTGTTTGTGGGGAGGGGTTCGTTTGTTGTATGTTTTATATTTAGGCTCATTTTTCTTTTTTTCTGGTTTGTTTATTTGTTTTGCCATTTGCATAATTGTTTTGTGTGGTTTGATTGGACAGGAGCTTTTGTTATTTTGTTGTTGTATTCGTCTTGTTTTTTTTTTTGTACTATATTTCTTTTTCCTTGTGTTTATGTATTTTTGTTTTGTTTCTCCTGATTGTTTACTTTTTTGAGTGTCTTTGTTTTGAAATACCCGTTGAGTAATGAAATAACGTGCACATGCATATACGTACAAGCACAGGCGAGCACACACACACACACACACACACACACCACACACACACACACACACACACACACACACACACACACACACACACACACACACACACACACACACACACACACACCACCACACACACACCACACACTCACACACACACACACCACACACACACACACACACACACACACACACACATACACAAACACACACACATTCACAAGCTCACACGCTCACACCTTCCTACATCCCCCCCCCCACACACACACACAACATGCTCTCAAGGAAGAAAACAGTTTATGTACTTATGTCAAGTGACAACAAATTTTCAAAATACGAAACCATTCTTAGAGCCAAAACACACCATCAAAATCCACACATTCCGGCCGCTTAGTTCTTCTGATAGATCCAGGTACTCACGATCTAATATCTCGAGTTCAATCCCAACACACACACATTAAAACCTTGCCTGTTCCCTAACCCATCTTAAAATTCCCACCCCTTTGGTGGTGTAAGCTTGTTTCAATAATTCCTCTGCACTGAAGATATTGCTAGTGTATAGAAATTTGCCTCACATGGTCCCTGTGACGTTAGTGCATATGGAATTCATTCTTATCACGGAGACTTCATCTTGGGAAACTGAAACTGGAATTGAAATTGAAACTGCATAGTTTTTTTTTACACAGGTACAGAGTGTGGACCAGAGAGATGTTGGCAGATGTGGGTGTAGCGGATACAGATTTGTTCACGTGTGATGAATCCATCTTGAACACATGCTAAACTTCAACGACAAATTACAAATTCTATTTTTTTTTTGTAATGTCTACATCCCATCTTTTATTTCTCTGTCTCTGTCTCTGCCTCTGCCTGTCTGTCTGTCTGTTTGTCAGTCTATATATATGTGTGTGTGTGTGTCTCTCTCTCTCATTCTCTGTCTGTCTATCTATCTAACTATGTGTCTATCTGCCATGTGTCTGTCTGTCTGTTTGTTTGTCTATCTATACATGTATGTATATATGTATGTATGTATGTATGTATTTATGTATGTATGTATCTATGTATGTATCTATCTTTCGTATTTATGTATGTATGTATCTATGTATGTATATATCTATCTTTCTATCTATCTCTCTCTCTCCCTCTATCTATCTATCTATCTATCTATCTCTATATATCTATCAATCTATCTATCTCTCTATCTCTCTATCGATCTGTTTGTCTGTCTGTCTGTCTATCTGTCTGCCTGTCTGTCTATCTATCTATCTACTCTACTCTCTATCTATCTATCTGTCTGTCTGTCTGTCTATCTTTCTGTCTGTTTTCTATCTGTCTGTCTATCTATCTATCTATCTCCCATCTATCTATCTATCTATCTATCTATCTGTTTATCTAATCTATCTATCTATCTATCTATCTATCTTGCATCACTTTTATTCCTTTGACAAGTGGAATTTCATTCTCTGAATTAGTCATGCTGTCATCACTTTCTTTGCTTTCTTTAGTTTTTACTTGAACACCAGACAAGAGATATCTTTCACCCATTTTCCAGTGAAATAAATGGAAAAGAAGATGAACAATAAATACATATGTGTGTGTGTGTGTGTGAGTGGTGGGTAGGTGGTGAGTGTAGAATAAGATGAAAAATCAGCAATATTTGTCTGCGAGTGCATAATAAATGAAAAGTCGAAGTGTGCTGGTTAAACACGACACACACTGGCTCCGTTTAATATACAAAGAATCACGAGAGAAGAGAGAGTAGAGAGAGACAGAGAGAGAGAACAGAGAGAGACAGAGAAAAAAAAGAGACAGACAGACAAGAGACACACAGCAGAAAAAGAGAAAGGACAGAGAACAGCTTAGAGCAACAGAGAGGAGGGAGAAAAATAGAGAGAGTTATAGAGAGAAAGAGAGGGAGGGAGAAAAATAGAGAGGGTATGAAAGAGAGAAAAGAGAGAGGGAGGGAGAAAAATAGAGAGGGTATGATAGAGAGAAAGAGAGAGGGAGGGAGAAAAATAGAGAGGGTATGAAGAGAGAAAGAGAGAGGGAGGGAGAAAAATAGAGAGGGTATGAAAGAGAGAAAGAGAGAGGGAGGGAGAAAAATAGAGAGGGTATGATAGAGAGAAAGAGAGAGGGAGGGAGAAAAATAGAGAGGGTATGATAGAGAGAAAGAGAAGAGGAGGGAGAGGAGAAAATAGAGAGGGTATGATAGAGAGGGTATGATAGAGAGAAAGAGAGAGGGAGGGAGAAAAATAGAAACAGAGTTAGAGTGTGAGACAGAGAAAGAAACGAGAGAGAGAAAGAAAGAGGGGGAGAGAGAGAGAGAAGAGAGGAGGAGGTGAGAGAGGGAGGAGAGAGAAAGGAAAGAGGGAGAGGGAGTGAGAGAGACGGAGAGAGAAACAGAGAGAGACACACACACAGAGAGGGAGAGAGAGGGGTAGTACATGAACTTGGAATCAACAACACTTATTTAATAATAATAATAATAATTACAATATTTATATAGTAGCGCAAAATCTTGATAAAATCAAATCTAAGCGCTGAAATAGACACACACACGCACGCACGCACGCACACACACGCACGCACACACACACACACACACGCACTCACCGCACACACAACACACACACACACACACACACACACACCACACACACACCCCACGCACACGCATGGCTATAAATGGGGAGAAAGAATAAAAGCAATGGAAAATTATAGAGAGCATATTATATACAATTATATATTGCAATGTGATTCCCCTCCGAGTGGAGACAGGCTGCAGCGGGGATTGAGTGAGGTCAGGATTTTATGCAGAGGAGAAAAGGTGAGTTTTGAGAGCGGACTTGAAGGAGACAAAAGTAGGTTGCTGACGGACTGAGAGGGGAAGTTTGTTCCAGGAGAGCGGACCAGAAACAGAGAAGGCTCGTGGACCATAGGTATTGAGCTTAGTGCGTGGAAGCGAAAAGTCAGAGGATCGGAGGCAGAGCGGAGGGTACGTGAGGGAACATAGATCTCAAGTAGGCTTGACAGGTAATCGGGGGCTGCGTTATTGAGGCTTTTGTAGCACATGGTGTCTAGTTTGTACTGTATGCGCTTTGGTACAGGGAGCCAATGAAGTTGTGCCAGGAGAAGAGATATGTGGTCAGCTTTTTTCTTTTTGAGTACAAGGCGTGCAGCATTGTTTTGAATGCGCTGTAGGATGTGAGTGGTGGAGGCAGGAAGACCGGACAGGAGTGAATTGCAATAGTCAATGCGAGACATTATGAAGGAGAGAACGAGTTTTGCACTTGTTTCCACAGAGAGATACTTCCTGATCAGGCTTATTTGTGATAGATGAATAATTCAACAATGCAATTCCCTGATAGATGACTGAATCATGACTGCATTATTTGATAAGTGACTCAATCAACGAAGTTTCTCTGTGACAGATGTTGAATCAACAATGGTTGTTTGTGATAAATGAATTATCGAATAGGATGTCTTTGATAGATGACTATTTCACGAAGCCCTTATCTGATAGATGCTTGAATAAAGAATGCATTCTCTGATAGACGATTGAATCATGACTGAAACAAGAACGGTCTCTCTGATAAGTGACTGAACTACAATGTGATGGTGAATGTTCAAATAATACCTGTCTGTGAACCAGGAACAAAGTGTTATGTGATAGATGGCCTAATCAACAAAGTATGTCTGTAATAGATGACTTAATCCATAATGCATATTTTTAAGGAGCATCGCACTCACTGAGGTTACCTTTGTGCTCATCTTTGATTTTTTCGTGTCATTTTCTGCCCACTTTAATGGACACAGAAACTTACACATTTTTTTTTTATATTTGCAATGCGATGATGATGATGTCGATGAGGATGACCATCATGATGCTATGAAGTCCCATCTAGGATTGAGCTGCTTGACAGGGCTGTACTCTACACTTACTACCATGATACATCCTGGTGTCAACCACGCCCGAGTGATACAGACACCTGCACTGCTGGTCAAAAAGCTTTGAGCAACACCCTCAATGACGCATCCGTGAAATGGATGAGACTCGACTGTGTGGTCCCAGTCTTTCCCCTGAGCCCATAGCACTCCCAACTTTGGGTAGGAGCCGGTTAGAGCCAAAAAATTCCACAATTATATATTTTTGAAGGGACTGATAGGGATTCGAACCCACAACCTTCCAGCTGGTAGTCCATTGTGTTAACCACTTCACCACGGCGACTGGTATGATGCGTGTTTTTGATAGGTGAAAAAGTGAAGAACACATAATGGTGATATATGAATGAATCAACAAGGCATGTCTGCTATAAAATCCTGATTCAGAGAGCACGTCTGTAAAAGGTGACAGAAGCAACCACGTACGTTTGGATGGCAGGTGACAGAATCAACAACGTATGTCTGTGATAGATGACAAATAACAACGTATGTCTGTGATAGATGACAGAAGTAACAACGTATGTCTGTGATATATGCACAATCAACAACGTATGTCTGTGCTGGATGACATAATAACAACATATATCTTGATAGATGACAGAATCAATAACGTATGTCTGTGATAAATGACACAATCAACAACGCGTGTCTGTGCTGATGACATAATAAACAACATATATCTTTGATAGATGACAGAATCAATAACGTATGTCTGTGATAAATGACACAATCAACAACGCGTGTCTGTGATAAATGACACAATCAACAAAGCACGTCAGTGACAAGTGACACAATCAACAACGCACGCCTATGATAAGTGGCAGCGTCAACAACTTTTGTCTGTGATATGTGACTTAATCAACGACTTAGGCTGTGATATATGACAGAATCAATAACGTATGTCTGTGATAGGTAACAGAATCAGCATAGTATGTAAGTGACAGATGACAGAATCAACAACGCATGGATCTGATAGATGACAGAATCAAGAACTATGTTTATGATTGATGACAGTATCAATAACGTATGTTTGTAAAGGTGACAGAAACAATAACATATGTTTTAACAGGTGACAGAATCAAAACGTATGTATATGATATTTGAATGAATCAGTAACGTGTGTTTTAGACTGATAACAAAATCAACAACGCATATTTATCACAGGTTACTGAATTAACAACGTATGCCTGTGATAGGTGACAGAATCAACATAGTATGTGATAAATGACAGAATCAAGAAATCAACAGGATATGTCTGTGATAGGTGAAAAATCAACATAGTAGGTGATAAATGACAGAATCAACAAATCAACAAGATATGTTTGGATAGCTGACAGAATCAAGACATATTTATGAAATAGGTGAAATTATCAACGTCGTATTTCTGTGATAGGTGACAGAATCAACGAAGTATGTATGTGATATGTGACCCAAACAACAATGTATGTTTATGATAAATATTAAAACAGAATCAACAACGTATGTCTGCTATAGGTGACAGAATAAACAATGCATGTGTGTGTGACTAGTGAATGATTCAACCTACTACTTGTTACATCTGAAGGAATCGAAAACTTTGTTGTAATGGAAACAACTCCAAGACCACATGTGTCAGTTGAATAAACTAGTACCTGTTCTCTGTGATGGTTTCACCAATGTCTTTCCATTCACACACATTTACGACCTCTCTCTCTCTCTCACTCTCTTCCCTCTCTCTTTCTCTCTGTCTCTCTCTCTCTGTCTCTCTCTGTCTCTCTCTCGATCTATCTATCTATCTATCTATCTATCTATCTTTCTATCTATCTATCTATGTATCTGTCTGTCTTTATCTATCTTCCCCCTCTCTTTCCTCTCTTGCACTTTCTCTTCTCTCTCCTGTCAGTCTGTCTGTCTGTTTCCCTCTGTCTATGTCTGTCTTTCTGTCTGTCTGTCTGTCTGTCTCTCTCTCTCTCTCTCTCTGTCTCTCTCTCTTCCCACTCTATCTATCTTCTTTCTCCCTCTCACCCTCTTTCTCCTCTGTCTGTCTGTCTGTCTGTCTCTCTGTCTTTCTATCTATCTCTGTGTGTCTCTGTCTCTGCCTCTCTCTCTGTCTCTGTCTCTGTCTGTCTGTCTCTCTCTCTCTCTCTCTTCACTCTCTCTCTCTCTCTCTGTGCTGTCTGTATAGATTATAGACATATAACCATTGAGAGAGGGAGAGAAAGAGAGAAGAAGTGAGAGAGAGAGAGACAGAGAGAAAAAGAAAGAGAGAAAGAGAGAGAGAGAGAAAGAGAGCGAGAGAGAAAGAAGAGAGAAAGAGAGAAGGAGAGAGAAAGAGAGAGAGACAGACAGAGAAAGAGAGAAGGAGAAAGAAAGAGAGAGAGAAAGAGTGAGAAAGAGAGAAGGAGAAAGAAAGAGAGAGAGAAAGAGTGAGAAAGAGAGAAAGAGAAGAGGAGAGAGAGAGAGAGAGACAGACAGACAGACAGACAGACACAGAGAGAGGGGGAGAGAAAAAGAGAGACAGAGTCACAGACAGAGAGATCAAAATGGCTTGAAACAAAATAATAACTTCGTTTCATGTTTTATTGTTTTCTTTAGGAGCATTGTAAAACTCATTTAATAATTCAACGTGTGTTGCAAGTGGTTCAGTAGACAGAATCAGTTTCCTCTCGTGTGCCCAGTTATCGAAGGAAATGGATAGCAAACAATGGTGGCATCAATCACAGGTGACGTCCGTTAAGGGTGACATCAATCACAGGTAAATGATCCCTTTGGCTATTTTGCAGAAGCACTCCCTCGCTTGTTGGCAGAAGAATTGTGCAACATATTGTCGCGTATAAAAATGCAAGAAGAGACCGGTCACTGTGGTGTAATGATTAACGCAACAGACTACCTGACTGGAAGGTTGCGGGTTCGAATCCCCATCAGTCCCTTTAATTAAAAAATAATTGTGGATTTTTCGGCTTTAACTGGCTCGTTCCCACAGCTGGGCGTGCTATGGGGTTATTGTGCAGACTGGGACCACACAGTCGAGTCTCATCTACTTCACGGATGCGTCATTGAGGGGTGTTCTCAAATATTCTGACCAGCAGACCTGGTTGATGCCAGGATATATTATGATAGTAAGCGTAGAGTACAGCCCTGTCACGCAACTTCAATCCTGGATGGAACTCTATACAATAATGATTATCATCCTCATCGACATCATTGTCATCATCATCGCACTGAAAAAAACAACTCTGATAGCTTCTGTGGCCATTAAGGTGGTGTACAAAATGGGACTAAAAAAAGGTGACCACAAAGGTGACCCTGTTCTGTATTGTCTATGTGTGTGTGTTTGGTCAGTTCAAGAATAAAAGACTATGTCAATCTTGAACATAAGACCAATGTATTGTATGTATTTCTCTCCTCTCTCATAGTTGTGTGTAGGGTAGTTGCAGAGTATAAAGGTAGGCTTGGGCGCTCCTTTTTTGAGGAGTGTTCTGGGCTTACGGTTTTTGTGCTTTGTATCTGTTTCTATGCTAGCTGAATGGGTAGCGCAAGCTATGTTAGATTTGAGAAGTTCCACAACATGGGAGATAATTCCTATGTGACTCTCAAGAGTTATGTCCTTTGGTTGATATTATAAAAATTATCCCTGCTTCCCTCTTAGTTCTTTGGTAATCTCCCTGAGTTCGATGATATTTAAAAAATGCAAGAAGAAGAAAGTTAAACGAAAGTACTTTCCATAGTTTCCATATTTCCATCAGTAAGTTGATTGAAGTCTTTTTTGTTGTTGTTGTTGTTGTTGGTTGATTGGTTGGTTGGTTGATTGGTTGATTGGTTGATTGGTTGGTTGGTTGGTTAGTTGTTCGTTCGTTCCTTCCTTCCTTCCTTTCTTTTCTTTACTGCCCCTGCCCTCGACCTTGCTGCTGCAGACTCGCCTTCTCCTCTGTCATCTTCACCTTCACCTCTGTCCTGATGGTGCCACCTTCACCTTCTCTCCCGCTGGTGCCGCCTTCACTTTCTTCTCGTGATGCCGCCTTCATCTTCTGTCTCGTCGATGCCGCCTTCATCTTCTGTCTCGTCGATGCCGCCTTCATCTTCTGCCCTGCGTGTCCGCCTTCATCTTCAATCCCGCTGGTGCGCCTTCATCTTCAATCCCGTCGGTGCCGCCTTCATCTTCTGTCCGCTGATGCGCCTTCATCTTCTGTCCCGCTGGTGCTGCCTTCATCTTCTGTCCCGTCGGTGCTGCCTTCATCTTCTGTCCCGCTGGTGCTGCCTTCATCTTCTGTCCCGCTGGTGCTGCCTTCATCTTCTCGTCCCGCTGGTGCTGCCTTCATCTTCTGTCCCGCTGGTGCTGCCTTCATCTTCTGTCCCGAGTACTGCCTTCATCTTCTGTCCCGCTGGTGCTGCCTTCATCTTCTGTCTCGTCGGTACCGCCTTCATCTCCACCTCTGCCACCGCCATGTGACTGTGATAAATTGAAATTATGTCTGTTTAATGCTCAGTCAGTGTGCAAAGACGGCAAAGCCGATGTCATTGCTGACTTCATCACAGACGAGCATATTGACATTGTATTTATCTCAGAAACTTGGCTTAACCCCCTTGGTCACGAACCCATACATGCGAATCTCACTCCGAGTGGATATAGGCTTGCTTCTTTCCATCGCCCATCCCGAGGTGGTGGTATCGCCATCCTCTACAACGACTCACTCCATTCCCGCCTATCTTTCTCGCAGTCTCTGCCTTTCTCCCATCCTTCTTTTGAGCACGTTGAAGTATCCTTCCAATCCACCCCTCACCCCATCACCTTCTCCTGTGTCTATCGACCTCCACCTAGCTCTGCCAACAAGCTCACCACATCCATGTTTCTCTCTGACTTTGACCAACTAATTGATTACTACTGCCTCTTACCTGGAAATCTCATCATTCTAGGTGACATCAATGTCCACTACGACAACACTCACCGTTATGACACAAGACATATCATCAACTCTCTGTCCAATCACAATATGACACAACATATTTCTGAACCAACCCATAAAAAAGGTCACATTCTTGACTGGATCATTTCTCGTGATCACCACAATTCAGCTACTGACAACTGCCTAGTTCTTTCTACCCGTCTAACTTCAGCCCTTCCATCTGACCACTCTGCAATTCTCTGTTCTCTTGACATTTCTCCTCCTTCCCGTACCACGCGCACAGTGACTCGACGCAATCTCAAATCTATTGACCTCTCCACATTTTCATCTGATGCCTCCCGCCTCCTTTCTGAAAAGTCACACAACCTTGCCGATGAATTCTATACTACTCTCCACCATCTTCTGGACACTCATGCTCCAGCCACAACTCGTCTTTTACCTGACCGCCCCCTACCCCCTGGCTCACTCATGAGATTGCCTGTGCAAAACGTGCCCGCCGCAGATCAGAGCGCCGCTGGCGCAAATCCAAACTCACTGTACATAGGCAACTTTTCCAAGCCTCTAAAACAAAAGTATCCACCCTCATTGCATCTGCAAAAACAAGCTATTTCCAAACCAAAATCCTGAATGCCTCTTCTTCAAGAGAACTCTTTACAACCATGAATCATCTCCTTGGCACACGAAAAGATTTACCTCTCCCAACAAAACACACAAATGAAGAACTCCCATCTGTATTCTCCAAGTATTTCACCACCAAAATACAAACTCTTCGTGACAGGCTTGACAGGACACCCTGTCAACCATGCCCACCTGACCCTTCCTTCTCTGGCACACCTCTTACTACTTTTACCCCAGTCTCACAAGAAGAAATTCTCAACACAATCAGATCCATGTCGTTCAAAACCTGCGAACTGGATCCTCTTCCAGGTTCTCTCTACTCTGACTGTCTCCCTACTCTCCTCCCATTCATCACTGACATCATCAACACTTCTCTTCAAACTGGAACTGTCCCAGATTCTTTCAAGTCTGCTATTGTTCACCCTATCCTCAAGAAATACAATTTAGACCCAAATGAACTGAAAAATTACCGGCCTATCTCTAATCTCTCTTTCTTGTCAAAATTGCTTGAAAAAGTTGTCCTCAACAAGCTGAACTCTCACCTGTCTGCCAACAATCTTCTCAATCCTTTCCAGTCAGCCTACCGCCAGTGCCATAGCATTGAAACTGCCCTGCTACACATTCTCAACAATCTCTTCCTTGCAACTGATACTGGCAAAGTCTCTCTCATCACACTCCTTGATCTGTCTGCAGCCTTTGATACCATTGATCATGGTACTCTCCTTTCTAGACTTCATCATACTTTTGGCATCTCTGACATTGCTCTCTCCTTTTTCACTTCATATCTGTCAAAAAGAAAACAAACTGTTCTCATTAATGGCACTTACTCTCAACCTGTATGCCTGACCTGTGGTGTTCCACAAGGATCTGTCCTTGGCCCTGTTCTTTTCACTCTTTACACCTCCCCCCTGTCCACCATCATCAACTCCCACTCTATAAAACACCACTTCTATGCTGATGACACCCAACTTCTAGACAGTGACACACCAGACAATATACAGCGCCTCTTGACTCGCACCACTGAGTGTTACTCGGACATTAAGAACTGGATGACGTTCAACAAACTTCAGCTTAATGACGACAAGACAGAAGCTATCCTCATTGGCACTTGTCAGAAACTTTCTCAGCTGCCTCCTCTTTCTCTCCCATTATGTAACACATCAGTCTCAATTTCTGATTCAGCTAAAAACCTTGGTGTCTGCATTGACTCTACCCTCTCCATGAACAACTTTGTTTCTCAAACTGCCAGATCTTGCTACTATCACCTCCATCGTATAAACTTGATCAGGAAGTATCTCTCTGTGGAAACAACTGCAAAACTCGTTCTCTCCTTCATAATGTCTCGCATTGACTATTGCAATTCACTCCTGTCTGGTCTTCCTGCCTCCACCATTCACATCTTACAGCGCATTCAAAACAATGCTGCACGCCTTGTACTCAAAAAGAAAAAAGCTGACCACATATCTCCTCTCCTGGCACAACTTTACTGGCTCCCTGTATCAAAGCGCATACAGTACAAACTAGACACCTCACCTGTCTCACCTGTCGGCGTCACCGGGAACAGTGTTGGCCGCTGCACATGATGTCCTCACAAGTTGCCTCCAGCACTCTCGATCTTGGCTAAGTCTGACCACCTCCTGGAGTTTCTTGCCACTGATGTTTGTGATGTTTCTAGCAAGTGATGCAGGTGGCCGTCCTCTGTTTCTCTTTCCTTCCACTTTACCTTGGAGGACAGTGGACATCAAGTCTGTTCTCTCATTACGGATTGCGTGTCCAACATATTTCAGTTTCCTCCGTTGTATGAGTACTAGAAGCTTGCGTGTAGTACCCAATTCATTCAGTATGCTTTCATTTGAGCGCCTATCCGTCCATTTGACCCTCAGCAGTCTTCGGTAAAACCACAGCTCTGCTGCTTCCACTCGTCTTTCATCCTCTTTCTTCATTGTCCATGCCTCGCAGCCGTATAACATCACTGGCCAGACAAGACATTTTAAGAGTTTTATCTTAAGGTCTGCTGTTATGCTGTGGTCTTTCCAAATATTGTTCAATTGAACCATACTGTTCTTGGCCATTCCAATTCTCATCTTTATGTCTTTTGAGCATGTTCCATCGTGTGTCTTGACTGAACCTAAATATCTAAAGTCCTTGACATTTTCTAGAGGGACTTGGTTTAGCATGATCTGGTCCTGTCTAGTGTTATATTTGCCTGCAACATGCATAACCTTTGTCTTCTTTGAATTTAAGTCCAGCCCAGCTGCCTTTCCAACCCGGTCTACCCTGTACAGGATCCTCCTAGAGCCTGTAATGTTGTCTGCCAGTAATCCTGTGTCATCTGCGTAGCGTAAATTTGACAGGTTTCTACCACCAATATTTACTCCCATGTCTTCTATGTCTGCTTCTCTCATGATATGTTCAGTGTATATGCTGAAGAGATGTGGAGACAGGATGCAACCTTGCCTTACCCCTTTAGTGATGTTAAAAAATTTGCAGTTTTGATTATTCCATCTGATTGTTGCTTTTTGATCATTATATAATGAAGCTATGAGGGAAACCAGATGTCTTGGAAAACCCATTTTGATCATGAAGTGGAAAAGACTTTGGTGAATCACGCTATCAAATGCTTTGCTGTAGTCAATGAAAACGATGAACATCTCTTGGTCTGTGTTTCTAATCTTTTCTATCAATATCTGGAGTACAAACAGCATATCTATTGTTCCCCTGTTTTTCCTATAGCCTGCCTGACAGTCGGATAGCTCTTCCTCTACTTTTGGCTTTAACCTGTTTAAAATTATTATCAGCAGTATTTTACTGGCATGACTGATCAGTGCAATGTTTCTATAATTGTTGCAGTCTTTGACATTTCCACTCTTATGTAACATGACAAATTCTTGGAGCTTCCAGTCTGTAGGCCACTGACAAGTCTTCCATATCTTGCAGCATAAGTGATGCATTACTTTGAGTCCACCATCACCTGAGTGTTTCAACAACTCTCCAGGAATATTGTCAAGACCAGGAGACTTTCTGCATTTTAGATCTTTAATGGCAGATTCAACTTCGCTGAGCAGAGGTTCAGGTTCCGTATCTCCAGGGATCAATTCCAAATTTGGCTCTAAATTATTTTCATGGCTGTCAGGCTTGCCAAAAAGTGATGTGCCATATTCGTTCCACCTATCCAAGACATCATCTGGTTCAGTCAGAGTGTGACCATCCTTGTTGTTGATGCATTGGTTTGTTGCTTTGAAATTTGTTTTTTTCACTTTTTTTATTTGTTTGAAGAGCTCCCTCGACTTCCTGTTTTCGTTGTGTTCATTGATTTTACTGCATTCTTGTGCCAGCCAATTTGCTTTGTCTCTTCTGACTTTACTTTTTATTTCCCTTTTCAGTGCTGAGTATTTTTCCCGCTCTCCCTGCTTTCGAGCTTGACTTTTCTTTTCTGCCAGATCTATCACTTCCTGACTTATGTAGGGCTTAGCTTTTTTCCTTTTTTCTTCTTTTCCTAGTTTTTCTTCAGAGATTTTGGTCAGTGTGTTTTTTATGTCTGTCCAGATTTCATCAGGATATGAGTCATTTTCATCCCAAACTTCAAGTAACTTTAAGAAACGATTACTTGTTTCTATACTGAATTCTAACGCCAGCTCAGGGTTTTCTAATTTTGATATGTCGAACTTTGGCGTAGTTTTGGTTTTAGGCTTCTTCAATATTTTCATTCTTAATTTGGTTGTCACAAGAATGTGATCCGTGTCGCAGTCTGTTCCAGGCTTTGTTTTTGCATTGAGGACAGTTGATTTCCAGGATCTGTCAATGATAATATAATCAATCTGATTACGACACCTGTCTCCTGGAGAGATCCATGTGTATCTTCTGCGCAGTGGTTGTTGGAAAAAAGTATTTGTGATGTTCATCTCATTTGCCTGACAAAACAGAGCCAGCATGTCACCTCTCTCATTTCGTTCTCCTAAACCATATGGTCCTATTCCACATTCTGTGTCAGCCCCCTCTCCAACTTTAGCGTTGAAGTCACCCATCACAATGCATATTTCCTTTTTGGGAATTTTGTCTCTGATAGTTTGGAGGTCATTGTAAAAATTTTCTATTTCTTCTTCTGAGCTAGTGGATGTTGGAGCATAAGCTTGAACTATGTTCAAAACAGCATATTTGGTATTTATTTTGACAGTGAGAAATCTGTCATTAATTGGATTATAGCTTTTCAGAGCTCCAGCATGCTTTTTGTCCAGCACAATTGCTACTCCTCTTGAGCCACCTTTTTCATTTCCACTATATACAACTGTATGCTCTCCTACAGTAAAAAGTCCCTGCCCACTCCATCTAACCTCACAGAGCCCTGTTATGTTCATCTTGCTCCTTTCTAATTCTTTGACTAGTAGGTAGAGCTTTCCTAATTCTAACATAGTCTGTACATTCCATGTCCCTATATTCAAATCCTTTTTTTGCATTTTTTTCTTTTTGTGATTTTGCATTTTTGAGGAGTTTCTACATGTCCGCTTCCAATAACCTCCGTCGGGTAAAACTAGACACCATGTGCTACAAAAGCCTCAATAACGCACCCCCCGATTATCTGTCAAGCCTACTTGAGTTCTATGTTCTCTCACGTACCCTCTGCTCTGCTTCCGATCCTCTGACTTTTCGCTTTCCACGCACCAAGCTCAATACCTATGGTCCACGAGCCTTCTCTGTTTCTGGTCCACTTTCCTGGAACAAACTTCCTCTCTCTGTCCGTCAGCAACCTACTTTTGTCTCCTTCAAGTCCGCTCTCAAAACTCACCTTTTCTCCTCTGCATAAAATCCTGACCTCACTCAACCCCCCTCTGTACTCCACTCGGAAGGGAATCACATTGTAATATATATTTGTATATAATATGCTCTCTAAAATTTTCCATTGCTTTTATTCTTTTTCCCCATTTATAGCCATGTGTAAGTGTGTGTGTGCGTGTGTGTGCGCGCGTGCGTAAGTGTATGTTCAGCGCTTAGATTTGATTTTTATCGAGATTTTGCGCTATATAAATATTGTAATTATTATTATTATTATTTCTTTTTTTTTTCTTTTTCTTGTCTGTTAGATATGAAGGGGAACTGGCTTGATGCTTACTAGCATTCATTTTTGGTAAAGCTTCTCTCTCTCTCTTTCTCTCTCTCTCTCTCTCTCTCTCTCTCTCTCTCTCTCTCTCTCTCTCTTTCTTTCTTTCTTTCTTTCTGTCCCCCTCTCTGTCTCTTTCGGTCTCTCTCTGTCTCTGTTTCTCTCTGTCTCTGTCTCTCCCCCCCCTCTCTCTCTCATTCCCTCTGTAAAGAAATGATATTCTGTTTAACCTGTATATTAATGTTTACGTGTATGTGTCTTGAAGTTCTTCTCTTTCTTCTTCTCTTCCATAATTCCGTGAAGAGTCATTGCGGCACAACACTAGTTAACCTTTCACCGTATTTGTCCAGGTCTGTCGATTGTGTATGAAAGCCTGAGTTTCCACAAATTGTTTTTTTTCTGTTCATTCCACAGCGTTCTCTGTCCAACGTTTTGTGACGATTAATCTTTTGACTCTATACCCTTTGATTCCCTCACCCTAGTCTGAGGGAGTCAGAGGTTAAGTTTTTGCAGTTGGTGGATGGGGTGCGGGAATGAAAGGGTGAAATTAGTCTGCATAAATTTTTGTAGTAATGTTTAATATTCCTTTGTGTATTTATAGGTTGTGTGTGTGTGTGCGTGTGTGTGTGTGTGTGTGTGTGTGTGTGTGTGTGTGTGTGTGTGTGTGTGTGTGTGTGTGTGTGTGTGTGTGTGTGTGTGTGTGTGTGTGTGTGTGTGTGTGTGTGTGTGAATGCTCTCTTTTTAAGACGACTGTAGCCACACTGTCATTGTACATTGGCCAAATATTGTTGTACGTGTTTTTGTCGTTACTGTTGATAAAAAAATGAGCGAATTAATCAATCAATTTATTTCTGCCTCAGCATATGTTTATGTCTCCGATCTGTCTCTGTCTGTCTGTCTGTCTGTCTCTCTCTCTATCCATCTCTCTCTCCTTGTCTCTCTCCCATTGTCTCCCCCTCTGTGCCTCTGTGTCTGTGTCTCTCTGCCCCTGCTCTCCCAAAACCCCTCTCTTTGTCTTTGTTTTCTTTTTCCTTCCCTTTTTCTCCATTCTAAAATGAGAAAAAGCACTCAAATTACTCATCCAGTACCTTCAATAATAAAAATGTATCTTATATCTCTGTCTGTCTGAGATACACACAATCCATATTGGTATGCATTTAAGGTTAGGGGAAATTGATCTTCATTTAAATAAAAGAAAGTATGAACGAGAAACAACAAAATAGTAAGAGAAAAAAAAAAACGGAAATGAAAGAAAATAACAGAGAAAAGACACACACACACACACAAAATCAAGCCCCCTGATCATGTTCTTCATGAACCCAGCATAAAAGCAAATTACACGTCTTTCAAAATCCTTTCAGTTTTCTTTCTTTCTTAATTTTAATGTGATTTCTTTCCTCATTCGTTTCGTTTCGTCATTCTGTTACTTTATATGTCCCCGCGTGGGAAAAAAAAAAAAAAAATAGACAACGCGAAGGGCATCAGGAGTCATGACCTTGGATTGTGGCCCGGCCGCCGAGAGTAAGGAATTCAGGGCCGAAAACACTGCTAAAGGGGGTTTCGTTCATGAAGACCTGTTGTCTAGCTCTCCCCTAGAGTTGCTTTCGAAACCTTTCTACCGTCCCACTCTTGTTCACGGGTTTTCCTTCTTTGTTTCTATATTCAAGTCCTTTCAGTTTCGCTTTGTCCTTTGTCTGTCTGCAAGCTAAACTTGCAAGAGAATGGTTTTTGTAACGTCTTACACAGTCGAGTTTCTGTTTGTTGTTTCTTCTGATCCACACTTCATTCCATTGTTAAGTTATGTCAGTGGTTGCTGAATGTTTCTTCTTCCTTCTTCTCTTCTTCAAGAGTTTTTGTCTTCTTCTATTCTTTCTTCTTCTTCTTTCTTCTTCTTCTTCTTCTTCTTTCTTTTTCTTCTTCTTTCTTCTTCTTCTCTTCTTCTTCTTCTTCTTCTTCTTCTTCTTCTTCTTCTTCTTCTTCTTCTCTTCTTCTTCTTCTTCTTCTTCTTCTTCTTCTTCTTCTTCTTCTTCTTCTTCTTCTTCTTCTTCTTTTCTTCTTCTTCTTCTTCTTTTCTTCTTCTTTCTTCTTCTTCTTCTCTCCCACGTTCCTTGTTTACACGCTGGCAGGTAAGGTAATCCTCAGAAGTTTTAATGGATTATACTGGAGCATGTCTGCGTGGTAACACGATTTCTTCTACTTTTTTCAGAGGCTGTGTTCCTGTCATATGTTTTCCCTTGACTTGCTCTGTCTCTCTGCGTCTGTCTCTGTCTCTGTCTCTTTCTGTCTCTCTGGATTTCTTTTTTGTTTGTTTTGTTTTTCAGGGTCTGTATTCCTGTCACTTTTTTTCGTTTTGTTGCTCTTTCTTCCTGTGTTGTCTATTTCTGTCTGTCTGTCTGCCTGTCTTTGTTTGTTCTGTCTGGCTGTCTGCCTCTGTTTCTTTCTGTCTTTCATTCTCTTGCCTCCTCTCCCTCTCTCTCTCTCTCTCTCTCTCTCTCTCTCTCTCTCTCTCTCTTCTGT
>CM060309.1:11934811-11954811 GCA_030674185.1 Monoplex corrugatus
TGAGATAGAAAGCTGTATATTGTTTGAATCTGGTGAGCTCTTTACCCCCAGTTTAGCAATCCTATCAAAGATATCATTATAATGAAAAGAACTATGAGATGGTATCCAGCAGAAAGTGATATCAGTGCCTCTTAAGGATTACTATGAATCAAGTGACTATTTTCCAGTATCATTCTCAGATCTTGTTTGTAATTTTGATAATACAGGAGCTTGAAGTACATATTTTGAATCAACGCAAAAAAAAAGCATCTGAAGAATTGTCCTAGGAGGCTTATCATATAATTGAAAGCCATCATTTTTGCAAAGAGTTAAGCGGTAAAGACAGATTTATCAAGTCCTATATAGATTCCTCAATTTTGAGAGTAGGTATTAAAACGCTGAGCCTGCCTGTCTTTCAATTATTGAACCATCAGTGTAAATGTTCAAGTGATCGGAATAAAAGTGTTCTATATGACATTTAACCTGACTTGCCAGTAAATTCATATTATCTTTTTTTTTTTAGATCAGTGTGGTGTATGTCAAATCGAGCTCTTTGGAGTTCCCAACTGGGTACTGGTAAAAAGGAAGGTCTTATAGATACAAGATCTGCTTCTAGATAAATTCCAGAGCCTTTCATCACGTCATATGTGTATCTTGCAAGTGTAACCTGTGAAGATATTGACTTAGCTCTTTTTCAAAAACCAGTGTCTGATCTTTATTTTGTTTCTGTTTTGACGACGTTTTCTTCGGTGGCATTTCTTAACAGAAATCTAGTAGAAGCAACTTTCCTTTGTTCGTCAGGTGGCAACGATTTGATTGCATTATACGTGCATAAACAAGATGCATGCATTGGAAGAGCCAGTCAAAGTTTGAAACGTGTGTGTGTGTGTTGTGTGTGTGTGTGTGTGTGTGTGTGTGTGTGTGTGTGTGTGTGTGTGTGTGTGTGTGTGTGTGTGTGCGTCTGTGTGTGCTGCGAGCATGTAAGGTCTTGTGCTGGCGTACAACAAGTCATCTGTTATTATCTGGTGAGGTAGAAGGGACAGAAAAGGATTGTCTTATCGAATTTTGTTTAAAACTTTTTAAACTGACAGCAACACACACGTCTAGTGTATCAGAGCTGAGAACATATGTAAACCAGAAACAAACGACAACAACAGGATACACACACACACACACACACACACACACACACACACACACACACACACACACACACACACACACACACACATGTAAATTACCAGGGTTGTACGAGACTAGAGATAACTTCAGCTTACAGATTATCTCTCAACTCACTTCAAACTAAATTCAGTAAAACCATCAAATGTATTTGCAGTGATTATATAACAGTTAATTAAACACCTTTTTGTGCTGTCAGCAATTGCAACCTTATTTCCCTGCATCCTTTATAAATTTAAAACAGAATCATACTGATTTCACTCTGTATTTACCCATTGCTGGGCATTTACTGCACAGTCCCATAGGTCGTTTTCTTTGATTCAGCCCGATTGATTTATACCTGTAACTCCTACCCACTGTTTTTTCCCCTGTATTTACAATGCTCACTCGCTATGTACGATTATGCTTCTTGCCATTCCCTTTCCTTGATACGCACCATTTGTATAGGTTATGAGAACAATTTTCATACAAACAAATGAAAACAGACAGTTTCGAAATTTGGCAGGTCATATATCAAACGTTTGGTGTACAAAATGCTGATATTTCAATTGTCTAACCCTCATGGTTGCTGAGTAATGGTACAAGTAAAATTAGAGAACATTTCAGGTGAAAAAATGTCTTACAAAATACATAGTCAGGTCAATACATCAGTTCCTACAGTCACATTTTGAATGAAATATCATGAAATCCAACGTGCACACACTCCACGTGCACTGAAGGAAGAATTCGTCTTGAAGAGCACTGAGAAGTTGAGTATTGTTCAGCCATTTGCTTTTCCGTCGTCTGCTTTGCTGCAGAAAAAGCGGGTCGTGAACTTTGCACTGTCTACACACCAACTGCGAAGTACAGTGACCTCATGGCCTGAAACGAGGCTAAGAATGACCGAAGAATCTATTTCTGGCTATTAGTTTCGGTTAACGAAAATACTGAAAGCCCTGCAAATTTTCAAAACTCAAGTCGGAGTTCTCTGACGCTCGTAGACAAGCGTTGTTGAGACATGATCAGGAAATCATCAAACAGCAGTTTCCTCATGGGCGTTGCGATTTTCAGCTACAGGAGAGGCCATCTTGATTTGTGCTTTCATTCTATGTGCACTTTATAGGGCAATTGTCCTAGCGCGTTTTTCACCAATCTACCCATTAGTGTGTTACGATCATTGCATGCATTGATAGCTGCCTCAGGCATTAACATGGCAATGTTCTTCACTTGATGTAAATCATGTCACATTACGTCAAAACGGCGCTTCCTGTAACTGTGTGTCTTGGCTCTGACACGCAATTTTGTGATTTGGGCTTCAGAAGATTGCATTTAGTATGATTTACATCGCATCCGCTGCAAGTTATCTATCGATTTACTCAAAATTTATATATCTAGTATCGTCCCGTGGGGATTTCGGAGGTTGTTTCAGTATGAATAATATCTCCACTTTGCAGAAATACTGTGCTAGAAATTTCCTCTTTTTGGCGCTCCCTTTGTTTCTATCTTGCTCCTTTGCTATCACTTTCAGCCTCAGTGCTCCATTCACCTGTAGGTGTTCTATAGATCTTTATATGCCTTCTCTAAGGATTGGTAAGTGCTTACGCGTATTAAGTGGACTTTGTGTTGTAAGGAAATATGATTTACAGAGCAATTTGGGTAATGTAGGCCCGTTTTTATGTTTTAGTGTCCTTGGCAAGGTTTAAATGTGTGTTGTTGAAGTTTGCTTTCTTTTTAATTCCCTGGTATGATACGTTGAACAGAATGGTTAAACCCAGGGGCATATCTTTGTCAAATGAATTGATGTGTGTACCGATTTTTCTTTTTCTGGTGATTTTTTTTATTGTTTAGTTACTATTTTATTCATTTTTATTTATTCTTTTTTTTCTGTCCGCCCCCCCCTCCCCCCCAGTGATGTATTGTGTACGTTTTGAGATGGCTGTAGCCCTGATGTGGCACTAAGCAGTTAGCTGGGTTTAAAAAAAACAAACATTAACAATGCATACATCTACGAACGCACATAACACACACAGCCACACACACACAGAGCCCACCCCCCCCCCCCACATACACAGACTCACATACATACAGACCGTGGGCTGTCATGTACCGAATTTTTATGTAATCGTCATAGAAAATGATGTAGTAGAAGTAGTAGTAGTAGTAGTAGAAGTCGTAGTAGTAGTAGTAACAATAGTAGTACGAGTAGTAGCAGCAGCAGTAGTAATAGTAATAACAGTAACAGTAGTAGTAGTAGTAGTAGTAGCAGCAGCAGTAGTAGTAGTAACAGCAGTAACAACAGCAGAAGCAAAGTAATAGTATTAGTAGTAGTAGCAGCAGCAATAGTAGTACTAGCAGTAATAGTAGTAGTGGTACTAGTAGTAGTTAGTAGTAATTAGTAGTAGTATTAGTAGCATCAGCAGCATCAGGATTATTAGAAGCAGTAATAATAGTGGTAGTAGTAGTAGCAGCAACAGCAACAGTACAAGCAATGTAGTAGTAATAGTAGTAGTAGTAATAGTAGTAGTAGCAGCAGCATAGTAGTAGTGGTAGTAGCAGAAGTGGTGGTAAGTAAAAGAAGAAAAAGAACGGAAAGAAGAACTAGTACTAGTAGTAGCAGGGATAACACAAAAGCATCTGTCTTGTGTTCTTTTGATTTTAAATGAGATAAGTCGAGGCCCAGACTAAGCAGCACCCAGGAAATGAACAATGGAAAATTCCAGTCCTGGAACTTGTCTGTCATTAAAGACAAACACTCCAGGGACAGCAGTTCTTGTTATCGCATTGTGGGTCCCTCTATCTGTTACACATTTCTAACCAGGCCTAAATACTTAGGATCAGATAAACGTGGTGAATCAAAGTCTACATTGTGTTTGTGAATTGTGTGTGTGTGTGTGTGTGTGTGTGTGTGTGTGTGTGTGTGTGTGTGTGTGTGTGTGTGTGTGTGTGTGTGTGTGTGTGTGTGTGTGTGTGTGTGTGTGTGTGTGTGTGTGTGTGTGGAGACAGGAAGGGGGGTCACTCCACATTCGTCTTCAGCATTTTTTAGATGAAATCAGAGTAGTTATGCAAAGCGACATGATTTGTGCTTTTGGAGTTATTTCTTCGATTCTTTCATTTTTTATGGAAAAGGAGAATGGCTGTATTTCGCGTAAGATCAATTTCTGTCTATAACTCTGTGTTGTTCTAATGTCAGTCATGGAATTTCTGAACTGACAATTGTGAAACGTAGGTCAAAGATGCATTCAATGCAAAATAAAGAATAGATGCGGTTCTAGAAATTTAAGAGAAAATCCGTAAACAAAGATTGTGTTTCATTCATTTCACTTATTTGTGTGTGTGTGTGGGAATCGTTTAAAGTTATACAAGCTCGCAGAGTATTGTGAAATAAAGCATGTCTAGCCTGTCTTTACGTTTTCGGATCTTGTTCATCACGTGGCATCTGTGGCTTAAGTGTATATATAATTTATTTGGGGTGGAGAGTCGCCAACCTGAGAAAGCGAAAGTGAACCTGAGTTTTGCATGTTACAGGTCTGCAAATGGAGAGATGTTGATTTATGGATGTATGCATGACACCACTGGAGCGAAAAGAATATGAGATAAGACAGAAACGATGTGGTTGTTGGAAGGTGAGTGATGTACTACACTTCATACTTTCAAAAAAAAGGATGGAAGTGCTGTGTGTAATTATCTCTGATATATGTTTGGTTTAGCTGTGGTTGGTTTCAGTTTCTCAAAGTCAATGCTACCCATCATGGAATTTATGAATGATATATTTCCATAACACCTGACAAACTGGATATCAGAACCAAAGGGTAAACCTCCATCAAAATACAGACTTTTAGTACTTTGAAAACCCTTTTAACAAAGATGGAAAAAAACGGGCATGTACATGTAAACTGAGACCTGAGTCCAAAAGGCAAATGCTGTGACCTACCAATTCTCATCCCTTCTAAAACATCTAAGCATCCTATGAAAACGAAAGTCAGGCTTATTAATGCACTTTTTGTATCAACACTGACAGTTGTGAAAGACAGACATTAAATGTGAAACTAGAGAAAAAGATCACATTTTATGAAATGAGATGTCTTGGCGAAGCACCAAGCAAGGCAAAAGGAGACATGATTAGAAAGTTCATCTCACTGCAACACTTCCTGGTACAAATGGACGGACACAGTAAAGGAAATAAGATTCCAGTGTTAAGTAAACATTACTACCAAAAACAACAGCAACATCAAAAACAAATACAAAGAAAGAAAGAAACACAAACAAACAAAAAACAACAGAGGATACCATAATCACTCTTCCTTTGCAGAACGTGAAATGGTGGCCCAATTACAGACATACCACTCCAGAAGAAAGAAGTTTCAAGTTCGCTTCCTAGTAGTACACATGAAAAATAGTCTGCGAATACAAAGCAGGTGTACCCCAGTAAAAAAAAAAAAGAAAGATAAATACACTGATGAATGAGTAAATGCGTAGTATACACATAATAGATAAATGAATAGCAATACATGAAACAATAAGGAAAATATAAAATGAAGTGAAAACGGTACATACATCTGGTGACACAAATCGGACAATGACACTGAGCATACCATTTGAATTTCTCCTCTTGTTTATGGGTTTTTGAGTTTGGATAAATACAAACAAAAGAAAATCCAAATTTTACTTGTTCTAAAGAAAATGTCAAATCGCCTTATCTATTTTTTGTTTGTTTGGGTTTTTTTTTATATTATTTTTTGACATCAATGAAAACTGTTTTATTTAATCAATCAAATGCAGCTTGGCTTTCTTCCAAACATGATTTACGGACATTAAAAGTTAGAAACTGTTTGGGCATCCATTTCAGACAACAGGCTCCAAAGATCATTATCATCAGCATCAAGTGCCCTGCTGCATGGCGTTGGCGATCATGGCTTTCCATATGCATTTATCCCTTGTCACCACAAGCTCATCTTCCACCCTCTTTGTCCTCAGCCACCCTGCAAGTCCGTCCAATATTTTATCCGTTGGTCTACCTGGTGATCTCTTTCCCCCAACTTTCCTCAACTCCAAAGATAAGAGATTAAATATGAACGAAATTTGTAAACAACGGGGCCCTATTTTGTAAGCTGAAATATGGCACATAGGCTCTTAGCTCGTAATTTTGTCGTTTAGATAAAACAAATCTGCTCTTTAAAATATCATTTGTTAAGGTCTACAAACTTTGGCAAAACATAGTTCATTATTTTAAGAAGGAAGTTTAGTACACTCAGGCATAAAAATGCAATTGTTTTGTTCTTTCAGACTTTGTTTTAAAGTCTGACATTAAAACAAAACATAAAAGAAGTATCTTTCTAGTCACTGAAAATGCTAAAAGCTGAAAACCGAAAAGACAGGCCCTAAGAGACCTTTTTAGCTAATTGTGGAAACATGCTGTGGGATGTTTTACCCCTCTGTCAGAAGCCACATCATGTGAATGGTCACAAACATGGAAAATGGACCAAACATCACTGCTAAAAGGAGAATATCGATGTAGTTTGGCCATCTTGCTTTATTGCCAAGTCAGCACCTCAAGTATTAAATCAAGTCTTCTCAATGACGGTAGCTGCAGCCCACAGGTCCTACAGGGAACTGTCTTTTCTCCCATTTTGTAGGCGGCCAGACATTGGCAATAACACTGGGAAGTTTGGCAAGTGAAACTTGAAGAAGTGCTGGTCACCACTTATCCCATCCCACATAGGCTTTGTAATGTCCTCATTGCTACGTTTTATATACACGCCATGGTGCAGCTGATGACCGCCTCGCTCTTAAGGTGGTCTGGTTAAAGTTTTGTCTGAAATTTAATGGTGATAAGTTTCAAACTTAGCCCTGATATGGCTCTAGTAGTCGGCTGGGCTATAAGCAATATGAACTGAACTGAGGTTTCAAACGATGTTACAGATGCCATTTGCTTTTAATGTTATATTTAAGCGAATGTGACTGTTCTCTTTAGGGATATAGTTAAAGTTTTGTGTGTAAAACTAATGTTAATAGGTTCTCAACAATGTTTCATACACAATTAAACTAGTGCTATATAGACTAATTGTGACCATCATCTTACGTGATCAAGCTGGAAGTGGTAACCGACCCTTCATATCGAGGAAGACTTCGAATACCTCTCTGGAAGGCATTGTTAGACACACGTGACAGAAGAAGAGTACAGTGAGATTGCAATTGAACAATGATAAAATCATTCTTTTGGCCCTGCAACTGCAAGTAGAATGGAACTCTGCCACAGTCTGGGTTAAGAGCATATATGATGAAATCAACAGTAATATATTTAAAACGATATTTCATATATCATTTAAAGTTTCAAACAATATATTTTATGACCATTGTTTTGTGAATTAATAGGACAATTATTATAATTACACAATATCAGCTAAGTATATATCAGGAATTCATTACTTTTGTAGCCCGATCGGTTCAGCGACCTGTCGACTGAGGTCGCTGAACCGATCAGGCCTAACAAAAAGTAAGTGAAATTCCTTGATGGATAATATTCGTTTAGGCGTGATATATGTGTAAATTATAATAAGATTGTGCCTATTATAATTTCACAAAACAATGGTCATAAAATTAAGTAACGCCTATATGGCTGAAACAAGAAAACTCTCAGCATAAACAATATATTATGCATGATTTATATTGAATGATTGTGACCATCGTTTTAACGTGATCTAGTTGGGGTATATCCAAAAATTCATGTCACAATTTTTTTTAACAATGTTTCATACATAACATATTTATTGTTATATTGTTATTTTACACACACACACACACACACACACACACACACACACACACACACACACACACACACACACACACACACACACACACAAACACACAAACACACACACACACAATATATATATATCATATATACATATATATATATATATATATGTATATATATACATATATGTGTGTCTATATATATATATATATATATATATATATATAATGTATATATATACATATATAGACACACATATATATATGTGTGTGTTTACGTATGTATGTATGTGTGTATCATTATCATCATCATATCATCATCATCATCATCATCATCATCATCATCATGTGCCTTACAGCATGATGCTGGAGGCCATGGCCCTCCATTCGAAACAGATCTTTTCTTACTGCAAATATATCCCCTATCCTTTCTGTCCTCATCCACTCCACAAAGCCTGGGACTGCCTGATGCTTTTTTTCCATCTGCCTCTCCTGTTGTGACTAGGTGCTCAAAATTTTATGCAATACACACTTGCTCACTCAATCATCCATTCATTTTTTTCTGTTATCTTAGAGATAGTCAAAATGAGATAGTAAGAAAATGAGAATGAGAATGAGAGAGAGAGAAGAGAGAGAGAAAGAGACAGATAGACAGACAGACAGACAGAGACAGAGAGGCAGAGAGAGAGAGAGAGAGACAGACAGACAGACACAGACGAGAGATAGACAACAGAAACAAAGACAAAGAGATACAGACAGAGACCGAAAACAGAGAGTGGAGAGGAAGGGCTGACAGTGCAGTTCTACGCAGCATTCACCATATCATTACATCATTCATCACACAGCCGATTTCCTTGTGGGCAATGCAATTTTCTCCCACAGGAAGCGTCCTCTTCACTCTTGGCGTCATGTGACGTGCATTTATATTGGCAGTAATTTTCACTCTCATTTTTGTCAAATTTCGTGTCGTCATATTGCTGCATTCACCCCATGTTCTAAAAGCTGCCGCAGGCAACAACTGAGCGATGTCGTACCCTCGACGTAACGTTCATAAGACCTTAACTGTATATTTGTCATGTGACCAGTCGCCGTGGTATAGTGGTTAACGCAACGGACTACTGACTGGAAGGTTGTGGGTTCGAATCCCCATCAGGACCTTCAAAAATCATTGTGGGATTTTTCGGCTCCAAGCGGCTCCTACCCAGAGTTGGGCGTGCTATGAGCTCATTGGGAAGACTGGAACCACACAGTCGAGGCTCATCCACTTCGCGGATGCGTCATTGAGGGTGTTGCTCAAATCTTCTGACCAACACCGCAGGTGTCTGTATCTCTCAGGCCTGGTTGACGCCAGGATATATTATGATAGTAAGTGTAGAGTACAACCCTGTCACACAGTCTCAATCCTAGATGGAACTCCATAGCATCATGATTATCATCCACATCGACATCATCATCATCGCATAATAAAAACTGTTCCAGTTTCTGTGGCCATTGAAGTGGTGTAGAAAATGGGACAGGGGAAAAAAAGGTGAGCACAAAGGTAACCTCCCTGAGTGCAATGATCCTTAAAAACTTTTTTTTTTTAAAGTATAATTGTCATGTGCTGGTTATTGGGCTTTATGGGATTGCATCTGGTACAATGTGACTGCACACATCTCTGATGTTAACTTTTACCATATATTGATGTAGGGAATCAACGTTGTTGTTTTTTTGTTTGTTTGTTTTTTTTGCAGTTGGCATTAAACCCACAATCACAGATGCAAAGCAGTCACCAGCAAGTGTTGATCATTCCTTCAAGACGGACAGCCTTGAGGTGAATTCTACTTTGTTCACACACCCAAACACACACACGCACACATTGTTGTTATTATTAATATTATTATTATTATTGTTATTATTATCATTATCATCATCATCATTATTATTATCATCATCATCATTATTATTACTAGTATTATCATTATTAGTGCCACTGGTGTAGCCGTTGTTGTTAGAATTCCAATCATATGCACATAATCATATCATATATACCACCATTAGAAAATGAACACAAACACTTATCTCAAAAAGTCTATAAAATATATAAATATATGTATATATATATATATATATATATATATATATATATATATATATATAGACAGACAGATAGATAGATAGATAGATAGATAGATAGATATATAGATAGATAGATAGATAATAGACAGATAGATAGACAGATAGCTAGACATATAAATAATAAATAGATAGATAGATAGATAATAGATAGATAGATAGATAGATAGATAGATAGATAGATAGATAGATAGATAGATAGATAGATAGATAGATAGATAGATAGATAGATAGATAGATAGATAGATAGATTAAATAAACGAATAAATAAACACAGATATGTACAAAAACAATAAATAAAGTAAAAAAAAGTTTAAGAAATCATATTAAGTACATAACAAATTTTGTGCACATAATCTAATAATATGCCCCTGACAATGACTGCTCCATCCAATAGTTCACCAGACACTCAAACAAATGAAATATGAATGAAAACGTAGACACAATTAAAGGGGTTATTATACATGGAAATTTGCTTATTTTAGCTAAGATTGCTTCCGCACATCACATTTCCCCACAGCCCCAAACAATGCACATACTCAACTGTTAATCATAATGTAAGGTATACGTGTAAACTTTACAGACAACACAGGCGAATAGACCCAGCAGGGAAGAACACGATAGGACAAGATGACAAAAAGCTAAGAGGGTGTAGAATTAGATAAACCATCCTTCCCACACTTACAAGGGATAGTTATTCCCTGTTGGACATATTACGTGAGGTGGGTGCTGACTTTAAACTGAAATAAATCAAATCTCTTTCTCTCCCTCACCTCTGTCTCTGTCTCTGTCTCTTTCTCTGTTTCTGTCTCTCTCTCTCTCTCTCTGTCTCTCTGTGCCTCAGTCTCTCTGTCTCTGTCTGTCTGTTTCCCTGTCTGTCTTTTTATCTTTCTGTCTCTCACCTTCTCTCTGTCTCTGTCTTTCTTTCTTTTCTCTCTCTGTCGTCTGTCTGCTCTCTCTCTCTCTCTCTCTCTCTCTCACTCTCTCTCTGTCTCTCTCTCTCTCCTTCTCTCTCTCCTGTCTCTGTCTGTCTGTCTGTCTGTCTGTCTATCTCTCTCTCTCTCTCTCTCTCTCTCTCTCTCTGTCTCTCTCCATGGATGGTATATGTTTGTTTGTGTGTGTGTGGTGTGTGTGTGTGTGTGTGTGTGTGTGTGTGTGTGGTGTGTGTGTTGTGGGGTATGTGAGTCTATGTGGGCTATGCACATGTGCGTACATCCTTTGATTTCTGTAGGTAAGCTACATACTGGTATATGTACTTCAGAATAGATAACAGATTAACCCATTTGACCAGCTAAATAAGATGCACAAGTACTGTTTGACTAGTGCCATGATAAAATTAGTCTTTTCATGATGAATGTGTCTATTACCGAATTCTGTTGTTTCCAGTGTTAAAGTTGTTTGTTCTGAAATCAATGGTTTTTCATATTATGGGTGAATATGTTAAAAGACATGAAATCATGCTTTGTGTGTACACACAAAGCACAATACAACACACACACACACACACGTGCGTAGGGGCACGCACACACACACACACATACCTGCATGCATGCATGCCCGCACACACACACACTCCCCCATCACATATACACACACAAACACACACACACACACACACACACACACACACACACACACACACACACACACACACATCCCCCATCACACACACACACACACGGACACACACACACACAAAATACACACTCACTCAGTGACTTAATGTCCTTCTCTGTGTGTTACAGAAAGTCAGAGTGAGAAAATAGCAAAATAAGAATGAGAAAAGAGAGGCTGTGAGACAGAGAAAGGGGGATGGCTGACAGGGCAGTTTTACACATCATTCACCATATCATTACATCATTCATCAAACAGCCGATTCCCTTGTGGGCAATGCAATTTTCTCCCACAGGAAGCGTCCTCTTGACTCTTGGCGTCATGTGACGTGCGTTTATATTGGCAGCAATTTTCACTCTTATTTTTCAAATGTCGTGTCCATATTTTACTATATTCACCCCGTGTTCTCAAAGCTACCTCAGGCAACATTTGCGTGACGTCCTAACCTTGATACAATTTCATTAGGTGAGTTCCCTTCTCTAACAGTGTGTTTGCCATGTGATGGATATTTGGGCTTAACAAGCTTACGTCTAATATAATGTGATTGTACTTTGATAATCACTGTCTATTCATCATATATCGTGAATCTCCTTTTTGTTGTTGTTTGTTTGCTTTTTTTTTTGTAGTTGGTGTAAATCCACAACTAGGATGCAAAACAGTGATCCACCCACGTTGATCATTCCATCAAGAGACACAGCCATGAGTGGAACTATGCCTACCCCCATCCCCCAAACCAACACACACGCACGCACACACAACACACATTCAAAACACACACACACACACATACACACACACACACACATACACACACCGCGTGCACGTGCGCACATACACACACGCACGCACGCACGTAAGCACACACATGCGCACACAGCGCGCTGCGCGCACACACACACACACACACACACAAAACACACCCACTCACTCATTTATTCCCTCTCTCTCTCCTTCTCTGTGTATTATAGAAAGCCAGAGTGAGATAATGAGAAACTAAAGATGAGTGAGAAGGAGAGGGAGAGAAAGAGAGGAGAGAGAGAGAGAGAGAGAGAAGACAGACAGACAGACAGAGAGACAGAGAGACAGAGAGAGACAGAGACAGAGATAGAGAGATAGAGAGAGAGGGGATGTATTGGGTTGGGGGGGGGGGGGGCAGACAGTTGACAGGTCAGCTTTTTGCAGCATTCTCCATACCATTACATCATTCATCAAACAGCCGATTTTCTTGTAGACAATGCACTTTTCTCCCACAGGAAGCGTCGTATTGACTCTTGGTATCATGTGACGTGCCTTTTTTCATTGCAGCAATTTTTGCTCTCATTTTTCAAAGTTGGTGTCTGTTATTTTGCTAATCCTCCAGCTAGCAACACATTTGCGTGACGTCCTAACCTTGATACAAATTTCATTAGGTGAGTTCCCTTCTCTAACAGTGCGTTTGCCATGTGATGGATATTTGGGCTTTACAAACTAACGTCTAATATAATTTGCTTGCACTTTCTTATATCACCTTATATGTCTTAGATATTGTGAATATGTTGTTTGTTTGTTTGTTGTTTGTTTGTTTGTTTGTTTGTTTGTGTTCGTTCGTTCGTTTGCTCGTTTTGTTTTTTTGTTTGTTTTGTTTTTGCTTTTTTTTTTTTTTTTTGGTAGTTGGCATAAATCCCCAACTGAGATGCAAAACAGCAATCCACCCACGCTGGTCATTCCATCAAGAAACATGTCCATGGGTGGAACTGCCCCCCCCCCCCACCCCCACCCTGAATAAGACACCTCCTTTAATATATGTAGGTAAATTGCATATTCCTGAAGGTACCTTAGAATAGAGGACAGATTAACAGATTTGAGACACCTCCTTTAATATCTGTAGGTAAATTGCATGTCCTGTAGGTACCTTAGAATAGAGGACAGATTAACAGATTTGATCAGATGGACGGCATGGTACAGTTTGACTTTCATCATGATGGGCACCAGTCTTCTCATGGTTAACGTAATATATTACTGACGTTTTTTGGTATTGTTGTTCTTGTTATTTGTTATAATCTTTCAATATTGTTTTTTCATGTTTTTTGTTTGTTTGTTTGTTTGTTCGTGCGTGCGTGTGTGTGTACGTCAGTATGCGTTTGTGTGTGTCTGTATGTGTGTGTGTCTGTGTGTGTATGTGGTGTGGTGTGTGTGTGTATGTGTGTGTGTGTGTGTGAAATAAATACCTTGTCTTGTTTTGGGCAAATAATTGAAAAGACATGAAATCATTCTATTTTCAAATTGTGTTATGCACACACACACACACACACACACACACACACACACACACACACACACACACACACACGCACACACGCACACACACACACATACACACACACATACACACACATACACATACACACCATAACACACACACACAAACATGCATCACACACACACACACACACACATACACACACACACACACACACACGCAACAGACCACAACACTACACAACACACACACACACACCCACACACACACACACACACACACACTCACACACACACACAACACACTCACACACACACACACACATACCACAACATCACAAAAAATATATATATATATATATTATATATTATATATATATATATATATATGCACACAATAGACACGCAGCTAACTACTTCTCTGTGTGTTCGACAAAGCCAGAGTGAGATAATGAGAAAGTAAGGGAAGGAGAGAAAAGGAGAGCAGGGGGAGAGAGAGATAATAAGAGAGAGAGACAGAGACATATAAGACAGAGACAGAGACAAAGAAAGACATAGAAAGAGACAGAGAAAGACAGAAAAAAGATAGAGAGACAGACAGAGATAAAGACAAAGACAGAAAAAACGTAATGATAAGACAGAGACAAAGAGAAAAGAGAAGACAGAGAGAGAAGAGAGAAAGAATGAGGAGGGGGAGGAAACGGTGTCAGAATGCTGACAGGGCAGCTTTACACAGCGTTCACCATATCATTACATCATTCATCAAACAGCCGATTTCCTTGTGGGCAATGCAATTTTCTCCCACAAGAAGCATTATCTTGACGTTCATTTATATTGGCAGTAATTTTTATTTCATTTTTTTTTTTATATTCCGTGTCCGTTATTTTGCTACATTCACCCCCATGTTCTCAAAGTTACATCAGGCAACATTTGCGTGACGTCCTAACCGTGATATAAATTTCATTAAATGAGTTTCTTTGTTTAACAGTGTTTGCCAACACACAAATACAACACACACTCACACACACACACACACATTCACACACACACACACACACACACACACACACACACACATTCACACACACACACACACACACACACACACATCACAACACACATTCACACACACACACACACAAACACACACACACAACACACACAGACACACAACAACATACACACACACACATCACACCACACACAGACACACAGACACACTCACACTCACACAACTGATACTCGTGGTGGTCATGCTTGTTTTGGATTTGATTAAATGAGAAGAAGAAGAAGAAGAAGAAGAAGAAGAAAGAAGAAGAAGAAGAAGAAGAAGAAGAAGAAGAAGAAGAAGAGAAGAAGAAGAAGAAGAAGAAGAAGAAGAAAAGAAGAAGAAGGAAAACGAAGAAGAGAAGAGAAGAGAAGAAGAAGAAGAAGAAGAAGAAGAAGAAGAAGAAGAAGAAGAAGAAGAAGAAGAAGAAGAAGAAGAAGAAGAAGAAGAAGAAAGAAAAAAAAAACTATTCCTTTCTTCTTATTTTCATATTATGCAAGTTGAAGTCCAAACAAAACAGTACTCCTTGACTGAAAAAGAAGGGGAAAAAACAACAACAACAACAAAAACTGAACTTAGGATTGCAAAAGGTGTCTGATTCTAAAAGTAAACTCCAAATGGAAATTCCTGCACTGAAATCGTAATCCGCCTCCGTCTGGCACTTTCCCAAATGACATTAAAAAGTTTAGATTAGATGCACAGAACTCTTGCGTTCGTATAGGCTGGTCTGTCTTTACAAGTTGCATGTGATTTCACCAAGTGCTCGATACCAAAGCAACATTATTTGCCTGTCTGTAGCGTGGGTGGTTTTGGGTTTTTTTTCGTATTTTTCCCAAACTTTTTTTTTTTTTTAAATAATCAGAAAATGGCTGTGATTCAGGTACTGTATGATGAAGTTATGTATTTAACCTTGAGTGTCTGTGTATCATGTCCCGAAGCAATAATTATTCAGGTATGTCGATCTCTGATGTGAGGTGTTTGGTATCGACCTGGCTGGTTACTTGTCTGTTATGTACATCATGACTGATCATTCACCTGTGTCAGGCAGACGTGTACCGAATATAAATAAAACATTTATCCTGTGCAAAATATTAATTGAGTTGCCTGAACCAGGACAATGGTTGTTTTGCTCGTTCAACGTGTCCATTTTCACTTTTACTTTTAATGTACATGTATGTGTGTGTGTGTGTGTGTGTGTGTGTGTGTGTGTGTGTGTGTGTGTGTGTGTGTGTGTGTGTGTGTGTGTGTGTGTGTGTGTGTGTGTGTGTGTGTGTGTGTGTGTGTGTGTGTGTGAAATTGGCACAAAATCGTTACAGATATAAGCTAACGGGATCTGCTTTTCATACATACCCTTTGTCACAGAAAAGGTGTTTACTGTTTTGGAAACACTATATTTTCTTTTCCTCTAATGAAACAAATAAAGACAGCATGCATCTGATGATACAAACGTAAAGACGAATTTATATATGTAATAAGATCATGCTGAAAGTAGTGTTTTAACTCTGTATAAAAGAACATATTGCACCATCTACGTGGAACTCACATACTCTTGAAAGCGAAATGGCTGCCACATTTGTCACTGACTACAACAGAAACATGAAAACTGTTCTCTGTTTGCATGTTATACGTATGATGCCATTTGTATCGTCCATGAAAACATTTAGCACGATAAAAAAAAGTTATGCAGGGCATGCACAATAGTTTGGGGGAGAAATGATATTTGGCGATTTGATGAATCATGCATGCAGGAAGGTCCGGAAAAGAGTATATTTGGAGAAAATGCGTACGCATTGGTTTGTGTGAAGTGTGCAGCAATATCCAGTTGGCTATAGAAGTTTAAAGTTTGGAATGAGTTCAAGAAATATCCATCGCACTTAGACACTCTATCACGTCTTCCACTCAATTCTGCCAGTAACTGCCAAACTCCTTGATCCTGTGCAAAACCTATGGAACACTGACATCTCCAGAATGCTTAATATCTTAAAGGTGGACAGCGAACAATCCAATCTTTATGTTGCCAGTTGGGATGAACTCGAGGCACGAGATCTTGAGTGCATGGCCCTTTCAGATTAGCAGCCAGTTGAAAATGTGGTCAGCCTGTGGGTTAAACCGACAACCCTTACTTAACAGTATGGCAGCCACTAACATTATTGTCACCCCATAGGGGTTGAACCCACGCCCCTGCAGGATGACAGAGGGATTCCAGATAGGAAAGCTGTAGAAGTGTCGTCGGATCATCGGCGATATAAATATTGTATAATGCACATGTCAGCACAATGTGACCAAGACTGTTCCAGTGGTAGAAAAATAAAGTGGTACAAAACCCATAGGCAGGTAGGACTTCAAGACCTGGCCAGCTCATTGGGCTTACAAGCAGATTGAAACCTTGTACCCCTGATCATTCTAGACCCTAACAATGACATGGCACCAGTAGCGTTAGGATGTCTGGAATTCATTTCGATTTCTAACACGTCTTCTTGAGAAACTGAAATTGAAACTGAAAGCACAAAAAAGCTTAGAAATGTCACGTGAGTAAGTTTCTCTAGGAAGTTTGACTCAGGGTATTTACTGACTTACAGAAAGAAATGTTATGTTCATCTCCTTTAATTGAAACAACGTTTAGGGAAGAAGGAATATCATGATCTCTCTTGCACAACAGACACTAATGAAAACACAAGGTCTGACTATTATAAATTTTTCGTATTTTCACTGTCTGGCAAACTTGTTTGGATTCATTGTGCGTTACAATAACAAGTCTGTAATGGAGCAGAAAGATGTCATGCTGTTTGGAGAGGTGACCACACTCCACTGTATTGTTGTACAGTCTCCATCTTTGGTGGACACTAATGCTGTTTTTGTGTATGTGTGTGTGTGTGTGTGTGTGTGTGGTGTGTGTGTGTGTGTGTGTGTGTGTGTGTTTCCCATAAACCAATCACTGACATGTCTTACGGGAGTTTTAACGGTTTTTAACATGCAGTTTGATATTCTGCATGCGTATACACACATAAGGATTTAGGCAGAGGCATGTCTTCAGACATGTTGAGCTGAGAGATTGGAAGAAATCCAACCTCCACCTGTCAGGCTGAGGGACCTAGGCTAATCAGACCTATGATATCCCCACAGGAAGAACCTTTTTACCCATTTGAATACAGCACTCATATACCTGATAAACTATCAGGTAAAGCAAGACGTAACATCACGAACAGACTACACAATGAGATATTGTCCAGCTATTTGTTTTAATTAAAGGTATGTTACATTCAAGTGATATGATTGTAAAAGAAAATCCGAAAAGTACAATAGTGTGAAATCCAAAACAAGCGTGACTGCCCACGTTAAGGAAACAGGAACCAGAAAAAAAAACACGAAAAAAGAACAAGAACACGTATTTAATACAACCAGACAAGACAGGCGGAAATTTTTGGCCAACTGGCCTTTGTCAAGCCTAAGATCACAAGCAAACAAACACCAAATACAAAAATTAGGAGAAAAATACTGAAACTCGAAACTTCCCTGGTGCTTTGACCAGTCTTATTCTCCTAATTTGTGTATTTGGTATTTGTTTGTTTGTGATCTTACGCTTGACAAAAGCCAGTTGGCCGAAAATTTGGCCAGTCTTGTCTGGTTGTATTAAATACGCATTCTTATTCTTTTTTCGTGTTTTTTTTTTTCTGGTAAATAGTGTGAAAAAAGATGAGAACTAAGTGTGTCCTTTTTCTGGGCAGAAATACTCAAAACGAACCGAGTCACTTGCAGAGAAATAGAATCTATTGTGGTTTGGAAGTGTTTCTCGGTGGAGTGGTGGAATTAATCAGTGGATGTCTTCAAGATGTGCCCAGGTCATTAAGATAGACTACTTCTCTCACACCCATTTATCCTTCCAGTGTATGCAGCATCGCCTGTTTTATTGACCACTCTCATTGCCTGCCCGTCTCCCGTTTCCCTTTCATTCCCCTCGTCTCATGTCCCACATTTCCCTCATCAGTCTCGGTCATCTCAGACCAACACAAATGGTGTGACTGGATGGAGTAATCAAGACTGATGAGTCATGAAGTCTTAAGGCTGCAATGTGTAGACTTTATCAACTTACACACGCATCCACTCACATACACGCATACCCACTCACACACACACACACACACACACACACACACACACACACACACACACATACATACAAACAAAGAAACAAACAAACACACACACACACACACACACACACACACACACACACACGCACATACACACACGAGCACACGTCACATCACCACACACACACACACACACACACACCACACACGCACGCACGCAAACAAACACACACACACACACACACGTTAAATTATACGAATTTTTATAACAACAACAACAATAATAATAATGATAATAATAATAATAATAATAATAATAATAATAATAATAATAATAATAATAACAATAATAACAACAATCACATCATCACAATCATTCATCATCATCATCATCATCATCATCATCATATCATCATCGTCATCATCATCATCATCATTATAGTATATAAATACACGGCGCCAAATCTTGACAATTCAAATCAAAACACACTCACGCACCAGACATACTATGCAATCAACAAAGACTACCTTGCAGTTTTGAAAAAAAAAGACCTGCACAAACTGATGGAAAAGAAATAGTTGTAGAATCTACTGTTGACAAAAGAAGCAGGTTTTTTTAACTTGATTTAAAACAAACAGGGTAGGTGGGAGGCTAAAGGAAAATGGTCTATTCCAGGAAGACCGTCCTGAGACAGCAAAAAGAACGCTGCCAACAAACGAGAGTTTAAATCTAGGAACCTGAAATGAAAGAGTGTCTGAAGCTGAGCACAAGGTGCGAGTTGGTGTACAGATTTTGATGTTGTCTCAAAGATATGACGGAGAAGACTGGTGAATAGATTTGCAACACAAGGTACCTAGCTTATATCCAGTAAGACAGGCAACCAGAGAAAACAGCGAAGGAGAGGAATCACATGATTAAACTATTTTTTTTTTCTTTCTTAGGACAAGAAGAACAGCTGAGTTTTGTATGCGTTGCCGAAATAGGAGAGAAGAAGCTGATA
>CM060309.1:11957311-11962311 GCA_030674185.1 Monoplex corrugatus
AAAAAAAAGAAGAAGAAGAAGAAAAGAAGAACAACAACAACACAACAAGGAGAAGAAGAAGGAGGAGAAGAAGAAGAAGAAGAAGAAGAAGAAGAAGAAAACAACAACAACAACAAGGAGAAGAAGAAGGAGAAGAAGAAGGAGGAGAAGAGAGAAGAAGAAGAAGAAAACAACAACAACAACAAGAGCAACAACAACAACAAGAAGGAGAAGAAGAAGGAGGAGAAGAAGAAGAAGAAGAGAACAACAACAAAATAAGAAGGAGAAGAAGAAGAGAGAAGAAGAAGAAGAAGAAGAAGGAAGAAGAAGAAGAAGAAGAAGAAGAAGAAAAAGAAGAAGAAGAAGAAGAAGAAGAAGAAGAGAAGAAGAAGAAGAAGAAGAAGAAGAGAAGGAGAAGGAGAAGAAGAAGAAGAAGAAAAAGAAGAGAGAAGAAGAAGTGATGATGATGATGATTGATGATGATGATGATGATGATGATGATGATGATGATGATGATGATGATGATGATGAAAAACAAGAACAAGAACAAGAACAAGAACAACAAGAACAACAAGAACAGCAAGAACAACAAGACAAAGAAGAAAAGGAAGAAAAAGAACAAGATCAAGAAGAACAGGAACAAGAACAAGAACAAGAAGAACACAAAAGAAGAACAACAGCAACAATGAGGAGGAGATGAAGAAAGAGAAGAAAAAAAACAAAGAAAAAAAAACAAGAACGGACAGGTCGAAGCCCAAACTGAACAGCACTCCTTGACTGTAAAAGAAAACCAAAAGCGAATTTAGAGTTGCGAAAGGTGTCTGATTCTAAAAGTAAACTCCAAGTGGAAATTCCTGCTCTGAAATCGTAATCCGTCTTCGTCTGGCACTTTCCCAAATGACACTAAAAAGTTTGGATTAGATGCACATAACTCTTACGTTCGTAGTTGCATTTGAGTGCTCGACCTTAAATCAACATTATTTGCTTGTTTGAAGCGTGTACTTTTTTTAAAAAAACTAAACTAAATAAAAAATGTCTGTAATTCAGGTAATGTAAGATGAGGCTATGTATTTAAACCTTGAATGTTTGTTTGTGTCTCTTGCCCAGAAACAATAATTATTCAGGTGTGTTGATCTCAGATGAGGTATTAGGTATCGACCTGACTGGTTACATGTCTGTTATGTACGTCATGACTGATCATTCACCTATGTCAGGCAGTCGTATAACAAAAATAGATAAAACATTCACTCCATGCAAAAACAATAATTTAGTTGCATGAACTAGGACCATTATTGCTTTGCTCGTTCACTGTGTCCATCCTTTTTGTTTGTTTATATATATATATATATATATATATATATATATATATATATATATGTGTGTGTGTGTGTGTGTGTGTATGTGTGTGTATGTGTGTGTGTGTGTGTGTCTGTGTGTGTGTGCGTGTGTGCGTGTGTGTATGTAAATGCGTACATGTATGTGTGTATGTGTGATATTGCCACAAAGTTGTGAGGGATATAACCTAACGGGATCTGCTTTTCATACATACCCTGTGTTACCTAGAAGGTGTTTTATGCTTTGGAAACATAACCTTTTCTTTTCCTGTAATAAAATATGCATTTGATGATACAAACGCAAAAATGAATTTATAACTGTAATAAGATCTTGCTGAAAGTAGTTTTTTTCATTGTAGATACAAGAACATATTGCACAGTCTACGTGGAACTCACGTACTCTTCAAAGCGAAGTGGCTGCCACATTGACTACAACAGAATCTTGAAAACTGTTCTCTGTTTGAATGTTTTACGTCTAATGTCATATGTATTGTGCATGACAGCAACTAACATACTAATAAAACAAAGAACAAAGTTATGCAGGGCATGTACAATATTTTTTGGGAGACCAAAATGTTTGGCGTTCTGATGAATTATGCATGCAGCAAGGTTCCAAAAAGGATGTATTTGAAGAAAAGACGTATGTTTTGGCTTGTGTGAGACGTGCAGCAATATCCAGTTATCTTGAGATGATGAAAGTTTGCAATAAGTTCAAGAAAGAGGCATCGCACTTGGCCACTCTTGTAAGTGCTCCACCCAAATCTGCCAGTAATTGACAAACTCCTTGATCCTGCGAAAAACCTATGGAACACCGACATCTCCAGAATGATTAATATCTCAAAGGGACCAGTGTACAAACCAATCTTTATGTTGTCAGTTGGGATTGAACTTGAGACACGAGATCTTGATTGCACGGCCCTATCATATCAGCCAGCCGTTTGAAAATGTGGCCCATCTGTGGGTTAAGACAACAACTCCTACGATAACAGTATGGCAGCCACTACAATTATTGTCACCCCATGGGGATTGAACCCACACCCTTGTGCGATTACAGAGGGAAGGGAAATATGAAAAGATGAAATGGTGTCCTTGGATCATTGGGGACAAATAACAGTGTGTAATGCACATGTCAGTACATTGTAACCACGAGAGCTCCAGTGATAGACTGATACAGAAATAAGAGACAAACTCCATTGCTAGACAAGATTTCAAGACCTGGCCAGCTCATGGGGCTTGTGTGCAGACTGAAACCTTGTGCCTCTAATCATTCTGGACCATCTCAATCACATATCATCAAGACGTTAGGGTGTCTGGAATTCATTTCAAACTCTAAGACGTCATATTGAGAAATTGAAATTGAAACTGAAAGGATAAAAAAAAAAGCTTAGAAGTGTCATGTGTATTAGTTTCTCTTAGTAGTTTGACTCAGGGTATTTATCAACTTTCTCAATGTCAGTCTTACAGAATGGAATGTTATGCTCATCTTCTTCAATTGAAACAATACTTAGGGAACAAGGAATGTCATGATTTCTCTTCACAACAGGCACTAATGAAAACATCAGAATAAATGAACATGGTCCGGTTATTAAAAGTTGTTTGTAATTGGGACTATCGTACAAGCTTGTTTGGATTCATTATACTTACAGTAATTAGCTTTTAGTCATCATCATCATCATCATCAGGTTCCCTGCCGCATGGTGTTGGCGATCATACACTTCCATCTGTCTCTATCTCTTGTTGCCCCAAGCATCTCCTCCACCCTCCTCGTCTTCAGCGACTCCGCAAGTCCGTCTAGCTTTTTCTCCCTGGGTCTACCTGGTACTCTCGTTCCCTCCGGTTTTCCCGTTGTGACCAGGTGCTCCAATCCCCCTTCCTCATGAACTGGCCTATAAATGTTGCCTGTCTTTTCCTAATCTTCCTTATGAGTGATCTACTTCTGTCTGCCTCCATCAAGACTGTCTCGTTTGTTTTCTTTGCTGTCCATGGAACTCTCAACATTCTTCTTAGAAAACACATCTTGGCTGCCTCAATCTTGTTCTGGCTTTGTTGTTGACTGTCCACGCCTCACATCCGTATAACAAAATTGGTTCTATATAACATTCAAAAACTCTCTTCCTGATGTTAACTGATAGGCATTTGTTGGTAAGAATGCTTGTCATCTTCTTGAATGCTGTTTTGGCTTGGCCGATTCTGCCGGTTATTTCTGATGTGCATCTGCCGTCTGATGAAATGATCGTTCCCACGTATTTAAACTTATTAACCTGTGTCAAGGTTGTGCCATTTGCAGTTATTGTGCATGAGGGGATTTCATGTTTTTACTGATCTCCATGACTTCAGTCTTCCTGCTGTTTAGTTCCAACCCCTTACCTTTGCTTTCTATTTCTAGTACATTCACAAGGCTTTGTAGGTCCCTTTCATTTTCTGCAACTAGCACGGTGTCATCTGCGTATCGAATGTTGTCTATCATTTTCCCTCCAATCTTTAATCCAGGGTCTTCTTCTAGGTTTCTCATGATGTTTTCGCTGTAAAGTGAAAACAGATCAGGTGACAAAACACAACCCTGTCTGACTCCTCTTTTGATGTTTTTGAAAGGGCTTATATTGTTTTCTATTCTCATTGCAGCTGTTTGTTCCCAGTACATATTTCTGATTATTCGTAGATCTTTTCCATCAACATTGAGTCTCTCCAGTTGGTTGATCAATTCTTCATATCTTACCCGATCGAATGCCTTGGTATAGTGGAGCACGAAAATATCAAGCTGTTTGGCGAGCTGACCACACTCCACTATGTTGTTGCACTGTCTGCATCTTTGGTGGATATGAAAAGTGAAAGTCTTTATTGTGTGTTCCCATAAACCAACCACTGACATGACTTACGGGGGTTTAAACGATTTTTAACGTGCAGTCTGATATTCTGCACACGTATATGCACATAGAGATTTAGGCAGTGGCAGGTCTACTGACACGGTGAACTGAGAGATTGGAAGAAATCACACTCTTTACCAGTCACGCTAATGGACCTAGGCGAATCAAACCTGTGATCTTTCCACAGGAACACCCTGTTGACCCATTTCAGTACTGTGCTTGTGTGTCTGATAAACTGTCAAATAAAACAAAACGTAACATCACGAACAGACTACACAATGGAATACTGCCCTGCTGTTTGTTTGGAGGTACGCTACATTCAAGTCATATGATTTTTTTTTTAATCTTAAAAGTACATTAGTGTGAAATACAAAACAATTGTGACTGCCCACGTTCAAGCAAACAGGAACCAGAAAAAAACAAGAAAAAACAAAAAGAGACTAAGAACGCGTATTTATTACAACCAGACAAGCCAGGCACAACGTTTCGGCCAACTGGCCTTTGTCAAGCGTTAGATCACAGACAAACAAACACCAAATACAAAAATTAGGAGAAAAAGACTGAAACTTCCTGCTGCTTCACTCAGCCATACTCACACACACACACTCACACACACACACACACACACACACACACACACACACACACACACACACACACACACACACACTCACTCACAACGCATACTTGCACACACACACTCACACATGCATACTTGCACACGCTCGCACACACACACACATACACATACAAACGCACACAAACAATGAGAGAGAGAGTGACACAGAGAGAGAGAGACAAACAGACAGACAAAGAGACAGAC
>CM060309.1:11969811-11977311 GCA_030674185.1 Monoplex corrugatus
CACAGATGTGGTTAGCGAAAAAACCATGACCCCAAACGCACCAATTGCTATGACAACGTTCTACAAAGCAGGAGGGAAACAGGTCTGGCCCGAAAGTGCTATGACAACCAGCACATTGCCAAAGGGTCTTCTGGATGGAGCAGTCGACTGGGAGTGTACAGCAGACCTCCCAGAGTGGAGAAATTACCCAGATGTCATCAGCAAGACAGGCATGAGACCAGACATCGCTCTCCACTCTGACTCCTCGAAACAAGTGATTCTGATAGAACTCACTGTGCCATACGAAAGCAGAATGGAAGAAGCACATATCTACAAGACCGAAAAATACGCCGGTCTTGCCAGCACCCTGAAGAAAGCAGGTCTGCAGGTCAAAATCTTCGCCATAGAGGTCGGGGCAAGAGGGTTTGTGGGCACCTCCGCTTATGATCTCATGAAACAACTCGCCATTTCTGGGAAGAAGAGGACTAGAGCCCTTAAAGCGATGGCAGAGGCAGCAGAAAGGAGCTCAAGCTGGATCTGGGCAAGGAGGAACGAAAAAAGTGAACTTCATAAGGATTAAATTCCCTACAGATGATGTGTGCCCCGTTAGCACATTGGTAAAACCGCGTACCGCAGTTCTGAAGCGCAGAATCGCCCAGGTTCGATCCCCGGCGTGGGAAAAAAAAAAAAAAAAAAAGACAACAGCAGAAGGGCATCCAGGAGTCATGACCTGGATGTGGCCCGGCCCCCCGAGAGTGTAAGGAATTCAGGGCCGAAACACTTGTCTAAAGGGGGTTACTTCTCTGAAGACCTTCTGTTGTCTAGCTCTCCATAGAGTTTCTTTCTACCTAGAGCATTTAGTCACAACAGGAAAGTTGTAGGGAAAAAGAGCATCAGGTAGACCCGGGGAGAAAATATCGGACGGACTTGTGCAGTGGATGAGGACAGAGAGGGTGGGAGATGTACTTGCATCGACAAAGGATAGATTTGCATGGAGGGCCATGATCGCCACACCATGCAGCAGGGCACATGATGATGATGATAATTGCATTTGTGACCAAATATAATTGGGTCTGTTTGGATTCGTATTGTAACGTGGTGTTAGTCCTGATATAGCCTTAGTGGTATGCTGGGCCACAGACAACAATAATGGAACCGAGCAATCTGGTCTGACTGTGTGGTTTCGGAGCTTCTAAGTGAAAGCTCCAGAAGAAACTGAATATTGTAGTGTACAGCTTCATAACGATTTTCAATACTTCCATTTCTCCAATGCAAGCATATGCTATGAAACCCATACGCTAGATTGGACATCAAGACCTGGCCAACGTATGGGGCTTGTGTGCAGGCTTCAGGCTTACGTCATGACCAATTTGGATTTTCTACGTCACATGGCGTTAGTGACGTAAGTGTGCATACAATCCATTCTTAGCAGGGAGAAATTATCTTGAGAATTTTAAATTGAAACTGTGACTGTTCTTTGGTTTGAGGGAAACATGCAAAAATGTGTGTTTATACGCATTCATATTCATTTCATTTATTTTTGTTTTTGTCTGTTTGTTTGTTTGTTTTCTTGTGTGTGTGTGTGCATATGTGTCATATTCATTTTTTCTTTTTATGTTTGTGTTTGTTTGTTTGTTTGCTTGTTTGTTTTGTGTGTGTGCATATGTACGTGTGTGTGTGTGTGTGTGCGTGTGTGTGTGTGTGTGTGTGTGTGTGTGTGTGTGTGTGTACGTGTGCGTGTGTGTGTGTACGGGTATGTGTATGTTGTGTGTGTGCGTGTGTGTGTGTGCGTGTGTGCGTGCGTGTGTGGCACAACCTGCCTCCTGCCCGACGCCACTTTTCGTCTCCTGCTTCTTCTTCTCCTCCACTGCCCCTGCCCTCGACCTCGCTGCTGCAAGCTTTGTCTCCTCCTCTGCCGTCTTCGCCTTCGCCTTCTGTCCTGATGGTGCCGCCTTCGCCTTCTGTCCCGCCGGTGCGCTTTCGCCTTCTGTCCCGTTGGTGCCGTCTTCGTCGCCACCTCGGCCGCCACCATATGACTGTGATAGGCTGAAACTATGCCTTTTTAATGCTCAGTCAACATGCACTGATGGCAAAGCCGAAGTCATTGCTGATTTTATCGCAGATGAGCATGTTGACATTGCTTTTATCACAGAGACATGGCTTAACCCCCTTGGTCACGAACCTATACATGCTAGCCTCACTCCGAGTTACAGGCTTGCTTCTTTCCATCGCTCATCCCGAGGTGGCGGTATCGCCATCCTCTACAACGACTCACTCCATTCCCGCCTATCTTTCTCGCAGTCTCTGCCTTTCTCCCATCCTTCTTTCGAGCACGTTGAAGTATCCTTCCAATCCACCCCTCACCCCATCACCTTCTCCTGTGTCTATCGACCCCCACCTAGCTCTGCCAACAAACTCACCACATTCACGTTTCTCTCTGACTTTGACCAATTGCTTGACCACTACTGCCTCTTACATGGAAATCTCATCATTCTAGGTGACATCAATGTCCACTATGACAACACTCACCGTTATGACACAAGACATATCATCAACTCTCTGTCCAATCACAATATGACTCAACACATTTCTGAACCAACCCATCAAAAAGGTCACATTCTTGACTGGATCATTTCTCGTGATCACCACAATTCCGCTACTGACAACTGCTTAGTTCTTTCTACCCGTCTAACTTCAGCCCTTCCATCTGACCACTCTGCAATTCTCTGTTCTCTCGACATTTCTCCTCCTTCCCGTACCATGCGCACAGTGACTCGACGCAATCTCAAATCTATCGACCTCTCCACATTTTCATCTGATGCCTCCCGTCTCCTTTCTGAAAAGTCACATAACCTTGCTGATGAATTCTATACTACTCTCCATCATCTTCTGGACACTCATGCTCCAGCCACAACCCGTCTTTTACCTGACCGCCCCCCTACCCCCTGGCTCACTCATGAGATCGCCTGTGCAAAACGTGCCCGCCGCAGAGCAGAGCGCCGCTGGCGCAAATCCAAACTCACTGTACACAGGCAACTTTTCCAAGCCTCTAAAACAAAAGTATCCACCCTCATTGCATCAGCAAAAGCAAGCTATTTCCAAACCAAAATCCTGAATGCCTCTTCTTCAAAAGAACTCTTTACAACCATGAATCATCTCCTTGGCACACGAAAAGATTTACCTCTCCCAACAAAACATACAAATGAACTCCCATCTGTATTCTCCAACTATTTCACCACCAAAATACAAACTCTTCGTGACAGGTTTGACAGGACACCCTGTCAACCATGCCCACCTGACCCTTCCTTCTCTGGCACACCTCTTACTACTTTTACCCCAGTCTCACAAGAAGAAATTCTCAACACAATCAGCTCCATGTCGTTCAAAACCTGCGAACTGGATCCTCTTCCAGGTTCTCTCTACGCCGACTGTCTCCCTACTCTCCTCCCATTCATCACTGACATCATCAACACTTCTCTTCAAACTGGAACTGTCCCAGATTCTTTCAAGTCTGCTATTGTTCACCCTCTCCTCAAGAAACACAATTTAGATCCAAATGAACTTAAAAATTACCGGCCTATCTCTAATCTCTCTTTCTTGTCAAAACTCCTTGAAAAAGTCGTCCTCAACCAGCTGAATTCTTACCTGTCTGCCAACAATCTCCTCAATCCTTTCCAGTCAGCCTACCGCCAGTGCCATAGCACTGAAACTGCCCTACTACACATTCTCAACAATCTCCTCCTTGCAACTGATACTGGCAAAGTCTCTCTCCTCACACTCTTTGATCTGTCTGCAGCCTTTGATACCATTGATCATGGTATTCTCCTTTCTAGACTTCATCATACTTTTGGCATCTCTGACATTGCTCTGTCTTGGTTCACTTCATACTATCAAACAGAAAACAAACCGTTCTCATCAATGGCACTTACTCTCAACCTGCATACCTGACCTGTGGTGTTCCACAAGGATCTGTCCTTGGCCCTGTTCTTTTCACTCTTTACACCTCCCCCCTGTCCACCATCATCAACTCCCATTCTATAAAACACCACTTCTATGCTGATGACACCCAACTTCAAGACAGTGACTCACCTGATAATATACAGCGCCTGTTGACTCGCACCACTGAGTGTTACTCGGACATTAAGAACTGGATGACACACAATAGACTTCAGCTTAATGACGACAAAACAGAAGCTATCCTCATTGGCACCCGTCAGAAACTTTCTCAGCTGCCTCCTCTTTCTCTCCCATTATGTAACACATCAGTCCCAATTTCTGATTCAGCTAAAAACCTTGGTGTCTGCATTGACTCTACCCTCTCCATGAACAACTTTGTTTCTCAAACTGCCAGATCCTGCTACTATCATCTCCATCGTATAAGGCTGATCAGGAAGTATCTCTCTGTCGAAACAACTGCAAAACTCGTTCTCTCCTTCATAATGTCTCGCATTGACTATTGCAATTCACTCCTGTCTGGTCTTCCTGCCTCCACCATTCACATCCTACAGCGCATTCAAAACAATGCTGCACGCCTTGTACTCAAAAAGAAAAAAGCTGACCACATATCTCCTCTCCTGGCACAACTTCACTGACTCCCTGTATCAAAGCGCATACAGTACAAACTAGACACCATGTGCTACAAAAGCCTCAATAACGCAGCCCCCGATTACCTGTCAAGCCTACTTGAGATCTATGTTCCCTCACGTACCCTCCGCTCTGCCTCTGATCCTCTGACTTTTCGCTTTCCACGCACTAAGCTCAATACCTATGGTCCACGAGCCTTCTCTGTCTCTGGTCCACTCTCCTGGAACAAACTTCCTCTCTCAGTCCGTCAGCAACCTACTTTTGTCTCCTTCAAGTCCGCTCTCAAAACTCACCTGTTCTCCTCCGCATAAAATCCTAACCTCACTCAACCCCCCCCCCCCCCCCTCTGCAGCCTGTCTCCGCTCGGAGGGAATCACATGGTTATAATATATAATTGTATATGCTATGCTCTCTATAATTTTCCATTGCTTTTATTCTTGCTTTTATTGCTTTTATTCTTTCTCCCCATTTATAGCCATGCGTGTGTGTGTGTGTGTGTGTGTGTGTGTGTGTGTGTGTGTGTGTGTGTGTGTGTGTGTGGTGGCGTGCGTGCGTGGTGTGTGTGCGTGCGTGCGTGCGTGCGTGCTTGCGTGTGTGTCTGCTTCAGCGCTTAGATTTGATTTTATCAAGATTTTGCGCTATATAAATATTGTAATTATTATATTTAATTATGTGTGTGTGTGTGTGTGTGTGTTGTGTGTGTGTGTGTGTGTGTGTGTGTGTGTGTGTGTGTGTGTGTGTGTGTGTGTGTGTGTGTTGTCACAATGCATTTTTACCATGTGAAAATTGGGTTTCTTTCTCAGTTGAGAACGCAGCCCTTAACCAATATTTCAGATATGCAGGAAGGCTGCCTGGCTTTTAAGGAAAGGGACCTGGGAAATCAACCCATCTCTCCAATATTTTATGCCAGGAATGCCAGGAGAATGCCCCGCCTTTCACGATTTTCAGCTTCCGTGAGACGTACGTGGATCTATCAATGTATCCATGAATCTTTCTATATATCTATCTATCTATCTATGTATGTACATATATATGTATGTATGTATGTATGTATGTATGTATGTATATATGTATGTATGTATCTATGTATGTATGTATCTATGTATGTATCTATGTATGTATCTATGTATGTATCTATGTATATATGTGACCTCCCACAACGAAATCAGTCTTAACTCGCAGTCAGTCGAACAGCACTAGGAGCTGAAAAGGTGACTGAGGGTCTCTTTGGGGTGTTTTACCTTTTTCTCAAAATTGATTTTTGCAGACTACAATCTATCCCCCACATAATTTTTTGTTTCTTGAAAAAAATATTACTAATCAATTTAAAATGGTATTTTAATGCAATGATCGCAGCAGAAAGAACGCAATTTTCTACCAAAGGTACCTATTTCTGTCTCTTATTATGAACCATAACCTGTACAGTACCCGCACATGTAATATACTGATGGATAGCTCTTTGGTGCACCTTTCAGATAATGACAGCGAAAATAAGAAACAAACTGGGTCAAAGCCACCAAATAAAGAAATTTAAGAAAAATGTGTAGGAGAGCACACAAAAACTTTAGAGGCCGTTTTCTCAAAATGGCCGTCATACAACTTAATGACTTTAAAGATACATAACTTCTACATTTTGTTTTAGTACAAGCTTTATTCAAGTATCAAAATAATCAGTAGAATGTACATGTTCTAGTGATATGTATATCTCAAAATGCCCAAAATGCTGGCTAAGACTGATTTCGTGGTGGCAGGTCACATATATCTATCTATCTATCTATCTATCTATCTATCTATCTATCTATCTATCTATCTATCTATCTATTTATCTATCTGTCTATCTATCTATCTATAGCTAATTGTCTTGCATGTTTAATCCTGAGTACGAAGTTGGTCATCCAAACCTCTAGTATACTGTTGGTGTCTTTTTGTTTTCTTAGGATCGGACATACTGAAAAATAAATGTATAAGGCATTAGGAAAAGGACATTGATGCTACAGGATAATCATTTTGTTTGTTTGTTGGTTGGTTGGTTGGTTGGTTTGTCTGTTTGTTTGTTTTGTTTCATTTCGTTTCGTTTGTTTCATTCTTCATTCGTTCGTTTGTTCATTCGTTCGTTCGTTTGTTTGTTTTGTTGTTTGTTTGTTTCTTTCTTTCTTTCTTTCTGTCTTTATTCTTAATTTAGTCCCTGTCCCATTTCCTACGCCACAGAATCCTGGGGAATCTTTAACAATACTATGACGAGAATGACGATAGGGATGATTGTCACAATGTCGTTGAGTTCCATTCTGGCTTGAGAATGCGTAACAGGGCTGTACCCTACGTTTTCTCTCATAGCACTTTCTTGCGTCAACCAGACCTGAGGGATACAGACACCTGCAAAGGTGGTTAGGAGAACACCCCTAATGACGCGTCAATGATGTAGACGAGACTCGAATGTGCGGTCCCAGTCTTCCTAGAGAATCCATACTACATTTTCGTCTAGCTGGGAACCTGCTGAGACCTAAAAACCTCATAGTAATGTCGACAGATCACATGTGATTCGAACCCACAATCTTCCAGCTGTTTGGCCATTTCCCTAACCAGTGCACCATAGCGATTGTAGAATATTTTCTTTGGCTCTTGTACCCATCCTAAGTACAGAAACAGCAGGGTAACTGGTTTTTTTCCCAGAGCAGTTCTCAATGCTGATGAAGGTGACAATATATATTGTTATAAAACTTTTCCTCGTATTGTATTTGAAATCCAAGACTATAAACTTATTCATATTCTAAAAAAAAGTTATATTACACGCTAAAGAGAAAGACTAGATTTTCGTACAAAACTGTAAAGGCACATTGTACATGTTATAAACTTTCTGAATCAAATAAACTTGAAATTGTGAGCCAATGCTGGGAGCAATTTGTGCATACAACATAGCTCCCCTGTGTATTTGTTTGT
>CM060309.1:11987311-11989811 GCA_030674185.1 Monoplex corrugatus
GTAGAAGAGCGTAGCTCTCTGGAGGGAATGTAAACAGTCAGGAGATCAGAAAGATAGGGGGGAGCTAGACCAGCCAGAGACTTATGGCATAGGAGGGAAAGTTTATAGTCAATACGCTTTCGAACAGGAAGCCAGTGTAGAGTTCGAAGCAGAGGGGAAACATGAGTTGACCTTGGGCATTTCCGTACAAGGCGAGCAGCGTTATTTTGAACTTTTTGCAATTTGGATAAGAGTGTTTGGGGGCAGCCAGCAAGAAGCGAGTTACAGTAGTCGAGTCTGGAAAGAATGAGTGCAGAAATGAGAGTTATAGTGCTTTCTTCAGATAGAAGATGACGCACAGAACTGATCCGTCGAAGTTCTAAGTAACAAGCACGACAGACAGAGGATACCTGGCTGTGGAAGGAAAGAGTTTGGTCCAGTACGACTCCAAGATTACGCACGGATGTGGAAGTGTGGATTACCGAGTCTTCAAGCTGGATAGAAACAGGGATAGGCACAGTAGACAGAAGTCGCTTTGATGCAATAAATATAAATTCTGTTTTGTCATTATTCAGCTGGAGTTTATTGCATGTCATCCAAGACTTTATGTCAGAAATGCAGAGCTGTGTGCGTTGAATTATAGAAGGGATAGTGGAGGGATGGCCAGACATGTAGATTTGGTTGTCATCAGAAAAACAGTGATGGGATATGTGATGATGGGCTACAATGTCAGAGATGGGCTGAGTGTACAAAATAAAGAGAATAGGGCCTAAGACAGAGCCCTGAGGAACACCGTACTTCAAGATGGTAGGATTAGAAGAGACACCATTTATGGAGACAACTTGTACACGACCAGAAAGGTAGGATTGAAACCATGACAGAGCAATGCCAGAGATACCAAAAATATTCTGAAGTCGAGAAAGAAGAGTATTGTGATCAATAGTGTCGAAGGCAGAAGAGAGATCAAGAAGAGAGAGAAGGGACACCTGACCATTGTCTAGAGTAGATAGCAGATCATTCACAATCTTCAAAAGAGCAGTCTCTGTACTATGACCAGAGCGATAGGCAGATTGCAAAGGATAGAGAAGGCTGTTGCAATCCAGGTGTTCCTGGAGTTGGAGAAGTGCGATCTTTTCAATAATCTTAGAAAGAAAGGACAGATTGGAAACAGGACGGTAGTTTTTCAGGTTTTCAGGATCAAGGGAGGGTTTCTTTAGAAGAGGTTGAACAATAGCTGTCTTGAGAATAGAAGGAAAACATCCAGAAGTGAGAGAGTCATTTACAATGACAGTGATGTAGGGAAGCAAATCGTGAATCAATTGGGATAAAAGAGCAGATGGAAGGGGATCAAGTGCACATGTCTTTATGGTAGTTTTATGAATAACTTCACTGACAACAGCTTCAGTCACAGGCTTAAATTCATTAAACAGGTTTCCAGTGAAAGAGTCATAGGGAACATCTGGTAACATTGCTGACTGAGAGTCGAGGCTTGAACGAAGATCTTCAATTTTGTTACTAAAAAAGTCACAAAATTTCTGTGGTAGATTAGAGGGATAGACAGGCGAAGGAAGTGGGGATGATTTTATTCTCCCCATGAATGCATTGGTGACCTTGAACAGTTGTTTTGTTGTAGTACATGCAGTGATTTTTGAATTATAATATGCTGACTTGGCTTGTTGTACTAAGGTATTTACTAAATTGTTAGCAGCACGCATTATCTGTTTGTGAATTTCTAGTCCACTTTTAAGCCATTGTCTCTCAGCCCTTCGTCTTGCACGCTTAGCATCCAGTACTTGTTCTCCAGCAGCTGGAAACCAGGGCGACGGTGGTCGGGTGGAGATTTTCCGTCGAAGAACAGGAGCATGGCGATCCATGACGTCTTGAAGAAGGCTGTTGAACAGCCCAGCAGATAGGGCAGGAGCCGACTGAAGAGCGGCCAGCACATCCGATCTAAAAGCCACAAAGTCGATGGATGCCAAGTCACGCTTCTCAATGTAGCGGGGAGGCTTAGAGGGAACAGGGAGGTTCAGCATGGCTAGAACAGGGTAGTGGTCCGAAGTCAGGGACAGGCTGGTCGAGACAGACTCAACCAGTTCTCCTTCAGGGTGAATGATCCAGTCGAGGATATGGCCAGACTTGTGGGTAGGGGAGGTGACAGCCTGGGATAGATTGAAGGATTCAAGAAGATCCATGAGACGCGACGGATATGTATTTGAGGGGGTATCCCAGTGGAAGTTAAAGTCTCCCACCAAAATGAAATTGCCTCTAACCATGTTCATATGTTCAAGTAGATCGGGGAGCTCGTCGAGAAAGAGTGAGTCCTTGAGATGGTTCTTTTTGTTAGGAGGGGGACGGTACAAGCAGAAGACATGAAGTAGAAGCTGGGATAGGGAGAGAGTAAGTTGGGCCAGTTCAAATGAAGTGTGAGGGAAGGAGAAGTTCGAGGTAGCACTAATGGAGGAAGTAATGGCATCAGACACAACAAAAGCGATGCCTCCACCATGGGTCTGCCGAGGGAAGC
>CM060309.1:11999811-12023063 GCA_030674185.1 Monoplex corrugatus
AAGACTGATCACCTGCATTATGCAGATCTCCACAACAAAAAAATGCATTCAATCCTAATATTCCGATCTTTGAAGTAATGTATGATGTCTATTCTCCTTATGTGTCTTTTCATACAATACAAACAGGGACAGACTGGTATTAGGGTGGAGGAGTGGGAACGGAAAAAATAATAGGGGAGGGGAATTGATAGGATAAATAGAGGGGTGGGACTGATAAGTGGATGAGACATTTCGGGGATGAGTATGGAGTTGGGGGGGGGGGGGGGGTAAGGATGGGACAAATGAAAGGAACTGTTTAGGAATGGGGCACATAGGCGGTTTGAGACTGATACATTGAGGGATATGATGGGTTGTGTGAAATTGGCGCATGGGGCGGAATTGATAGGTAAATCTGATAAAGCTGGGAGACTAGTAGCAAGAAAGGACAGATAGTGGGATAGGGCAGGACACACATAGGGGGGGGGGGGGGGCGAATAATTGGGAGGGGGGGTTAATAAAATAATTGTATAGATTGAGAGATAGGTAAAGGTTTTATGCTAGCAATCACATGCTCTGACAATACATGGCATGATAATAATATTGACATTTATAAGGCACCAAATCTTGACAGCAGGATCAAACCAGGGCGGGCACTTTGCCCATTCCCCAAAGCAATCACTCAGGGACGACCAAAAGTGCAGGGCACGAAGTACACACAAATCCAAGGGGCATGACAGGATGGCAGTGGGTCAAAAGAGTGTACATGTAAAAGGGGGTGGGGATGGGGGTCACTGCTGGACAAAAATGTATGGCTTTAAACTTGACTCGAAGGAAGCAATGTCGAATAGATGGGGAAGAACATTCCAATTGTATGGACCAGAAACAGAAAGAAAAAGAGTGGCGACCAACTGTGGTACATTTGTATCGAACAATTTGTAGACAACTAATATCAGAAGCAGAACAGAGAGGTTGGACAGGGATGTAAAATTGAAATTGGTCACGAAGATAAACAGGTCCATTACAAACGATGCACTTGTAGTATAAAGTATTGATGTTGTATGGAATTCTTAGAGAAATGGGCAGCCAGTGGACAGAATGAAGCATGGGAGTGATATGATCATGCCTCTTTTTACAAAGAGCATGATGGGCCGCAGAATTCTGAATGCATTGGACGCATGCCATAGAAAAAGTAGGAAGCCAGAGAGCAGAGAGTTACGAAAGTCGATATGGGGAAAAGATTAGAGAAGTTGCAAGTTTAGATGCTGTGACTTCCCCCTCTACATGGAATGATCTAAATATAAAGATCATTATTTCAACCTAATATAAGATAAACCTATGAATGATATAAGGAGGTCTAAAAACAAGCAGCAAGCACATAACAGTCTTAAACAATAAGAGAAGTAAAGCGTTTTGTTATCTGTTGGTTTCATTTTAAATTCGATTTTCCTGTTCTAAGCCCTTTGTTATGACAAAGTGCAAGTCCTCTCTCATGTATCACGATAACCATAATCTCAGATTAAATTTCATGTTTTCATCGTAATATAATCAATCATATTTTTACTTGCTTTTATTTTCCACAAGATGGAGTCTGCGTGCTCGAAAATTCCATGGAACGCCCATGTATACGAACGTATGCATAGTTTACAAACTGACACGTATATCGAGCAAGGCTTTCAACATTTGCCATAGTATTTTGACAGCATGTATCAAAGTGACTGACGAAAATACAAAACAGGACTTTGCATCCACCGTTGCTTGAAAGCAGGATTGCCAGTTCATTTCTACTAAAGTGGCAGGATCTGATAACTTCAGGAAGCCAAAGACCTTTCGAAATGTCAACCGCCCTTAAAAGCGATAATCTATTCAGGCCACGGTGGCAGATTTGTTTTGCACCATGGTTATAACGAGTACAGCGTAATCTCTTTACTTTCAGTCTTTTCACCTTTTTAGGACAAAACGTGGAAGCGACTCCAATAAAGCACTCTTTCCTTCCTCCATCACAGGGAAAAGCACCATACTTGATAGAGGGGATGAGACTGGTGGTTCAAACCGTGATCAATCTTCTTACACACAAGTTTTGTGAATAGATTTCGATCGATGTTGTTGTTTTTTAAATTTTGTTTGTTTGTTTTGTTTTTTTGACGTGTCGATGGACTTCTTGAATATTGATTTTGTTGCAATATTTCGGTAGAAATTCTGTCTGTCCCTGTCTCTCTCTGTCTTTCTCTGTCTCTCTCTGTCTATTTGTCTCCCTGTCTCTGACCCTGCCTGTCTACCTGTCTGTCTCTGTCTGTCTCTCTGTCTCTCTGTCTATCTTTCTGTCTGTCTGCCTGTGTCTCTGTCTGTCTGTCTGTCTTTCTGTCTTTCTCTCTCTCTCTCTCTCTGTGTCTGTCTGTCTCTCTGTCTCTGTCTCTCTCTCTCTCTCTCTCTGTCTCTATCTATCTATCTATCTATCTATCTCTTTCTCTCTCTGTCTCTCTCTCTCTCTCTCTCTCTCTCCATCACCCCCTACCCACCTCAGCTTCATTCTCTTTGTGAATATTTGTTTTTAATGGGATGGCTGTGAGTTAAAAGTAATCGTTTTGTCTTGACACAAAGATATTGTTAACTCGGAAGTACGATAGCACAAAAGGCTCTCGGAAAAAGCTCCATCTAGACGTCAACATTTGCAAATACTTAGCTGTCAATATGTGCAGTCGATATATAAACAAACACACACTCCAGACATTTGACATGAGGTGTGCTAAAATTTTACAGAACTTGATATCGTTGTTGATCTGAAAAGAGATTCTAGCACCTAAACACTTATAATCCATAAAGTCTGGAACATATATCGTCTAAGTTTAACGTTCATAATTTGCATAATGTTTGCATTAAGTGAGCAGATTTTGATAGTTTACAATTATACTAAGTTTAAATTGTGTAACTGTAACTGAGTACATCAAGCCATTATTCCTTGGCAACATTTATTGTGATCTTGAACCGCACTAAGAACTTGTCTGAAACAACCCCATCAGGTTCAGTTACCCACACCTAATTCATTCCATGAGCTTAAACAGTCGTACCATACTTACAGTCTCTTTTCCTGATAAACCAGACATTTCGTTTGAATTCATTTGATACCTTGAAAACCACATTCACATAAATTGACGCGTACACTTGTAACGTTTCAGGAGAAAATGGCAGACATACAATCATAGACTATAGATGCCAAGACTGGTGTAATCATACACGAATCAGCTAGAAAGTCAACTCTCATAGACTGTTCAAAACCCCAAATTGTACTGAACCTCATATGTGACCTCTTTCCACAAAAAGGTAGATAAGTCGAATTTTGGTAACATACACACACACACACGCACACACACACACACACACACACACACACACACACACACACACACACACACACATATATATGTGTGTATGTGTGTGTGTGTGTGTGTGTGTGTGTGTGTGTGTAAGATCTTTCTGGTGATATAAGAACAAAGTGTGTACAACAAAACATGTGGGAGTTGTGCTTGTTGTTCATCCAGCAAACAACAGAACGGACATTTTGAGAAAAACGACCTAAAATAAGAACAGTTCGTCGAAACGTCAGGTTTTGTTTACACCAAAGATAGCCCTTACAAGCATTCTGAGTCAACAGCATAGACATAGAACTCTCCTGGTTCCATTGATTTATAACATGTTAGGGTTCTGTAAGGGATTTCGGTGTTGGCTGGTATCGAAAAAGTGACCTGACGCGATTTTCTTTTCGAAAATGCTCATGTAGGTCACAAACAGGCGAATTAAAAATATTTATGTTGCAAACAAATGGAAAATCAACTCAAACTGGTGTTGAAAATGGCCTAGCATAGTGCTGATGTGAAAATCTCAAGTCCATGTGTGTGGATATAGGAAAAACATCACGATGTTTAATAACAAGGCTACTTACTCATACCAGGATGTGTCAACATGATTAATACAAACATGTTTCAAGACTTTGTATCGACAAGATATGGATGCTTATACCCGTCAAATTGTAATCCATCAGGGATAAATCCATTCCTGCTTTTCAGCCACGAAACTATGGCAGCTGTCAGAGACTCTTTCCTGCACAATGAACATAAAGGGTCCTAGGTAGTTCACATGTTACAGGAATCATGCTGGCTTTAGGTAAAGATTAAGCGCTCATCTTTTCCCAAATTGTCTTCCTCGTCGCTTCAAAACAAGAGTTTTATTTTATTTTATTTTATTTTATTTCATTTTATTTCATTTTATTTTATTTTATTTTATTCTATTCTATTTTATTTTATTTTGTTTTATTTTATTCTATTTTGATTTACTTTATTTTATTTTTATTTTATTTTATTTTATTTCATTTTATTTTATTTCATTGATTTGATTTGATTTTGTTTTATTTTAGTCTGTTTTATTTTATTTATTTATTTATTTATTTATTTATTTATTTATTTATTTATTTATTTTTATTTATTGATCTTTTTGGTAATCTTGGACAGAGCTAAAACGTCATGAATAATCCTGGAAGGTTTATATTTAGAACAGACTGCTTTTAGACGAACCATAATCCCTGACACTGAGTTTGATATGATTCTCCAGAATGGTTTTCGCAGGCTTTCAACACATGGACACAGTAGTTGGGTAGGTCGGACGTCAGACTTCCAGTGAGAGACATAGACAGAGAGAAGGAGAAACAGAGACAGAGAGGCAGAGACAGAGACAGGGAGTAGAGAGAGAGAGAGAAACGCAGGGAGAGAGAGAGAGAGAGAGAGAGAGAGAGAGAGAGAGAGAGAGAGAGAGAGAGAGAGAGAATAAGGGAGAGGTCAAAACGACATCAACTGTGTGGCCAGAGTTATTCAAATGACAAATCGCTTGTTCCCAAAGGATGGTTTACACTAGACCAGAATGTTAAAACAGTCTAGTCTTCGTTCTATCTTTCCATGTGGTGGTGGGTTTCTAACAGAAATATAAATGCAACCATAATTCTCCAAACCCATCTAAACTTACTGCACATTACATGTACGTAGAATCAGAGTTATAAGTGGAAAAGGGGAACTCAAATTTTTAGGCGAGGTGACCACACTACACTGTGTTGTGGCAGTCTGCATCTTTGGTGAGCATGCGTGCTGGTTCATTTCCTGTCACGTGTACTATAAACCAGACACTGACATGAATTACCTGATCCCTTTAACGTGCCTGTTTGATACTGTCCATGTGTTTAACTCTTTTCCCGCCATGGTCGCAATCAAGCGACTTCCCGGACGACCGCCATTTATGCGACTTGGAGGGGTCATACTAAACAATAAATTTTCACGCGGGTACAAAGCTTCTGTCAGCTCCACTGGTGAATGCAGGCAACTGTGCTATTTTTAAACGCTACCCAGCGACCTAGTTTTTCAGCAGTAAGGCCGAAGTGTGGCTTTGTTAACAGTCGGAATTTACGTCACGTTTTCTCTGAAGCGTTTTCTCCAAAATGACTGCAAATTGACACGCATTGTCTACCACTCCTAGTAGAATAAGCAGACAGCTGACTTTATGTGTAGATTTTCTATTGCTTTTCCTCATTTACTGTAATGATATCTGGCACACAACTCACGAAATAAGATCACTAGTACAACTAATAAACCGTATAAAAATGTTTTTTTTAAATGATTATCTGTGGAATAATCAATCAAGCACATAAACATAAGCAAGCATTCATATATAAATACAACATATGCCCTTTACACAGCAAAAACAAGTAAGCAAAAATCTGTAATAGTCTTCCAGATATAAGCTTTTAAAAATGCATACTGCACTGAAAAATGGGCTGCCCAAAATATACTTGGCACTGAGGAATGCCGTTTCTGGGGAAACTTGGCGGTGAAAGAGTTAAACACGAATAAGGTTTAAGCATTGGCAGGTCTACACACGTGTTATCTAGGACGATGGAAAAAATCTCCAACATTTTACCACCAGACTGATATGTCCTGGTGTATTAAATCCAGGATTTTTGGACCGGAAGTCTGACGTGTAATCACTTGACTCCCACGTCCATCTCATCTCCTTTGTTTCCCCCTACTATGCTATATATTCCCCTACAAGACGTGTGAATCAACGTCTTCTCCACCATGGAATTCCACATACATATTTCAACAATCAGGTTGATAAATTCAAATACCTGGGAACGATCATTTCATCAGACGGCAGATGCACATCAGAAATAGCCGGCAGAATCGGCCAAGCCAAAACAGCATTCGGAAAGATGACAGGCATTCTTACCAACAAATGCCTATCATTTAACATCAGGAAGAGAGTTCTTGAATGTTTATAGAACCAATACTGTTGTACGGATGCAAGGCGTGGATAGTCAACAAGCAAAGCCAGAACAAGATTGAGGCAGCCAAGATGTGGTTTCTAAGAAGAATGTTGAGAGTTCCATGGACAACAAAGAAAACAAACGAGACAGTCTTGATGGAGGCAGACACAAGTAGATCACTCATAAAGAAGATTAGGAAACGACGGGCAACATTTATAAGCCATTTTATGAGGAAGGGAGATTTGGAACACCTGGTCACAACAGGAAAGCTGGAGGGAAAGAGAGCACCGGGTAGACCCAGGGAGAGAATGCTGGATGGACTTGCAGCGTAGCTGGGGATGAGGGGATTGGGAGAGATGCTAGGGGCAACAAGAGATAGAGACAGATGGAGGTCTTTCTCTCTCTGTCTCTTTCTCTGTCTCTCTCTCACTCTCTCTCTTTCTGTCTGTCTCTGTCTGTCTCTCTTTGTCTCTATCTCTCTCTGGATCTCTCTGGATCTCTCTCTCTCTCTCTCTCTGTTTCTTCGTCTTTTTGTCTCTCTGTTTGTGAGACAGTTTCTTACACAATCTCATCACCAGTGACTTTATCTCTCCATCAATCACAGCCAGTCTCACCAGGAAGATGTATTCTGTGGGTCTTACATCGGTCAGACCAACAAAGATAAAGCAGGAGCCACGCTACAATACATGAAAGCCATGGTCTAGACACTCCAACAGCTTTAGTAGAGCATCTTATAGAAATCAGTGGAACCGTTGGAACCAGTGGAATTGTATCCCCCACACAAACAGCCAAAGTAAGTGTGATTCTGACAGCAAACACAACCACCACGTATTTAATCGGAATCAAAGTGACTGCCCATCGTTCAAGCAAATATGACATCAGAAACACGTGGAAACAGAATGAGAAGGTGTATGCAATTAACTGGGAAGAAGGCGTCAAAAAAAAAAAAAAAAAAAAAAGAGAGAGAGAGAGAGAGAGTTACAGACAGAGAGAACAAAAAGACTAAAAAAGACAGATAGAGACATAGACACAGAGAGAGATGGAGGTAGAGAGAGAGGGAGAGAGGGAGGAGATAGAGAGAAGGAAAGTGACAGTGAGTGAGAGAGAGGGACAGACAGATAGACAGACAGTCAGACTGACAGAGAGAGAGAGACAGAAACAGAGCCACAGACAGAAAGAGATAGGGAAAAAAAGAAAGAAAGAAAGAAAAAAAGAAAAGAAAAAAAAACTGCCTTTTATCCACCAGGTGAGAGGTATCCAAGAAGAATCAAACACCAGACCTTATAGTTGGAAGCATTCCTTGATTACTGTGTCCATCTGTTTAAAGAAGAATTGACCCCAACACCTTCCCACTGGAAGTTTGACGTCTGACCTACCCAACTACTGTGTCCATGTGTTGAAAGCCTACGATAACCATTCTGGAGAATCATGTCAAACTCAGTGTCAGGGATTATGGTTCGTCTGGAAGCAGTCTGTTATATAAAAACCTTCCAGGATTATTCATGACGTTTTAACTCCGTCCAAGATTACAAAAAAAATAAATAAATAAATAAATAAAAAATGAATAAATAAATAAATAAATAAAAAATAAAATAAAACAGAGTAAAACAAAACAAAATAAAATAAAATCAATGAAATAAAATAAAATGAAATGAAATAAAATAAAATTAAAATAAAATAAAGTAAATCAAAATAGAATAAAATAAAACAAAATAAAATAAAATAAAATAAAATAAAGTAAAATAAATAAAAAAATAAAAGAAAATGAAATAAAATAGAATAAAATAAAATAAAATAAAGTAAAATAAATTTAAAAAAATAAAATAAAATAAAATAAAATGAAATAAAATAAAATGAAATAAAATAAAATAAAATAAAATAAATAAAATAAAATAAAATAAAATGAAATAAAATAAAATGAAATAAAATAAAATAAAATAAAATAAATAAAATAAAATAAAATAAAATAAAATAAAATAAAATAAAACTCTTGTTTTGAAGCGAGGAAGAAGACAATTTGAGAAAAGATGAGCGCTTAATCTTTGCCTAAAGCCAGCATGATTCCTGTAACATGTGAACTACCTAGGAACCCTTATGTTCATTGTGCAGGAAAGAGTCTCTGACAGCTGCCATAGTTTCGTGGCTGAAAAGCAGGAATGGATTTATCCCTGATGGATTACAATTTGACGGGTATAAGCATCCATATCTTGTCGATACAAAGTCCTGAAACATGTTTGTATCAATCATGTTGACATCCTGGTATGAGTAAGTAGCCTTGTTATTAAACATCGTGATGTTTTTCCTATATCCACACACATGGACTTGAGATTTTCACATCAGCACTATGCTAGGCTATTTTCAACACCAGTTTGAATTGATTTTCCATTTGTTTGCAACATAAATGTTTTTAATTCGCCTGTTTGTGACCTCCATGAACATTTTCGAAAAGAAAATCGCGTCAGGTCACTTTTTCGATACCAGCCAACACCGAAATCCCTTACAGAACCCCAACATGTTATAAAGCAATGGAACCAGGAGAGTGTCTATGTCTATGCTGTTGACTCAGAATGCTTGTAAGGGCTATCTTTGGTGTAAACAAAACCTGACGTTTCGACGAACTGTTCTTATTTTAGGTCGTTTTTCTCAAAATGTCCGTTCTGTTGTTTGCTGGATGAACAACAAGCACAGCTCCCACATGTTTTATTGTACACACTTTGTTCTTATATCACCAGAAAGATCTTACACACACACACACACACACACACACACACACACACACACACACACACACACACACACACACACATACATACACACACACACACACACACACACACACACATACACACACACACACACACACACACACACACACACACACATACATACATACACACACACAATATATATATATATATATATCACCAAAATTCGACTTTTTTACCTTTTTGTGGAAGCAGGTCACATATGAGGTTCAGTACAGTTTGAGGTTTTGAACAGTCTATGAGAGTTAACTTTCTAGCTGACTCGTGTATGATTACTCCAGTCTTGGCATCTATAGTCTATGATTGTATGTCTGCCATTTTCTCCTGAAACTTTACAAGTGTACGCGTCAATTTATGTGAATGTGGTTTTCAAGGTATCAAATGAATTCAAACGAAATGCCTGGTTTATCAGGAAAAGAGACTGTAAGTATGGTACGACTGTTTGAGCTCATGGAATGAATTAGGTGTGGGTAACTGAACCTGATGGGGTTGTCTCAGACAAGTTCTTAGTGCGGTTCAAGATCACAATAAATGTTGCCAGAGAAATAATGGCTTGATGTACTCAGTTACAGTTACACAATTTAAACTTAGTATAATTGTAAACTATCAAAATCTGCTCACTTAATGCAAACATTATGCAAATTTTGAACGTTAAACTTAGACGATATATGTTCCAGACTTTATGGATTATAAAAGTTTAGGTGCTAGAGTCTCTTTTGAGATCAACAACGATATCAAGTTCTGTAAAATTTTAGCACACTACATGTCAAATGTCTGGAGTGTGTGTTTGTTTATATATCGACTGCACATATTGACAGCTAAGTATTTGCAAATGTTGACGTCTAGATGGAGCTTTTTCCGAGAGCCTTTTGTGCTATCGTACTTCCGAGTTAACAATATCTTTGTGTCAAGACAAAACGATTACTTTTAACTCACAGCCATCCCATTAAAAACAAATACTCACAAAGAGAATGAAGCTGAGGTGGGTAGGGGGTGGGGGGAGTGAGAGAGAGAGAGAAAGAGATAGATAGATAGAGACAGAGAGAGAGAGACAGAGAGAGAGACAGACTGAGAGACACAGAGAGAGAAAGACAGACAGACAGACAGAGACACAGGCAGACAGACAGACAGATAGACAGAGAGAGACAGATAGGTAGACATGCAGAGAGAGACAGACAGAGAGAGACAGAGAAAGACACAGAGAGACAGGGACAGAGAGACAGAGACAGACAGAATTTCTACCGAAATAATGCGACAAAATCAATATTCAAGAAGTCCATCGACACGCCAAAAGTCAAACAAAAAACAAACAAACAAAAAAACAAAGAACAAAAACAAAACAAAAACATCGATCGAAATCTATTCACAAAACTTGTGTGTAAGAAGATTGATCACGGTTTGAACCACCAGTCTCATCCCCTCTATCAAGTATGGTGCTTTTCCCTGTGATGGAGGAAGGAAAGAGCGCTTTATTGGAGTCGCTTCCACGTTTTGTCCTAAAAAGGTGAAAAGACTGAAAGACTGAAAGTAAAGAGAATTCGCTGTACTTTCTCAGCCAATGGTTTTGTTGTAAGCTCGTTATAACCATGGTGCAAAACAAATCTGCCACCGTGGCCTGAATAGATTATCGTTTTTAAGGGCGGTTGATATTTCGAAAGGTCTTTGGCTTTCTGAAGTTATCAGATCCTGCCACTTTAGTAGAAATGAACTGGCAATCCTGCTTTCAAGCAACGGTGGATGCAAAGTCCTGTTTTGTATTTTCGTCAGTCACTTTGATACATGCTGTCAAAATACTATAGCAAATGTTGAAAGCCTTGTTTGATACACGTGTCAGTTTGTAAACTATACATACGTTCGTATACATGCGCGTTTCATGGAATTTTCGAGCACGCAGACGCCATCTTGTGGAAAATAAAAGCAAGTAAAGATATGATTGATTATATTACAATGAAAACATGAAATTTAATCTGAGATTATGGTTATCGTGATACATGAGAGAGGACTTGCACTCTGTCATAACAAAGGGCTTAAAACAGGAAAATCCAATTTAAAATAAAACCAACAGATAACAAAACGCTTTACTTCTCTTATTGTTTAGTCCGTACTTGGTATGTTAAACTGTTATGTGCTTGTTGCTTGTTTTTAGACCTCCTTATATCATTCATAGGCTTATCTTATATTAGGTTGAAATAATGATCTTTATGTTTAGATCATTCCTTGTAGAGGAGGGAAGTCACAGCATCTAAACTTGCAACTTCTCTAATCTTTTCCCCATATCGACTTTCGTAACTCTCTGCTCTCTGGCTTCCTACTTTTTCTATGGCATGCGTCCAATGCATTCAGAATTCTGCGGCCCATCATGCTCTTTGTAAAATGAGGCATGATTATATCACTCCCATGCTTCATTCGCTCCTCTGACTGCCCATTTCTCTAAGAATTCCATACAATATCAATACTTTATACTACAAGTGCATCATTCGTAATGGACCTGTTTATCTTCGTGACCAACTTCAATTTTACATCCCTGTCCAACCTCTCTGTTCTGCTTCTGATATTAGTTGTCTACAAATTGTTCGATACAAATGTACCACAGTTGATCGCCACTCTTTTTCTGTCTGTTTCTGGTCCATACAAGTGGAATGTTCTTCCCCATCTATTCGATATTGCTTCCTTCGAGTCAAGCTTAAAGCCATACATTTTTGTCCAGCAGTGACCCCCCACCCCCACCCCTTTTTACATGCACACTCTTTTGACCCACTGCCATCCTATCATGCCCCTTGGATTTGTGTGTACTTCGTGCCCTGCACTTTTGGTCGTCCCTGAGTGATTGCTTTGGGGAATGGGCAAAGTGCCCGCCCTGGTTTGATCCTGCTGTCAAGATTTGGTGCCTTATAAATGTCAACATTATTATCATGCCATGTATTGTCAGAGCATGTGATTGCTAGCATAAAACCTTTACCTATCTCTCAATCTATACAACACTTTTATTAACCCCCCTCCCAATTATTCGCTTCCCCCCCTATGTGTGTCCTGCCCTATCCCACTATCTGTCCTTTCTTGCTACTTGTCTCCCAGCTTTATCAGATTTACCTATCAATTCCGCCCCATGTGCCAATCTCACACAACCCATCATATCCCCTCAACGTATCAGTCTCAAACCGCCTATGTGCCCCATTACCTAAACAGTTCCTTTCATTTGTGTCATCCTTACCCCCCCACCCCATACTCATCCCCAAAATGTCTCATCCCCTTATCTGTCCCACCCCCTCTATTTATCCTATCAATTCCCCTCCCCTATTATCTTTTCCGTTCCCACTCCTCCACCCTAATACCAGTCTGTCCCTGTTTGTATTCTATGAAAAGACACATAAGGAGCATAGACATCATACATTACTTCAAAGATCGGAATATTAGGATTGAATGCATTTTTTTGTTGTGGAGATCTGCATAATGCAGGTGATCAGTCTTATCATTTCTCCAGGACAAGGCCTCTTCATAAAATTAAACATACTTAATCTTTGTGATGTGTGTTCTTACATAGTATAAAGTCAACCCACTATCTGGCAGCTGGCAACATTTTTTGACTATATATCATAAGCAAATGCAGAGCGATATTGACAGTATTATTGCTGAATTATAAAGTATTTGGTAAGACATTTATCTTGATTTTCTAGAACTATTCCTAAAGTTGAGATATGAAACGTTAATCAAGCGTCTTATTTCATTAGTACAACAACAACAACAGCAACAAAATCATGATTATTAAACGTTTCTCTTATCAGGAAAATTCAATCTCTTTCACCAGATATCTCAAATAATAGTCACTGCTGAAGACAGCGAGCAGCGCTCTGAAATCAAGCAGTAATGGCACCCTACATTATGTTTTGGCTTCTGAACGTCTTTTTCTTCTTCTTGTTTTTAAATATCTGTATACAATAGCGTGTGTGTGTGTGTGAGGAGGGTAGGTAGGTGGGTGGTGATTATTTCCTTTTACTGAGAAAAGGATATATGTGCATTCGTGTATATGTGTATGGGTGTTTGTACATTTTATAAATATATATTATATTATATATGTATATCTAAATTACATATATGTATTCACACACACACACACACACACACACACACACACACACACACACACACACACACACACACACACACACACACACACACACATATATATATAAGCTGGAGGGAAAGAGAGCACCTAGTAGACCCAGGGAGAGAATGCTGGACGGACTTGCAGAGTGGCTGGGGATGAGGAGAGTGGGGGAGATGCTAGGGGCAAGGAGAGATAGAGATGGATGGAAGTCCATGGTTGCCAACGCCATGCGGCAGGGCACCTGATGATGATGATGATATATATATATATATATATATATATAGTATGTGTGTGTGTGTGTGTGTGTGTGTGTGTGTGTGTGTGTGTGTGTGGCGCATGTGTGTCTGTCTGTCTGTCTGTCTGTCGAGTATGTGGATAAAAGTAAGAATTTTTTTTAAGAGTTATGTATTGGCGAATCGTCTCTACATTTGGTCAGTGTTATGAATTGTATAGGACTCGTAAATAATGTGTTTGGAAGGTAGAGCTCCTATGTCAAGGTCACACAGACCAGGAAAAGTGTGTGAAATCAGCATTTGTTTGAGGAAGTTGTGTGAAAAGACTTTCTCAGTAACTTCTGACAATATTCAAAATCTGTTTTCCATATTTTGACAGTCTACCATTGCTTTCACTCCTTGTCAAATTTTATTCCAACTGGGGTTATCTTTGAAGTCAAGATGACATTTAAAAGCCTAAATCTAGATTCTTCTATTGAGCAGGAAAAAAATCAAGTGAGTCAAAAACGACTCCCCTCAACCCCCTACCCCCCTTAAAAAACAGGGAAAAAAACACAAAATAAACAAAGACAATAAACTAAAAATGAAACAACAACAAATTCCCAAGCAAACGAAAGACTAAAACAAACTAACCAGCAAACAAACTCCACAAAACAAATCCCACCAACCACACTTGTCAAACAATCAAAAAACAAACATGTCTTTGTTAACCTTGATTAGTCAAACCAGTGAACATGAACAAAGTAATCAAATCAGACAAATGGGAAACAGATCCATTCACCATAAACGAAACTCACCGTTTCGTCATGTATTCAGTACTACAAACATTGCCTCTTTCATTTGCAGGCTGTCCATGAACTTTGCCGTACAGTGTGACATAATGATAACGCAGAATACGAGAGTGTGACCCTTTGATGTGTCACACAGTTCACCCACCCACCCATGTCTCTCTCTCTCTCTCTCTCTCTCTCTCTCTCTCTCTCTCTCTCTCTCTCTCTCTCTCTTCTCTGAACCTCTCACTCTCTATCTGTCTCTGTTTTTGTCTTTGTCTCTCTGTCTCTCTGTGTCTGTCTGTCTGTCTGTCTGTCTGTCAGTCTCTCTCTCTCTTTCTCTCTCTCTCTTAAGTGGGCAGGTTAGCTCTGCATATAAGGCTTGTGGACACAAAATCTGATGTCTTGTGTTCAATCTTAGTCAGAAACATAAAATCAGGTCTGTTCACTACCGTGTCTTTTAAGGCTCCAATCATTCTGGTGGTGTCAGCGTAGTGTTTGACAAGTTCCCTTCTAGATCCCTTTCCTGTCCCATCCATATTTCAAGACCTTGCCAGCACGCAGGGTTTTGCACAAGCTTACAGATGTCTGTCAGGTAATTACTTACATATTTAGGTGAAGCGTGTGTAATCGCCCAAATGCGATGACTCCTTATGCAACTACAGCCACTTCCTGCAGTCTAGACATTGGGTGCTGTGACAGGGCGTGTGGCTGTGGCTGTATATCCCTTAGGCATACTGGCTTTCACAAACGTGTTGTTGCCAAAAGCAGACACCCGAGGGTATAGATCTTGACACGAGCTACGCAACAATGCTGACAGGAGTTTGGCAAATACAACCACGGATGGAGTATATTGAAACTGCACCAAAGACTTGAGAAATAAGGAATTGAGAAAGTAGTTTGGTGTCACTACATTTCAGTGTAAAACATCCCACTGAGATTTCATAACTTAATGCCAGGTAGTTCTTTTCATATCTGTAAAATAATTCATCATTAGATACTCTGGGGATTTCACAGTCTAAGAAGTTTGAAATCCACAGATTTTCCAATTGATTTGTAGTCATTCAAAAATAAAGTGAGAATGGAAGACCCACCCATGAAAGTGTTTGTGCACCTATACAGTTGTGTGTGTGTGTGTGTGCGCGTGTTTGTGTGTGTGTGCGTGCGCGCGTGCATGTGTGTGTGTGTGTGCATGCGTGTGTGTGTATATGCGTGCATGTGCGTGTGTGTGTGTGTGTGTGTGTGTGTGTTTGTATGTATGTATGTATGAGTTTATCCTTGACAAAAAAAGCGTGAACAATGTTTTTTTACTCATCTTTTTATTGGCAGATCAATTCTACTTAGAAAACAAAGGAGTAAACTACAAGAGACCCCCCAAAGCAACAACAACAACAACAAACAAACAAACAACAAACAAACAAACAAAAACAAAACAAAAACAACAAAAGCAAAAAACAAAAATCATTTAAAACAAACAGAAACAATGTGATTGAGAACAAAACAACCAACAACGAATCTTCAAGCAAACAAAAGAACAAAAACACCCGCAAACAAGAAACTGAAATCCACAAAACAAATCAAACCAACCACACCAGCTAAACAAAGAAAAAAACAAGTAGGTCTTTGTTTACCCTGATCGCTCAAACCGGTAAAAAATATTTAAAAAATCAGACAAACAGGAAACATGTCCATTCACTATAAACGTAACTCACCGTTTCGTCACGTATTCACTACTCCAAATATTACCTCTTTCATTCACTTCCTGTCCATGCATTGCGCAGTCCAGCGCGTCATAATGAAAGGGTTCGTGATTTTGACATTTTGGTGGCCTGCAGGCCTGCCCCCCCCCCCCCCTGTCTCTCACCCCTCTCTCTCTCTCTCTCTGCTCTCTCTCTCAAGAGGGCAGGTTAGCTCAGCATTAAGGGGTGCAGACTCAGATGATGATGCCATGTGTTCAGTCCTATCCAGAAACAAACAATCTGGACTGTTCACTACTCATCTTAAGACTCCAACCATTATGGTGGTGTCAGCGTAGTGTTTGACAAGTTCCCTTCTAGATCCCTTTCCTGTCCAATCCACATTTCAAGACCTTGCCAGCACGCAGGGTTTTGCACAAGCTTACAGATGTCTGTCAGGTAATTACTTACAGATTTAGGTGAAGCGTGTGTAATCGCCCAAATGCGATGACTCCTTATGCAACTACAGCCTCTCCCTGCAGTCTAAACATTGCGTGCTGTGACAGGGCGTGTGGCTGTGCCTGTATATCCCTTAGGCATACTGGCTTTCACAAACGTGTTGTTGCCAAAAGCAGACACCCCAGGGTATAGATCTTGACACGAGCTACGCAACAATGCTGACAGGAGTTTGGCAAATACAACCGCGGATGGAGTATATTCAAACTACACCAAAGATTTGAGAAATAAGTAAGTGTGAAAGTAGTTTTCAATCACAGGATTCCTGGGTTTGACTCTTTGATGTGTCACATGACTTCATTCTCTCTCTCACTCTCTCTCACTCTCTCTCTTACTCTACCTCTCCCTCTCAAGATCTGTGTTTACTTACACTTTACCACGCTCGCGTGTAATTGGAGAGACTGAGTAGCGAAGGTGAGAAAAAAACATGTTGTGAAACTGTTGCGCGTCTGAAACAGATTTCAACTCGTGTTCAGTGTTTCTTTCACAACAGAAGACGGCAGTCGTTTTCAAACAGGAAAGGGACTTGCACGGTTGTTATGTTTACCTCACTAGAAAGATCCTTTCAATGCTGCCTTAGACTTACCTAGCAAATACCGAGCCATGCTTGCTACTACGGTAAAACACAGAAACGCTCTATCATAACGTATATCACGAAAGTCTGGCCTACCTAGTGTTGTAGGAAATGGAACCTGGATGTATCACATTCAGTCTCAGCCTGCAACATAAAATCTGGTCTGTTCACCGTACATTTCAAAATGTTCTAATTACTTTGGTGATGTCAGCTAAGTGTTTCAAAAGTTCCGTGCCCCTCCCCGTTTTAAGAACTTTCCAGCACATAGATTTTTGAGCAGACTTTATAAGTCTTGTTGGTTGTTTTAAATACGTGTTCTGATTCTTTTTTCGTTTTTTGTTTGTTTGTTTTGGTTTGGTTTGTTTTTTTCTTTTCTTTTTTTTTACCTTTTTTTTTTAGTTTATTCCTTCCTTCACACTGGATGGAGCAGCAGGGAAGTTTCAGTCTTTTTCTCCTAATTTTTATATCTGGGTCTTTTTGTGATCTTACACTTGACAAAGGCCAGTGTGCTGAAGATTTGCCCCTGTCTTGTCTGGTTGTATTAAATATGCGTTCTTATTTATTTTTCGTGTTTTTTTTTTCTGGTTCCTATTTGCTTGAACTCGAGCATTCACACTCGTTTTGGATTAGGTAAATACTTGAAGATTTGTGTGGAGCGCATGAATGCAGTGAATTCTTATGTAACTGCAAACTCCCTGCAGTCCAGACATTGTGTGTTGTGACAGGGTTTGTGGCCGTGTCTGTACATCCCCCAGGAATACTGGCTGTAACTAACGTGTTACTGCCTAGAGCAGACACCCCAAGGTATAGATCTTCACATCTAGCTTTACAAGAATGCGGAGAGAATTTTGACAAGTATAGTCGTAGATCAAGTACATTGAAACTGCACTGAGGACTCAGGGTTTGAGAATGTAGTTTGTTGTCACTACTTTTTAACGTAAATCTCAAGTCCATTGAGACTTTTATGACAAACAGCAATCATATATCTGAAAAATAATTCATTCTTTGCTACTGTGGAGATTTGATAGTCTAAAACATTTATAATCCACAGGTTTTTAAATTGATTTGTTGTCACTGAAAAGTAAACTAAGAATGCTAAGTCCACCTAGCGCAGTGTATGTACACCCTTACCCATAGGGATGTGTGTGTGTGTGTGTGTATGTGTGTGTGTTTGTGTGTGCGCGCGCGTGTGCGTGCGTGCTTGCGTGTGTGTCCATGTGTGTGTGTGTATGTGTGTGTGTGTGTTGTGCATGCGTGTGTGTGTGTATCCATGTGTGTGTGTGTGCATGTGTGTGCATGTGTGTGCATGTGTGTGCGTGTGTGTGCGTGTGTGCGTGTATGCATGTGTGTGTAGCATGCATAAATATTTTTTTTCATTATCTTTGCATTTTTCCAATGGAAGAACATGTGGCTCAAAAATTGTGCAACAGGACATGCTTAAATGATTGGTAAACATCTTCCTTAGTGACCCCAAGGGTTTTGTTGTTGTTGTTGTTGTTGCACTAAGTAGATAGAGTAAACGCAGATTTTGCTGTGGAGTGGGCATCCAGGAATACAAAGATACACGTGATAGCTGATTTTGTTATAGAACCAATGTTTGCCTTTCCAAGCTGTAATCTTAATGACCTTAATTCAGAATGAAAAACAAAAACAAAAAGAAGAAGAAGAAGAAGAGGAAAAGAAGACGAAAAAGGAGAAGAGAGAGAGAGAGAGAGAAAGAGAGAGAGAGAGAGAGAGAGAGAGAAAGGGGGAAGACAGACAGACAATGATAGAGAGGGAGAAAGAGAGAGACAGACAGAGGAGAGAAAGAGAGAGAGAGATGTGACAGATGGACAAACAGACAGACAGACAGAGTCAGTCAGATAGAGAGACAGACAGAGACACAGAGACAAAGCAATTCAAGGAGACAGAAAGAATGAGAGAGAGAGAGTAGATGAAAGACAAAGAGAGAGAGGGGGATAGAGAAAGAAAGAGAAGGAGAGAAAGAAAGAGACAGATTGGGAAAGAGAAAGAAAGAGAGAGATAGGGAGAGAGAGAGAGAGAGAGAGAGAGAGAGAGAGAGAGTGAGAGAGGGAGAGAAAGTGACTGCCAGGGAAAAGCATTGTCAAATGAAGTAAATTTTAGTATACTTGTACAGCCCAAAGAGAGGGAAAGCATGGTGATCTCCCTTATAGTGGTGCAAACAGAAAAAAAATGTCTTGTCTAAAATTCGGGCGAAAAAAGCAGAAATCTTCGCAGAAGTCAACGCAACAATAAAACAAAATAAAGTAAAATAAAATAAAATAATACAAACATTTCGTTTAGTATTGTGGAGCGGATAATTTTTTCTGTTATTTGAAATGTCCATTTTCCTTCTTTTTATTTTTTTAATTCTTTTACACCGTTGCAAGGGAGTCACCTTGCTTATTCTCTCTGGGGTTTTAATGATATACTCAAATTTACTTTATTGGACCCTGAATGACGAATCTGTAAACTTGTTAAATGTGAATTCTAAAATTGAAACGCCACTGTGGCGTTATTTGAATTTCTTACTGTACAATTATGTAAAGCATTTAAATGAAATGTCTTTTGGGATAATACTCTGTATCAGAAGTCATCATTATAAACAAGGCTGTTTTTTTCATGAAAATGAAATTTCGTGTCAAGCGAACAGATAGTTCATAAATGTTGGAGGTTGAATAGACTTTCTCCTCGCTCAATGTGTCAGGATGAACCAGAATTATATGAAATGTCAGCACTCCCCCCTCTCTCTCTTACTGTGTGTGTGTGTGTGTGTCTGTCTGTCTGTCTGTCTGTCTGTCTGTCTGTCTGTCTGTCTGTCTGTCTCTCTCTCTCTCTCTCTCTCTCTCTCTCTGTGAAAAAATGAACTGCCAATTCCAAAATGAATATATATTATGAAATATAAAAAAAAACGAAACTGAAAAATAGAAAAAGAAAGAGACATACAGACAGTCAGACAGATGGATAGACAGACAGACAGATAGACAGACAGAGAGAGACAGAGACAGGGGGAGACACAGACAGACAGACAGAGACAGACAGGCAGACATGCAGAAAGGCATACAGAGAGAGAGACAGAGACAGAGAAGACAGACAGACAGACAGAGACAGTGACAGAGGCAGAGGCAGACAGAGACAGAGAGAGAGAGAGACAGACAAATACACACACAGAATGACAGACAGACAGACAGACAGACAGACAAAGGGACTGAGACACAGACACAGAGACAGAGAGACAGCGAGACAGAGAGAGAAGTGGATGTTTTGACAGGCCGTACTCCATGTGCTTTCAAATAGTGTCATACTGAACACAGACTGTCCATCACACGCTTGCCTGTATGGTCACAGCAGGCATTGTGCTGTGCTGCCAGTATCCATTGCCTCACGACACTGAGCTCAGCATCCTTACAGATTGCATGCACGTCACGTATATCGATTTTGTTCAAAGTTTGCTTCAAAGTTCGTGGGTTAAGAGCTACGTGTTGTTGTTGCCTCTGAAACGTAATCCTGACAGTTGAGGACAATAATTCTTTTTGAGCGAATACACACGTTCTTGGCAAGAAGAGTGCGTATGTGTGTAATATATATATATATATATATATATATAATATATATATATATATATATATATATGTGTGTGTGTGTGTGTGTGTGTGTGTGTGTGTGTGTTTGTGTTTGTGTGTGTTTGTGTGAGAGTGTGTGTGTTTGTGTTTGTGTGTTTGTGCGAGTGTGTGTGTATACGTGTGTGTGTGTGCGTGTGTGTGTGTGTGTGTGTGCGCGCGCACGCGTGTGTGTGTGTGTCTGTGTGTGTGTCAGTGTATGTGTGTGTGTGTGTGTGCGTGAGATTGTGCGTGTGTGTGTGTGTGTGTATGTATGTGTGTGTGTGTGTGTGTGTCTGTGTGTGTGTCAGTGTGTGTGTCACTGTGTGTATGTGTGAGCGCGCGTATGTGTGTATGTGTGTGTGTGTTTGTGTGTGTATTTGTATGTGTGTGTACGTGTGTGTTTGTGTGTGTCTGATTATGTGTGTGTGTGCGTGTGTGCGTGCGTGTGTGTATGTGTGTGTATGTGTGTGTGTGTGTGTATGTGTGTATGTGTGCGTATATGTGTGTGTGTGAATGTGTGTGTGTGTGTGCAGGCGTGCGTGTGCATGCATGCATGTTTTCGTGTGCATTTGTTTTGTTTTTTCATTTGATTTGTTGTTTTATATAACACTTGATCAGCTTTCATCCTAAGAAGAATACGTGACATCATTCAACTTATCCAATATGTATCTTAACGTGTTGGTTTGAATTTTGAAACAGAAATGAAGCAGACAAAAAATTAACAGATTTACACACCACAGTTTAAAACAAAGCTGAAAATGCACACTTTCTAAAGGCATGAATTTATTTACAATTTATAACTGCCTGGGGGTTTAAAAACTTGTACTTACAGGAGTTTCAGTGTGTTTACTAATGGGTCAGTCAGTATTACACCCATATATGTACCAGACGTAGACCCTGAAGAACCCCTTACACCAGAAAATGACCACCTGTGAGGTGCGTTGCCAGAGACGGGCTGTTATTGTTGTTGTTATTGTTTTTCTTTTGTTTAAAGCCAACAGACTGTGCAGAGCCATATCCGCCATTTCAAAACTTACATAATGCTACAATAGGAAGAAAAATGGAAAAGAAAATTAAGTATACATATCAATGCATTCGCGCATATAATCTAAGGAGATGCCCCTGGCGTTGACCACTCCATCCAATTTATCACACAGTGGATTAAAAAAAACAACAACAAAACCTGAATACAAATTTGAATATAACGAAGAACACTAAAACACATTTAAATACAGGCCTAAATTACCTAACATTATTTCTGATATATCTCATTTACCCAGAGCCAAAAAGGCATTTAACACAGGTACCCAGATACTGTTTATACTGAAACCCGCATCCACACGGGGATGCTGGGGGCGAGGGTGTGGGGATGGGGCAAGACTAAACACAATATGATTAGAAACACCAAAATAAGAGAAACGGTGGGGACAACATCAATCTGCCATATATATCCATTAACAGAGAATCAAGTGGCTTAGTCATATGACAACACGAACAACTGGCTCAAAAACATATAATAGAATGATATCAGGATTTACATTGGGAGGCAGACCAAAGGAGACTTGGATCGATGGAATGCAAGAGACCTTGACATCCTAAGGCATATCTCCATTTCAAATCTTTCAGCTTGGAGCTGACCCTCAAATGTTTCTCCTCGTATTGTCTAAGTTTATACAAGAGAACATAGAGAAGAACAAAACAAATATTACATCTGAATATGGATTCCAGAGACAGCATAACGAAAGGTCAGTGGCACATTAGTGGGCATAGTCATGGTCACATTGTATGTACATTTAATTCTGTATCATCATCATCAGGTGCCTTGCCGCATGGTGCTGGCGATCATGGACTTCCATCTGTCTCTATCTCTTGTTACCTCAAGCATCTCTTCCACCCTCCCTGTCCCCAGCCACTCTGCAAGTCCGTCTAGCATCTTCTTCCTGGGTTTACCCGGTGCTCTCTTTCCCTCCAGCTTTCCCGTTGTGATCAGGTGTTCCAATTCCCTTGTCCTCATAAAATGGCCTATAAATGTTGCCTGTCTTTTCCTATTCTTCCTTATGAATGATCTACTTGTGTCTGCCTCCCTCAAGACTGTCTCGTTTGTTTTCTTTAATTCTGTGTAGGGATGATAAATTCATCCTGATTGCAGACTAATAGTATGTATTTATGTATCACAAGACTGCAAGATACTCCAACATTTCATGTGGTTATGCTTCTTTCTGGCTTTTTCACCAACTTGTAAAGTATTTCATTTGCGTCATACTGGCTAATTGGTGTAACAGTTGTTCAACTAATGCGATGTTTATGGGGAAAATATGAAAAAAAAGAACACTGTCATAAATCTTTCTAATGAGCACACCTCTCTGTGTCTTTCTGTTGTATTGTTTATCTGTCTGGATCTATTCAAACACTCTCTCTGTCTCTCTGTCTGTCTGTCTCTCTGTCTGTCTGTCTTTCTCTCTCTATGTATATATTTCTATTAAAACATAACACACACACACACACTCTCTCTCTCTCTCTCACGCACACACTGTGTCACTCTCTCTCTCTCTGTCTCTCTCTCTGTCTGTCTATCTGTCTCTTTCTCTGTCTGTCTCTCTTTCTCTCTCTATGTATATATTATCGATCTATCAATTTTTTTTACTCAAGGACATGTGCACACCCCCCCCCCTCCCCTGCACATACATACATACGGACAGATATACACATATACACGCGTGGACGCATGCGC
>CM060309.1:12030663-12038163 GCA_030674185.1 Monoplex corrugatus
GTCATTCACTTGACAGATGTGTTCAAATCTTCTGCCTGACACCTCATGTCTTTATCTCTTGGATCCTGGTTAACACCAGGATATATGCTATGTAAGTAAGTGTATATTACAGTCTTGTCGCTAAGTCTGAATTCAGAATGAAAGTCCATAGCATCACAGTTGTCATCATTATCGTCATCATCACCACAATATCGTAAGAAAAAAATGTCACAGATTCATTAATCAATGATGTGGCGAAGAAAATGGGGGAAAAAAAAGACAGACCTCTTATAGTCCCGAACGTTTTTGTTTGTGTTTGTTTGTTTGTTTGTTTGTTTGTTTGTCAGGTTAATGACGACAAGACAGAAGCTATCCTCATTGGCACCCGTCAGAAACTTTCTCAGCTGCCTCCTCTGTCTCTCCCATTATGTAACACATCAGTCTCAATTTCTGATTCATCTAAAAAACATGGTGTCTGCATTGACTCTACCCTCTCCATGAACAACTTTGTTTCTCAAACTGCCAGATCTTGCTACTATCACCTCCATCGTATAAGCCTGATCAGGAAGTATCTCTCTGTCGAAACAACTGCAAAACTCGTTCTCTCCTTAATAATATCTCGCATTGACTATTGCAATTCACTCCCGTCTGGTCTTCCTGCTTCCACCATTCACATCCTACAGCGCATTCAAAACAATGCTGCACGCCTTGTACTCAAAAAGAAAAAAGCTGACCACATATCTCCTCTCCTGGCACAACTTCACTGGCTCCCTGTATCAAAGCGCATACAGTACAAACTAGACACCATGTGCTACAAAAGCCTCAATAACGCACCCCCCGATTACCTGTCAAGCCTACTTGAGATCTATGTTCCCTCACGTACCCTCCGCTCTGCCTCCGATCCTCTGACTTTTCGCTTTCCACGCACTAAGCTCAATACCTATGGTCCACGAGCCTTCTCTGTTTCTGGTCCACTTTCCTGGAACAAACTTCCTCTCTCAGTCCGTCAGCAACCTACTTTTGTCTCCTTCAAGTCCGCTCTCAAAACTCACCTTTTCTCCTCTGCATAAAATCCTGACCTCACTCAATCCCCTCTGCAGCCTGTCTCCACTCGGAGGGGAATCACATTGTAATATATAATTGTATATAATATGCTCTATAATTTTCCATTGCTTTTATTCTTTCTCCCCATTCATAGCCGTGTGCGTGTGTGTGTGTGTGTGTGGTGTGTGTGTGTGTGTGTGTGTGTGTGCGTGTGTGTGCGTGTGTGTGAGTGCGTGCGTGCGTGTGTGTGCGTGCGTGCGTGTGTGTCTGTTTTAGCGCTTAGATTTGATTTTATCAAGATTTTGCGCTATATAAATAAAATATTGTATTGTAAAAAAAATATTGTATTGTATTGTATTGTTTGTTGTTTGTTGTGTGTTTGTTTGTTTGTTTGTCTTTGTTTTGTTTTTTTTGTTTTTTAATGCTCGTTGGGAAAATGCGAAAGAACAATGGGTTACGACTGCAGCGCAATAAAAGAAATTATTCTGAGCGTTCAGGTGTTGAGGACAGACACATTTCTACATCCTTACCTCGCTTACTTCACTGCTGTTTAGTCTGGGGTCTGGTTTGTTTGATTTTAACATTTGAAATCAGAGCAAAGGAGGAAGTACGCTTCTTGTTTGCTTCTTCTCCTACTTCTGATTCAGTTATCGGGTTGGTTTCTTTGTTAAAGAATGTTGTGCGTGTGCAAAAGGTCTCTGTGGCTGTCTGTATGTGTTTGTGTATGCGCGTGCCTGTGTTTGTTTTGTGTGTATGCGTGTATGCGTGTGTGTGTGTATGTGTGTATGCGTGTGTGTGTGTGTGTGTGTGTGTGTGTGTGTGTGTATGTGTATGTGTATATATATATATATATATGTGTGTGTGTGTGTGTGTGTGTGTGTGTATGTGTGTGTGTGTATGTGTATTGTGTGTATGTGTGTGTTGTATGTGTGTATGTGTGTGTGTATGTTGTGTGTCTGTGTGTGTGTGTATGTGTGTTGTCTATGTGTGTGTATGTGTGTGTATGTGTGTGTGTATGTGTGTGTATGTGTGTGTGTATGCTTGTGTGTGTATGTGTGTGTATGCGTGTGCGTGTTGTGTGTGTCTGTTGTGTGTGTATGTGTGTGTGTATGTGTGTGTGTGTTCTGTGTGTGTGTGTCATGTGTGTGTCTGTCTGTCTGTGTCTGTCTGTGTATGTTTGTTTTTTTTGTTGATTGTGTGTGTGTGTGTGTGTGTGTTGTGTGTGTGTGTGTGTGTATGTGTGTCTGTCTGTCTGTGTCTGTCTGTGTATGTTTTTTTTTGTTTGATTGTGTGTGTGTGTGTGTGTGTGTGTGTGTGTGTGTGTGTGTGCTGTGTTGTGTTGTGTGTTGTTTGTGTGTGTTTCTGTGTGTGTTCTGTGTGTGCTTCTGTGTGTGCTTCTGTGTGTGCTTCTGTGTGTGCTTCTGTGTGTGTGTGTGTGTGTGTGTGCGTGCGTTCGTGCGTGTGATGCGTGTGTTTGCTTTGTGCGCGTGTGGGTACTTCTGTGTGTGTGCGTGTGTGCGTGCGTGCGTGATCTTCTGTTCATCAAAAAAAATCGCCTAACACCTTTTGGCACACTGATCTCTCCCAGCGACCAATAATGAGTGCATGTGTTGGTGAGTTACTTTATGGATTAACATGTCCTACTAGGTAATACGCATAGATTATCACAAGTCAGTGTCTTCTATAAGAAAACAAACGAGACAGTCTTGATTGAGGCAGACACAAGTAGATCATTCATAAAGAAGATTAGGAAAAGACAGGCATTTCATGAGGAAGGGGGATTTGGAACACCTGGTCACAACGGGAAAGCTGGAAGGAAAGAGAGCACTAGGTAGACACAGGGAGAAAATGGTAGACGGACTTGCAGTGTGGCTGAAGACGAGCAGGGTGGAGGAGATGCTTGGGGCAACAAGAGATAGAGACAGATGGAAGTCCATGATCGCCAACGCCATGCGGCAGGGCACCTGATGATGATGATGATGATATGAGTGTCTTCTATCACATTGTAGACGTTTACAAGCAGAAAATGCGAAAACGGAAACGAAAATGAAGGAGAAGAAAGAGGGGAATTGGGAAGAATAGAAAGAGAAGAAATGCAAACAGAAGACATTTAGATGACGCTGAAGTCACAGACACAAGCATACACCATCACCACTAACACTAATGCTACAAGCAGTAATGACTATTTGTGACCTCCCACCACGAAATCAGCCTTAACTCGCAGTCAGTCGAACAGCACTAGAAGCTGAAAAGGTGACTGAGGGTCTATCTGGGGTGTTTTGACTTTTTCTCAAAACTGATTTCTGTAGACTAATCTATCCCCCACAGAAATTTTGTTCTTGAAAAAATATCATTAATCAGTTTGAATCGGTATTTTAATGCACTGATCACAGCAGAAAAAACGCAATTTCCTACCAAAAGTACCTATTTTTGTCTCTTATTATGAACCGTAACCTGTACAGTACCCGCACATGTAATATACTGATGGAAAGCTCTTTGGTGCACCTTTCAGATAATGACAGCGAAAATTAGAAACAAACTGGGTCAAAGCCACCAAATAAAGAAATTTAAGGAAAATGTGTAGGAGAACACACAAAAACTTCAGAGGCCGTTTTCTCAAAATGGCCGTCATACAACTTAATGACTTTAAACATACATAACTTCTACATTTTTTTTGAGTACAAGCTTTACTCAAGTACCAAAATAATCAGCAAACTGTACACTTTCCAGTGATGTGTATATCTCAAAATGCTCCAAAAGCTAGTTAAGACTGATTTCGTGGTGGGAGGTCACATTTGTTCATCGCCTCATCTCACAAGAGCCCTTAACTCCTTCACAAAAGCCTTAAGGACAATGACAGAGACAGGTAAAGCAAACACACGTCAGCCTCGACCCATACTAGGAAAACGGATTAGCTATGATGATACATATGCAGCAGCAATTAGAGTAGAAAAACATAAAATCTCTTTTCAAAATATCAAAAGAGGGATTAGGCAGGTATATGTTCTGCCACCAAATTTGTTTTGGCTTAACAGCGAAACCATTACGAGAAACCAAGGAGAATGCCCTGGATAAAGGTTGGAGGAAATTTTATAAACAACCTTCGTTATGAATATGACACTGTTCTAACTACAGAAAAAAAATAGAAAAAAGACTCATAAAAATCGTGTGAATAATATAATGGAAACAGAAAGCATGAAGAAACGGATAGAGCTAAACACAAGACTGAAGTCAGTTTCATAAAAGACGAAATTCAGTCATGTGACATAACAGCAAATGGGACAATGTTGGGACAAGTTAGTAAGTTTCAATATCTGGAAAGAGTCATTTCACCAGATGGCAGATGCACATTAGAAATATCCAGCAGAATTGGCCAGGCTAAAATAGCATTCAAGAAAATCAAGAACGTCTTCAGCAATGAATTGTTTATATTGCTTATACCCTCTACCCCCACAAACTGTCAAGAAGAACAACCTGGCATGCGCCGAACGGAAAGACTCACAACCAGATCGACTTTGTCCTCACACCGCGGCGCTTCAAATCAAGCATTAATAAAGCAAAGACGAGGACATACCCTGGAGCTGATATAGGCAGCGACCACGACCTCGTGCTGCTCACAATGAAGATCAAATTGAAAAAGAAGTACCAAGCTGCGCAGCCACGCATCAAGTTTGACCTGGAAAAGCTAAAAGATCCAGAGATAGAAGAGGCATTCCAGGCACAGCTCGGGGGGCGGTTCGCGGCACTCAACTTCCTGGACAGCCACATCAACGACATCACAAACAACTTTGGTGAGGCAGTCCGCGAAACAGCAGAGGAGGTACTGGGGCGACAGAGGAAGAAACACCAAGCATGGATCTCAAATGACATCCTTGACCTCTGCGACAACAGAAGATCACTGAAGAAGACGAAAAACTCCAGCCCTGAAGAAGCCGCACAGTATCGTAAAACCAACAACCTTGTAAAGAAGAAAATGATTGAAGCCAAAGAACAATGGATCAACAACCAGTGTGAGAACATCGAGAAAGGCATGAAAAAAGGAAACAGCAAACATGTCTTCACTACACTGAAAAACCTTACCAAGACGCAGCAAAACAGATCGTCAGTCATCGAGGATACCTCAGGCGAGCTGCTGACAGAAAGCTCCGCTGTTCTGAACAGATGGACGCAGTACTGCCAAGAACTATACAACTACCCAATACAGCCAGATGACAGTTTGTTTCAGGGGGACTCAACACCATTGAGGGAATCCTCACCGCTACCAGTGATGAGAGAAGAAGTGGAAGAAGCCATCCGCAGCCTACCAGCAGGGAAATCACCTGGAGCAGACAATATCCCAGCAGAGCTGCTCAAACATGGAGGGAATGATTTGGTCACTCGTGTAACATCGATTTGTCAGAAGATCTGGGAGACAAAACAGTGGCCCACAGAATGGACTCAATCACTCATCATCCCCCTGCCCAAAAAGGGAAATATGCGCCAATGCCAGAACTACAGAACAATAAGTCTCATTAGCCACACCAGCAAGATCATGCTCAGAGTCATATTGAATCGACTGAAGAAAGAAGCGGAAGAACACCTTGCGGAAGAACAAGCTGGATTTAGGGCGGGCAGAAGCACAGTAGAACAGATCTTCACCTGCCGGATAATGATGGAGAAACATCTGCAGCATCAGAGAGACCTGTTCCATAACTTCATAGACTTTAAAAAAGCATTCGACAGGGTGTGGCATAAGGGTTTGTGGCAGGTGCTAAGAAAGTTTGGCATAGAGGAAGGTCTCGTCCAAACCATCCAGGCGCTGTATAACACTGCCAGCAGCGCAGTTCTCCTCAACAACCAGATAGGGGACTACTTCAAGACCACAGTTGGAGTCCGTCAAGGCTGCCTACTCTCTCCCGTGCTGTTCAATCTCTTCCTGGAGAACATCATGCGTGAAGCCCTCCATGACTTCCACTCCACTGTCTCCATCGGAGGAAGAACCATCAACAACCTGAGGTTCGCAGATGACATCGACCTGATGGGAGGCAGCAACGAAGAACTACAAGACCTGACCATGAGACTGGAAGAAAGTGCAGGTGCACACGGAATGGAAGTGAGCACAGAAAAAAGCAAAGTCCTGGTCAACAGCACAACCAACACCCATGCTGAAATCTACATGAACGGGCAACAGCTTGAAGAAGTGGACGCTTTCAAATACCTTGGCGCCACTCTCACCAAAGACGGTCGCTCTATAACAGAAATCAAGACCAGACTAGCGATCGCAACAGCAGCAATGGTAAAGCTAAACAAGATCTGGAAGAACAGAGAGATCGGCTTTCCATCGAAGATGAATCTGTACAAGTCCCTGGTGCTCCCCATCCTGCTGTATGGATGCGAGAGCTGGACCATGACAGCAGAGACCACCAAGAGAATCCAGACGTTTGAAACTAAATGCTTCAGGCGCTTGCTCGGGATCTCTTGGCAAGATCGGAAGACAAACGACTTTGTGTGGAGCCAAATAACAACACTCGCAGGCCCACAAGAACCCATCCTGGCAACAGTCAAGAACAGGAAGCTGTCGTGGTTCGGGCATGTCACACGCCACAACTCACTGCCCAAAACGGTCCTCCAGGGTACACTGGGAGGCGGCAGACGAAGGGGACGACAAGCCAAATGCTGGATGGACAACATCAAAGAATGGACCAGGTTGGATGGCCCCACGCTGGTGCGACAGGCGGAGGACAGGACCGGTTGGCGACGGCTGGCTTCAAGAGTGTCTCTCATCTCTCCTCTACGCCCATCACGGGCAGGAGAATGATAATGATAAAATAATGATTGCTTATAAGTTAAGATCAGGAAGGCTTCTTCACTGTTATATAGAACGAATACTTTTTGTACGGATACGAAGCCTGGAAAATCAACAAGCAAAGTTAGAACAAGATTGAGGCAGCTGAATATGGTTTTTTTAGAAGAATGTTAAAAGTTCCGAGGACGGCAAAGAAAACAAACGAGGCAATCTTGAAAACACACACACACACACACACACACACACACACACACACACACACACACACACACACACACACACACACACACACACACACACACACACACACACACACACACAAGAAAACATTAACGAAGAAGTTCAGGAAAAGACAAGCAACATTTATAGGACATTTTATGAGGCAAGAGAAATCTGATCACCTAGTCACGACAGGAAAGTGAGAGGGAAAAGAGCCTCAGGCAGACACATAGAGAAAATAGCAATTTTGCAGATTGTAAGGGGACAGACAGGATACGAAGTAAATTTGCAGTGACAAAAGATAGATTCGTATGGAGGGCCATGGTCGCCAACTCCACGCGGCAATGCACATGGTGATGATGATGATGATGATGATGATGATGATGATGATGATGATGATGATGATGATGATGATGATGATGATGATGATGATGATGATGATGATGATGATGATGATGATGATGATGATGATG
>CM060309.1:12043163-12045663 GCA_030674185.1 Monoplex corrugatus
GATGGTGATGATGATGATGATGATGATGATGATGATGATGATGATGATGATGATGATGATGATGATGATGTTGATGATGGGAGGAGGAGGAGGAGGAGGAGGAGATGGTGATGATGATGATGATGATCATTTTCGTCATCATCATTATTATTATGAATTTATTCTCAGACACTGATTCCTTTGCGTCTTTCTTTCGTTACGTGAGACCTTTAGCCCATCCTTTTTGTGAATGGGCACAGATCATGTTCAGCTTTTGGACAAGGTAAAGCATGAAAGGGAAGAAGACAGATATTGCAGGTATTGCCTTTATCACGCAGGCCGAGAAGAAAGTAAAGTTTCTATAGTACTGCACTCCTTCGAAAAAATCTCAGAACTGTGGAACACCTGTTTTGTACCTTTCCTTTGACTTAAATGAAAAAAAAACATTCCTTAATTGATTCTTTTAGCCCACGCTTTTCCAATTGCCCCAACGTCTTCTTATTATTTCTCATATTGTTTGTTTTTGTTTCTTTGACTGGGATAAATGATGAATGCCAGCAATATTACATATGCAACACACACCACACACACACACACGCGCGCGCACACACACACACACACACACCACACACACAAACACACACAACAAACACACACACAACACACACACACACACACACACACATACCACACACACATCACACACAAACATACACACACTCACACACAAACAACACACCATACACAAACACACACACAAACACACAACATACACACACACAAAACACACAACAAACGCACTCACACACAATGTCATGCTTAAACCAAATTAGCAAAAGAACGAAAAAGCTTGAAACGAAAGGAACATACTATAGAAATGGTTCCATTATATTTCTTTATGTTTGTTTGATTACTTTCTTTCGGTCTCTGCCACATTACTCCCCTGCGATCCCAGGGTTATGGAACTATTTAGGTAGGACCTCAGAACCTGGCCAGCTCGTGGGTTTATGTACAGGTTTACGGCTTGTGCCACGATTTTTCTGGATCTTCTTCTTCACATGGCACCTGTGACGTTAGTTCATATGGAATTTATTCCGAGCGCGGAGACGTCATCTTAAGAAATTAAAACTAAAACTGATTACTTTCTCGGAAGTTCTATATATCCAGATCACGAATGCAGAAAGCGTTTTCGGATGAATGGGCAAACTCATCTGAATTCCTCGTGTGTTCTCAGCTATCGAAAGAAATTGATATCAAACAATTGTGAAATCAATCATAAATGACACCCTATGCGGATGATATCAATCACACAAGTCACCATTTGCAGGTAATACCAATCACATTTGACTTCAATCATAGACGATATCAATCATGGCTAAATGACTCTTGATGGAAGCAGTTCCAGAGTGGGGTTTACACATGCTGTTGGTAGAAGAATCAAGAACTGCTTGGTGCCTGGGCAGAGTGTGTGTGTTTCCAACAAATTCTGTCGGAACTGTAGAAGCAATAACCGTTTGAACAGTGGTGTGAGTGCAAATGGATGAGAGCCAGTCAAGTGTTCAAATGTTGTTAGAATTGTTCTGGCTGGAAGCAACTCTTCTTGAACTTACACAACTGTTGGAATATCTGTCTTTCTGTCTGTCTCTGTCTCTTTGTCTCACTCTCTGTCTCTATCTCTCTGTCTCTGTCTCTCTCTCTCAGTCTCTGTCTCTTTCTCTCATACACACACACACACTCTATCTCTCTCTCTTCTCTCTCTCTCTCTCTCTCTCTCTCTCGCTCTCTCTCTCTTTCTCTCTCTTCTTCTGTCTGTCTCTGTCTGTATGTCTGTCTGCTTATCCCTCTGTCTCTGTCTCTGTCTGTCTCTCTCTCTTTCTCTCTGTCTCTCTGTCTCTGTCTGTCTGTCTGTCTGTCTGTCTCTCTGTCTCTGTCTCTGTCTCTCTCTCTCTCTCTCTCTCTCTCTCTCTCTCGCTCTTTCTTTGTCTACACGTCTGGCTCTTCTACTCTCTTTGTCAGTGTTTATGTGTGTCTATGTTTGTGTGTGTATGTATGCATATACATGCACACCATTTACAGACTCCACCATCCACATCATTATATTCGTTTCAAGTTGATCAAAACCTGTTTTCCCCCTCAAACTAAATAAATGAGATAAAATCAAACTAAGGAAACGAGATAAAATAGAGTTAAAACACACACACACCGCGCGCGACACACACACACACACACACACACACACACACACACACACACACACACACACACACACACACACACACACACACACACACACAGAGTAGAAACAAACAAACATAGAAACAACCTACCAACCAACCAACCAAGCAAGCAAGCAAACAAACAGGCAAATGAAATCAGACGACAAGAATGAAACTATGGGCATTAAGAATTACTGAACAAATGAGAGCAGAACAAACCGACTCCAGAAAAACCAAACCAAACAAAGAACAAAGAACCACCTCCTCCTTCCACATGAAGACAAAGGATATATGTCAACGAAACT
>CM060309.1:12048163-12050663 GCA_030674185.1 Monoplex corrugatus
TCCTGGCGTTAACCAGGATCCAAGAGATACAGAACATGCGGTGTCGATCAGGAGATTTGAGCATGGCCGTCAATGACGCATCTGTAAGTGAATGACCGTGTGCTTTCCGTCTTCCCACTGAGCCCATAGTACATTCAAATGTGTGTAGGACCGAAAAGTCCCGTAATGATTCTGATACGGCAGATAATAATAATAATAATTACAATATTTATATAGCGCAAAATCTTGATAAAATCAAATCTAAGCGCTGAAACAGACACACACCACACACACACACACACACACACCACACACACACACACACACACACACACACACACACACACACACACACACATACATGGGGAGAAAAAATAAAAGCAATGGAAAATTATAGAGAGCATATTAACACAAATATATATTACAATGTGATTCCACTCCGAGTGGAGACAGGCTGCAGAAGGGATTGAGTGAGGTCAGGATTTTATGCAGAGGAGAAAAGGTGAGTTTTGAGAGCGGACTTGAAGGAGACAAAAATAGGTTGCTGACGGACTGAGAGAGGAAGTTTGTTCCAGGAGAGTGGACCAGAAACAGAGAAGGCTCGTGGACCATAGGTATTGAGCTTAGTGCGTGGAAAGCGAAAAGTCAGAGGATCGGAGGCAGAGCGGAGGGTACGTGAGGGAAGATAGATCTCAAGTAGGTTTAACAGGTAATCAGGGGCTGCGTTATTGAGGCTTTTGTAGCACATGGTGTCTAGTTTGTACTGTATGCGCTTTGATACAGGGAGCCAGTGAAGTTGTGCCAGGAGAGAAGATATGTGGTCAGCTCAGATGGGATTGAAACCCACAGACTTCTAGTTATTATTCCCTTGGGTTAACCACGGTGACTCGTGCTGTGTCTATCTTCTTTAACACACAGTGGGATGGTTGAATTAGCAGCTCTTTACTTGGCTTAACCACTTTGCTGCTTTTCTTTCATTTAGTTCTCGTCTGCCTGGTCTGAAGCTGCAGAGGGTGTGTCAATATCTTTGACAGAAACCAAGTCTAGACAGTTGATGAATTATTAATGTGCAGGTTCCTGGAAGACTAGATGTTGGTTTACACACGTCTAGTAGGTAGAAAATGTAACATGTCAGGGATAAGAAAGGTGGGTGAGAGGGGAAGGAAGGGACAGGTGGACGCTGTAGGAGGATGACTATAAACAACACTGTTCGTGCATGACACGATGAAGACCATGTACAGTATTAATCATTGATTTCCAATCTCATTAAGACCCATGTGCCTGAAACATAATCAGACTTTCTTTTCGTGGAGGATGGAAAAACTCAAGCTGTTAGTCTAGCTGACCACACTCCACTATGTTGTTGTACAGTCTGTATCTTTGGTGGGTGTGCATGCTGAGTGTTTTTGCGTTTCTGAAGCGAATCACTCACATGGCTTGCATGATCTTTGACGTGCATAATTGATATTGATATTGATATTGATATTGATACTGATACTGATACTGATACTGATACTGATACTGATACTGATACTGATACTGATACTGATACTGGTATTGATATTGATATTGATATGATATTGACATTGATATTGATATTGATACTGATATTGATATTGACATTGATACTGGCATTGATATTGATAATGATAATGATATTGATATTGATAATGATATTATATATTGATACTGATATTGATATTGACATTGATACTGATGTTGATATTGATATTGATATTGATACTGATACTGATATTGATATTGACATTGATACTGATATTGATATTGATATTGATACTGATATTGATATTGATATTGATATTGACATTGATACTGATATTGATATTGATATTGATACTGATATTGATATTGACATTGATACTGATATTGATATTGATATTGATACTGATATTGATATTGATAATGATATTAATATTGATATGATATTGATATTGATCTTGACATTGATACTGATATTGATATTGACATTGATGCTGATATTGATATTGACATTGATACTGATATTGATATTGCTCATATACACAAATGATTCTAGGCACTGGCAGGTGTTTATGTGTACAAACCTGGGAGAATGAAGACATCTCCATTTTTATCCTTCACAATAGGAAACACAGCATTTTTTGTCTTAAATGGATCGTCATAGTAAACATTATCACAGCCATTTTATAACAGTCAAAATACATCAAAAGAAACAAACAATTACAGCCAAAAGTACCACTGTGTGAAGGGAACAGGTCGATATTTCGATCAGTTATCTGTTGAGTTTGTGTACAAATCAACATCTCCCGAAATATAAACAATTGATGGTTGAATTTGGTTATGATAAAATCATTGTATACAATATAGAAGAACCGAGTTTTCCTAATATTGATATGGCTTTGACATAATAATAATAATGATAAATTACAATATTTATATAGCGCAAAATCTTGATAGAAATCAAATCTAAGCGCTGAACATACACACACGCACGCGCGCACACACACGCGCACACACACTC
>CM060309.1:12058163-12060663 GCA_030674185.1 Monoplex corrugatus
AGGTCGTTTGCGACCCTGATACCTTTCACATCTAGTTTTCGTCGTATGTCTCTGTTTGTAATAATCAGCATTTTGTCTCTCCACCTGGTGAATTTGACTATCATTTGTTTGGGTTGCCCTTGTCTTGTCTGTCCAGTTCGATGTGCTCGTACGATGTCATCAGTAGTCCAGACTTTAGGGTCGTCAATACTATTGAGAACGTCAATAACTGCGGTAGCACATGAGTCAAACGTTTCCCTAGATTCTTGCTGAGAAATCCCGAAAAAACGTAAATTATCTCTTCGTGAAAAATCTTCTAACCTGTCTGTGTCTGACTTTAATTGGGCAACATCGTGTCTCATATCCCTGATTGTGTCTGTGAGTTGTTGTATTTCCTCTTTCTCATCATTAGATTCCTGGAACAGTTGTTGTATGTCGCCACTCATATCTGTCACTGTCTCCGTCAGGTTTCTGTGATCTTTCTCCAGTCTGTTGCACCTGTTGTTGATTTCCTCACATCGTTCTTTCACTTGACGTAGCTCGTCTTTGATCTCTCCAAGATCATTCCTTATCAATTTGGTTTGCTCAGAGAACTGTTGCTGCATCACTTGCATGAGTCTGTCAACCATGTTATCATTTCCGTCCTCTGTGTGTGTGGTACTGTCAGTGATAGGGCCGGGATTTGTCTCAATGTCACCGCAGAGGAGCAGCCTTCTCACGCAAAACACGATGTGCTGCACGCACACGGCCGAGAAAAGCAATGGCACGTGCATGGCTACCTGACATACACCGTCGGTGACACATATCTCCTCTTCTGCCCCAGTCTTGTTCCTTTTATTTTTTCTTGTTCAGCTTGTCTTGCCATTTTAAATGACAACATTTCATGTGCATTACAAAAGAAACTGTCAATGAATGTCACAAATGCAATAAATACCACAAAGGCGACAAGAATATCCAAAGATGACCAGACTGTGTTATTGACACTGGCCTTGCTCACCTGTACGCACCTCAAACTTTTTCGAGCACACCTTCTTGACCCAGATTTGAAATGTCCACAGAAAATGCCGATAGCAGCTCTCCACACTTCAATGCCCACCATTTTCCTGCACTGTCTCTCACATGGGACTATCACTGAAGCACTGCACAGGATAGCTGTTTGATACAGATCATCAAAACACTGTCATGGAGAAAAGTATACACAGCAACTCAAAACAGCTGCTATTCGCCGCCATTACCCAGCATGCAATTGTCTACAGACAGCTTTCGGTTTGTTAGATTATAATGTGAATGACAGTTCGGAGCAGTTTACTAAGGCTTTATGCGGGGCAGCTGCGTGTATGGTACGAACAGTGAGACAAGGACAAAAGAAACAGAATGATTGGTTTGATAAGGAATGTGAAAGAAAGAAACAAGAAGTTAAGAGGCTACTGAAAAGATTCCAGAGATGCAAAACAGAAAAAGAAAAAAAAGAAAAAGAGAAGCATATGTCATATCACGAAAAGAGTATGTTAAACTAAGGAAAACGAAAGAAAGGGAATACGAAGATAAGAAAATAAGAACACTCAAAGATTCCATCAATGACTCCAGGACATTCTGGTCAATAATAAGATCTGTTAATAGAAAGGCCTTTGTGTACAATGAAATCTCTATTGAACAATGGTACAATCATTTCTGCAGTGTTTTCAATGATATCGGGGGAAATACTGCACAAGAGAGTAATATTGTAGAGGAAGAAAATAATTTTGAGCCCCTTTTCAATGAGCCTATAACTAAAGAAGAAGTGACTGCGAGTATCAGGCATTTGAAAGCAGGAAAGAGCGCAGGACCAGATCAAATAATCAGCGAAATGTTAAAACATGCAAATGCTAATGTAATTGATTTCCTTGTCCATTTATGTAACAAGCTTTTTGATAATGGCATTTTTCCGTCAGAATGGGCAAAGTCCATAATAATCCCAATTCATAAAAAAGGAGATGTGAATAATCCAGATAATTATAGAGGAGTCGCTCTAACAAGTATAGTGAGTAAAGTTTATACATATATTTTGAATAAGAGATTAACAAAGTGGGCAGAAAAAGAAGAGAAAATAGTTGAAGAACAAGCTGGATTTAGAGCAAAATACAGTACAATTGATCATATTTTCACACTTTACTCCCTTGTGCAGAAGCATTTACTTTTAAATAAGAAACTTTATGTTGCATTTGTGGATTTTAGGAAGGCATTCGATTCTGTGAATCGTAATAATCTTTGGAATATATTACGTAAAAGTGGTGTGAATGGAAAATTATATATGGCCCTAAGAGGAGTTTATAACTCAGTGTTTGCATGCGTGCGTGAGAAGTGTGTATATTCAGATTATTTTGAATGCCCTAAAGGAGTGAAACAGGGGTGTCAATTGAGTCCTCAATTGTTTTCATTTTTCATTAATGAATTAGCAGTGGAACTGTCAAGAAAAGGCAGGCATGGCATTCAAATTATCCCTGGGGTTATTGAGATATTCCTATTGCTGTTTGCAGACGAT
>CM060309.1:12073163-12078163 GCA_030674185.1 Monoplex corrugatus
AAAGCATGATAAATCCACAGGTATGATGAAGACCAAAGCATTGATTTAAACCAAAGTGCCAAGGACATCCACGCTGATGGTTCTGGTGCGGAATTTGCACAAGCTCTTAACGCCAAACGTGAAAAACTCAATTTGCCGCCTGCCGGTGCAAAAGAACAATGGGAGAAATTAGATGAGGAACTTGTCCTTAAGCTGAATGCGCTAATAGGGAACAGTACGCTGGAACACAAACTTGACACATACGGAGACATCATATACTCTATCTGCAGGGACACTTATGGAGTGAAGCAGCCAAAGACAAAAACGCCTCCCCAGAAATCCAGAAGACAGCAACAGATGGAGAGCATCCGGGGGGAGAAAAGGAAGCTTAAAAAGCGAATGAAAACTGCCTCAGAATTCGAGAAGCAAGGGCTCCTGGAACTCTGGAAAGATCTGAAAGCCAAACACAATGCTCTCAGCAAAGTGGAATCAGCAAGGCGAAGAAAGAGCAAAAAGAAGAAGACTCAAGATCGTTTCTTCAAAGATCCCTTTGACTTTGCAAGAAAGCTGTTTGAACAACCCAAATCAGGGACTCTCACAGTGGGCAAGGAAACCCTAGAGCAGCATCTCAGGAAAACATATTCCGATTCTCAGCGCGAGGCACCACTTGAAATCCAGAATCTGGTTTGGCCTGCAGCGCCAGAAGGAAAATTCAAGAACAAACCACCAACACTGGATGAAGTGAAGAACGTAGTAAGGAAAGCCAGAGCCAAGTCAGCACCTGGACCAAACGGAATACCATACCTGCTCTACAAGAAATGCCCAAAAGTGCTCGAGTGGCTCCACAAGATGATTCGATCAGCATGGAGGAACCAGAAGATCAGCGACCAATGGATGAGAGCTGAAGGAGTGTACATTCCGAAGGAGCAGAACTCCAGCAGCATCAACCAGTTCAGGCCAATATCACTTCTGAACGTCGAGGGGAAAATCTTCTTCTCTGTTATGGCAGCAAGATTGACAAAATACCTGACTGAAAACAAGTATCTGGATATGTCAGTCCAAAAGGGAGGCATACCAGGAATGCCTGGATGCTTGGAACATGCCACGTTGATTTGGGATGCCATCCAAAAAGCAAGAACAGACAAGAGAGACATTGACGTAGTTTGGCTTGATCTGGCGAATGCATATGGATCAGTTCCACACGATATGATCCAGCTGGCTCTTGAAATGTATCACATCCCAGAAAACATCCGAACAATGCTGAGGAAGTATTTCCAAGGGTTCTCAATGCGGTTCTCTACCAAAGAATACACCACAGACTGGATAGACCTAGAGGTGGCATCTTGAAAGCTGCAATGAAGAGTTCAGGTCCAGTGAATCTGGGAGATGGATACCAGATGCCTCCTCTGAAAGCTTTCATGGATGACACAACAGTCTTGTCCACGGATGAGGAAGAGACACACCAAATCTTAAAGCAGCTGGATGAGCTGGTGGCCTCTTCAAGAATGAGGTTCAAACCAAAGAAATCCCGAAGTCTCTCACTGCTAAAAGGAAAAGTGGCAGATTCAGTCAAATTCATGGTAGCCAACCAAGCCATCCCCACTGTCACAGAAGAGCCAGTAAAAAGTCTCGGAAGATGGTATGATGACTCCCTGAAAGACACACAAAGGGGATGTGAAACCAAGCAAACAGCAGAAGAAGGCCTGAAGAAAATAGATAACTGCGGACTGCCAGGCAAATACAAAGTCTGGTGTCTACAGTTCATGCTGATACCAAAGCTGCTGTGGTCACTGCTAATCTATGACATTTGCACCAGCACAGTCGAAGCAATGGAAGCCAAAATCAACAAATACACAAGAAAATGGCTTGGTGTCCCACCTGGTCTCACTGATGTTGCATTCTACTGTCGTCAAGCAATGCTGAAGCAACCTCTCAAATCCGTAGTGGAGGAATACAAAGTTGGAAAAGCTAGACTGTTGAGCATGCTGGAGGAATCGGAGACAATATCGTGAGATCAGTTCAGCCAAAACTGAGAACTGGCAGAAAATGGAAAGTCCAAGAGGCTGTAAACAATGCCAAGAGAAACCTCAGCATCAAAGAAATAATTGGACACACGCAAACCAACAGACAGGGACTGGGAGCAACAAAAATGCAGTGGTGGTCCAAAGCCAAAGGGAAGGAAAAAAGAGACATGATCATACAGGAGTTGAAGAAAGAAGAAGATGTCAAAAGAGTGCAGAAGGCAGTCCAGCAAGGTCAACAAGGGCAATGGACAATATGGGACAGTGCACTCCAAAGAAGTCTCAGCTGGAACGATATGTGGCACATGGCTCCTCAAAGGATAAGCTTCCTCCTCAGATCTGTATATGACCTGCTCCCCTCGAATGCAAACTTAGTGAAATGGGGGAAATCAGATGACCCAGCATGTCCGCTCTGTCAGAAGAAACAAACAGTGGCGTTATATGTGTGTGTGTGGTGTGTGTGTATGTGCGTGTGTGTTGTTCGTGTGTGTGTTTAGTGTGTGTGTGTGTGTGTGTGTCGTGTGTGTGTGATTGTGAAGTGTGTGTGTGTGTGTATGTGGTGTTGTTGTGTGATTGTGTGTGTGTGTATGTGTGTGGTGGGTGTGTGTGTTTGTTTTGTGAGTGTGTGTGTTGTGTGTGTTGTGTGTGTGTTGTGTGTGTGTTTGTGTGTGTGTGTGATTGTTTGTGTTTTGTGTGTATGCATGTGTGTATGTGTGTATTCATGTGTGAATATGTATGTGCGTTTTATGATTACTATGTTTCTCTATGTTGTCTCTCTCTGTTTTCTATGTATCTGTTTAAATCTCTTTCTGTCGCTGTCTATCTGTCTGTGTTCTGTCTCTGTTCTCTGTCTATCCTCTCTTGTCTCTCACTCTACGAGATTGCATACGATCAGATTTACATTTTATAAATATTAAAAATTATTCAGCGCCTTATCACCGGGTTTCGTGTCGATAATTGGTGTAAATCCACTGCTATGTTGAAGAGCAAAGCATGATAAAATCCAACAGCTTATGATGCGAGCAAAGCATGATTAATCACAGCTATGATGACGAGTAAAGCATGATAAATCACACGCTATGATGCCGAGCAAAGAATGATAATATCCACAGCTATGATGACGAGGTAAAGATGATAAATCCTCAGCTATGATGAGAGCAAAGGCATGATGAAATCCACAGCTATGATGACGAGCAAGCATGATAATATCACCCAGCTATGATGACGAGTAAAGACATGATTTAAATCCAACAGCTTTGATGAAGAGCAAAAGCATGATAAATCCACAGCTATGATGACGAGCAAAGCATGATAAAATCCCTCAGCTATGATGAGTGTAAAAGCATGATAAATCCACAGCCCCCCCCGCTATGATGACGAGCAAAGCAAGTAAATCCACAGATATGATGACGAGGAAGGGAAAGCCTGATAAATCCACAGCTATGATGACGAGCAAAGCATGATAAATCCACAGCTATGATGACGAGCAAAGCATGATAAATCCACAGCTATGATGACGCGGTCAAGCATGATAAATCCACAGCTATGATGAAGAGCAAAGCTATGATAAATCCACAGCTATGATGAAGAGCAAAGCATGTTAATCACAGCTATGATGAAGAGCAAAGCTCATGATAAATCCACCAGCTATGTATGAAGAGCAAAAGCATGATAATTCCACAAAACTATGAAGAAGAGCGAGATGATAAATCCACAGCTTTATGACGAGGATAAAGCATTGAATTAAATCCACAGCTATGATGAGAGCAAAGCATGATAAATCCACAGCTATGATGACGAGCGGGAGCATGATAAATCCACAACTATGATGAAGAGCAAAGCATGATAAATCCACAGGTATGATAAGACCAAAGCATTGATTTAAACCAAAGGGTGCCAAGGACATCCACGCTGTTTGGTTCTGGTGCGGAATTTGCACAAGCTCTTAACGCCAAACGTGAAAACTAAATTTGCCGCCTGCCGGTGCAAAAGAACAATGGGAGAAATTAGATGAGGAACTTGTCCTTAAGCTGAATGCGCTAATAGGGAACATACGCTGGAACACAAATTTGACACATACGGAGACATCATATACTCTATCTGCAGGGACACTATGGAGTGAAGCAGCCAAAGACAAAAACGCCTCCCCAGAAATCCAGAAGACAGCAACAGATGGAGAGCATCCGGGGGAGAAAAGGAAGCTTAAAAAGCGAATGAAAACTGCCTCAGAATTCGAGAAGCAAGGCTCCTGGAACTCTGGAAAGATCTGAAAGCCAAACACAATGCTCTCAGCAAAGTGAATCAGCAAGGCGAAGAAAGAGCAAAAAGAAGAAGACTCAAGATCGTTTCTTCAAAGATCCCTTTGACTTTGCAAGAAAGCTGTTTGAACAACCCAAATCAGGGACTCTCACAGTGGGCAAGGAAACCCTAGAGCAGCATCTCAGGAAAACATATTCCGATTCTCAGCGCGAGGCACCACTTGAAATCCAGAATCTGGTTTGGCCTGCAGCGCCAGAAGGAAAATTCAAGAACAAACCACCAACACTGGATGAAGTGAAGAACGTAGTAAGGAAAGCCAGAGCCAAGTCAGCACCTGGACCAAACGGAATACCATACCTGCTCTACAAGAAATGCCCAAAAGTGCTCGAGTGGCTCCACAAGATGATTCGATCAGCATGGAGGAACCAGAAGATCAGCGACCAATGGATGAGAGCTGAAGGAGTGTACATTCCGAAGGAGCAGAACTCCAGCAGCATCAACCAGTTCAGGCCAATATCACTTCTGAACGTCGAGGGGAAAATCTTCTTCTCTGTTATGGCAGCAGATTGACAAAATACCTGACTGAAAACAAGTATCTGGATATGTCAGTCCAAAAGGGAGGCATACCAGGAATGCCTGGATGCTTGGAACATGCCACGTTGATTTGGGATGCCATCCAAAAAGCAAGAACAGACAAGAGAGACATTGACGTAGTTTGGCTTGATCTGGCGAATGCATATG
>CM060309.1:12083163-12085663 GCA_030674185.1 Monoplex corrugatus
ATCTACAATGCTAATTGTTTGTCAGTTTGTCACATTCATATTCAGATTCATTTCTTTTGTAACAGTGGATTCACCACGTGAAACTCAGGCTGCTTTTCCCGTTGTGAGCCCGTCGCCACATTTCAGCACCACTCTTTTTTTTTTTACTAGGACTTTAGAATGGTTTGACGATTTAGTGGTTTGAAGGAGAGGGGCCTGGAGAATCAACTTATCTCTCTAATGTTTTATATGAGGGCAGCTGGGCGAATACCCTGATCTTAACGATTTTGAACTGCCATGATATCTTTTGCGTGTGCAGGCCAGAAGGCACACGGGTCTGACTGGTTTTTCGTCCCCTTCCGACAACTAGACTTTCAATTTGGTTTTCCAGTCAAACGTAGGAGAAAAACGAAAGCCTCGACAGGAAACGGACCCTGGAACCTCGAGTTTAGTTATTGACAGGTGAGCGTGTGGATTAAGAAAGTGAAAGTGTGGAAACGGCAGTAATATTATTTCTATTACAGTATTGTATGGGTTATTTACTAGTTTTGTTCTTTGTTTCTCAACAGCAACATGGGAATATGACCCCAGACATTCGAAAGTCTTGTGTTGTGACTAATTGGTTAAACGCATTTTTTTATTTTGTTATATGTGCACAAGTACTGATCGAAATCGGTACCAAACAAAGGTGACATCAATTACAAGTGACAGCATTCATAAATGGTATCACTCGTAAGAGCATGCACCTTGCTGAACGTGGTGCTTGAGTGCTTCAGAGTGTGGAGACTTCACTCTTATTGCTGGAGAAGGATCGTTCCTTTCTGGTTCTGTGTTGTTGTCTTGTCTTTTTTTTTTTAATATTCTTGTAATTGACGAGAAAAAGGTTAGTGTGCTTTGTTCTCTGTATGAAGCCTGGAGGGAACTGCTGTCTGAAGGGATGCAGCGAAATGTTTAAATGAATGTTTCTTTAATATATTAGAGTTCTTTCAGCAGGAGGGGTTTCTTTTTTTTTTTTAAATTGCTAACGTTTCGTTTTAAGGTCTTCTTCTCTTTGATAACAATACAATACAATACAATACAATACAATACAATATTTTATTTATATAGCGCAAAATCTTGATAAAATCAAATCTAAGCGCTGAAACAGACACACACGCACGCACGCACACACACGCACGCACGCACGCACGCACAACACACACACACACACACACACACACACACACACAACCACACACACACACCGCACACAGCTATAAATGGGGAGAAAGAATAAAAGCAATGGAAACTTATAGAGAGCATATTATATACAATTATATATTACAATGTGATTCCCCTCCGAGTGGAGACAGGCTGCAGAGGGGATTGAGTGAGGTCAGGATTTTATGCAGAGGAGAAAAGGTGAGTTTTGAGAGCGGACTTGAAGGAGACAAAAGTAGGTTGCTGAAGGACTGAGAGAGGAAGTTTGTTCCAGGAGAGTGGACCAGAAACAGAGAAGGCTCGTGGACCATAGGTATTGAGCTTAGTGCGTGGAAAGCGAAAAGTCAGAGGACCGGAGGCAGAGCGGAGGGTACGTGAGGGAAGATAGATCTCAAGTAGGCTTGACAGGTAATCGGGGGGTGCGTTATTGAGGCTTTTGTAGCACATGGTGTCTAATTTGTACTGTATGCACTTTGATACAGGGAGCCAGTGAAGTTGTGCCAGGAGAGGAGATATGTAACTGTACATCCTTTGAGTTACCATATCTATTTTCCTTGAAAATAAAACAATCAAACAAACAAAAAGACAAATCAAATCAAACCAAACCAAACCAAAGCAAACCAAACCAATCCACACCTAACCAAGCCAAACTAAACCAAACCAAACCAAACCAAACCAAACCAAACCAATCCAAACCAATCCAAACCAAACCAAACCAAACCAATCCAAACCAAACCAGTCCAAACCAAACCAAGCCAAACCAAACCAAACCAATCCAAATCAAACCAAACCAAACCAATCCAAACCAAACCAAACCAGTCCAAACCAAACCAAACCAAACTAAACCAATTCAAATCAAACCAAACCAGAGCTTCAAAAATCAAAACACACGCACAGACATACACCTCTCTCCCGATACAAACAAAACAAAACAAAGCAGAACAAAACAAAACAAAACAAAACAAAATAAATAAACGAAAAAGAAGAAGAAGAAGAAAACACAAAGAATAGACGGGTACAGTAGCCAAGTTTGTAAATGACAGACCTCCAGCCAGCGCAAGGTCCTACGTTCAATCTCCTTTAGACACTTCCGGTTGGTGAAGATATGGTGGAGATTCAAATATATGAGACAATGAATGAAAGAGAGAAGAAGAAGAAGAAGAAGAAGAAGAAGAAGAAGAAGAAGAAGAAGAAGAAGAAGAAGAAGAAGAAGAAGAAGAAGAAGAAGAAGAAGAAGAAGAAGAAACAGATACAATACCAAAGAGGACCTGGCCAGCTCATGGGTTTACGTGCAGGCTTTAAGGCTTGTGCCATGATCACC
>CM060309.1:12088163-12091751 GCA_030674185.1 Monoplex corrugatus
GTTCGTCTGTCGTCGTCGACAATGACCACGGCTTCATGAAGTTGCTTAGAGTCAGTGTGTCCGGAGGTGACTGATCAATCTGATCCGGGCACAGAAGTAACATCCACAGGTTGGACATCTATGGTCGATTACTGTGGTTGAAGGGTTTGCAGCCCTAGCTTTCCGTGCAGCTCGTTTTTCTTGTGCAGATTGGATACGAGACACTTCTGAAGTGGTACATCCGGTTTTGATTCTTCTACGCCAGACTGCAAGGTTTTCCCAATTCTCCCAGTCTATGTTGAGGGATTTTAGCGATGCCTTCAAGCTGTCTTTAAACCGTTTTCTCTGGCCTCCAACTGTTATCTTGCCAGAGGAGAGTTGCTTCGGAATTCTGGTGTCAGACATCCGGTACACATGGCCAGCCCAGCGAACTTGACTCTTTTGAAGTAAAGTGTAGATGGAGGGGAGATTATTTGTACATGTATATATATATACGTATATTTACATATATATACAAATATATATGTATATGTATACTCGTACATATATATATATATATATATATATATATATATATATATATGTGTGTGTGTGTGTGTGTGTGTGCCTATACATATATATATACGTATATATATATAATATATAGAGAGAGAGAGAGAGAGAGGGAGAGAGAGAGAGAGAGAAAAGAGAGAGAGAGAGAGTTGTTTTGTTTGTTTGTTTCTTTGTTTGACTGTTTGTCTCTTTGTCTTTTTGTTTGACCTTTTATTTGTCTGTTTGTTTATTTGCATGTTTTGTTTTCTAAATAGATGTCACATTGCGGTTTGATATCAAATCCCACATGGTGCTGTAATATGAAGCAAAACAAAAAGTGAAGACTTCATAAACTGCTAGTCTGTCAAAATCAAGGATAGATATTGCTTCCAGGTAAACGTGCCAACAAAATGTCCTCCCCACGTTTGCTGCATTCCTCTTTCAGCATTGGTTACCAGACTGGTGTATTTGGTGACGCTAGAAGAAATCTTAATGCCTGACGTTATCTATTGTGGTGACTGTATCATAATGACTATGGCCCTCGTCAAAAATAACAGCAATGAAAACTGTGAACTTTCAATGTTACTTTCACAACTGTTTCATTGTGAAAATGATCGTTGAACATAGGTCTGCTGACAACCTGAGAAGAGCCATAGATATGAGCTTGAATTTTGGTGATACAAAGATAATTGAAATAAATCAACTACTTTGTTTTATCCAAAACAAGTGCGACTGCCAACGCCCAAGCAAACAGGAACCAGAAGAACAAGCAAACCAAAGCAAGATCGTATTCAACACAACAAGACAAGACAAGCGCAAATTTTCGGCCAACCGGCCTTTGTCAAGCGCGAATGCACGGTCACAAACAGACCATAAACAACACCAAACAACGGATAATAAAAAGAGGACTAAAAACTTCCCTGCAGCCTCGTCCAGTGTCTTGTCTTGTTGTGTTGAATACGCGCTTGCTTTGGTTTGCTTGTTCTTCTGGTTCCTACTTTGTCTTAACTGGTTTATTGCTTTTTGTAAAAAACAACAACAACAACAAAAACTCAGTGCATGTTTTCCTAGTGGAGTTCCCAACGAAGATAGAGGCATGTCATACTGCCATGCTGTTTGTGACGTAATTGTGCTACTTTGCCATAAAGATCATCAACTTTTGAGCACTGACATTTAAGAATTTAATGAAAAAGTGCACATTTCGTATTTCTAAATCCTACTTAATCGTATATTTGATATTTGCTTCAGAATAATCAGATGATATACCCTTGTCTTTATTCTCTTAAAGTTTGTATCAGATCATTCTTCAGCTCATGTTATCTAATGTTTCTTTGTTTTCTTAACTGTTGATGATAGATGGGTATTCATGGAATCTAACTCTTACATTTGGTCATTCTCTGGATATTCGAGTTTGTGAGGTCTGCCCTACTCAAGATGTATACATCATCAGGTTCTGGATTTATGAAAGATATCAGAGTACGTCTGTCTTTCTGCCTCTGTCTTTTCTCTGTCTCTGTCTCTCTCTGTCTTTCTCTGCCTCTGTCTCTCTCTCTGTCTCTTTCTCTCTCTCTCTCTCTCTCTCTCTCCTCTCTCTCTCTCTCTCTCTCTCCGCTTCTGTCTCTGCCTATCTCCTTCTCTCTCTGTGCCTCTGTCTCTGTCTCTGTCTCTCTGTCTGCCTCTCTCTCTTTATCTCTCTCTCTCTCTCTCTCTCTCTCTCTCTCTCTCTCTCTCTCTCTCTCTTTCTTTCTTTCCCTCTCCCTCTGAGAGACGCATTCACATGCGTGCACAACACACGCAAGCCATCGAAACGTTGTGACAGAAAACATCCTAGCATGCAAATTTGCCCACTGCTCCATAAAAGACGTCGTATCAAATCCGCTCACAAAAGCATCAAAGATGAACAAGCGAGGGCTGGACAGTCAGCCTCTTCTCTTCTGGCTTCTCGCCTGTGATGAATGGAGGGAAGAGTGTTTCTTCAGAGACACTTCTAAATTTTATTAGGCAAATTAAAAACGTGTATCAAAATGGGGCATCCTTTCCAATTGATGGATTTTATGAAAAACGACCATTGTAGGAAGGGTTTTACAGAGATGGATTATGCCTTATTTTGGCGTTTGTCGTGCTTGGTGTTTGCAATGCTTTTGGGTGATGCTCATGATGTTATAGCCCCAATCGGAGTCTGTGGAAATGCTTTGAACAAGAGATGAGGATCGTATTAGGAAAGCCTGTCTATGAACAACATGAAACGATGTCCAACTGTTAGAATGTCTCGTTGTTTGATTGTTCATCTAATTGATGTTGTGGGGCTTTTATTCTGTCTTTCGTGACCTATGAAGAAAAGAACACAGACGATCAAATTTCAATTTGTAAACTGATTTTAACCTATCAGTTATAATGAATGCAGAGCATAAAAAACACGATCCTCTTGTCTGAAGATGATACTGATTTAAAATGTCAAAGTATGTAATTTATTTTTTAAATACTGTTGAAGTACATATTTTTATTTGTCCATTGAAGTACGCAGTACTATGAATGAGTATAACTCTTTTGAGTCTAACCTCTTGGTACAATTTCAGATTTCATGAGACTAATGTTGTGGACATATTTCGCAGTCGCTCTCTAGTGGAACAAGGACCAAAGAAATGTATATATTATATTATATTATATTATATTATATTATATTATATTATATTATATTATTATTATATTATATTATATTATATTATATTATATTATATTATATTATATCATTTTGTATTATATTATATTATATTATATTATATTATATTATATTATATTATTATATTATTATTATATTATATTATATTAATTATATTATATTATATTATATTATATTATATTATAATTATATTATATTATATTATATCATATCATATATCATATTATATCACATAGTATATCATATCATATCATATCATATCATATCATATCATATATCATATCATATCATATCATATCATATCATATCATATTATATTATATTATATTATATTAATATTATATTATATTATATTATATTATATTATATTATATTATTATATTATATTATATTATATT
>CM060309.1:12091851-12099351 GCA_030674185.1 Monoplex corrugatus
ATTTCTTGCAAGATGCATTCAGTTTGTCAAGATCATCTTCTGGTAGGATTTGTCATTGTTCATCATTTCCTGATCATCAGCAAATTAAGTAACAACTCGTTCAGCTCTTCTGGATCTGCGTGCATCTGGTTGTGTGATCCATATCAATGATAAAGAGCAAGGGAAAGATTACACAACCCTGCCTTACTCTGGATGTCACCGAGAATCAATTTGAGAATCTATTTCAGGTACGTTCCACACTCCTGCAGCTGGTATACATGGCTCACACGTTATTCTACATTTGGCCCTTGATGTTATGTTGCTTTTGAACCTGCCATAGTTTGATCTTTTCGACTCTGTTGAAGGCCTTTTCATAGTTGAAAAATAGATTTAATTTCTTGGTAATATTCAACATCAACCATAAATGGAAAAACATGTTTGGTGAAATGTACCATTATTAACCGATAGAGAGTATTGACTTTACTATGCTTTACACTAATACCAGCTTATTTTGGAAACACAACTCGATGACATGTAATAGTTCTGCAGAAATAAAAAAACCAACAACTTCGACAGATTTACTCTCAGAACAAATTTTCTACTAAAAGAAACAGTGACTGAAAATACTATAATCAAATTTAAAAGTATGATTGAAAAGGGAGTTTATTGTATATTACATGTTTAAATGATAATGGATGATTTATGACACTTGACTAATTCAATACAAAATACAATATAAATGTTCATGTTCTCATTTCATAACAGATGTTAGGTGTCAACCAAGAAATACGCACAGGAAAAAAGAATGAGAAGACCAACTTTACGATCAACTGATCTTTCTATGGAATGAAGAAATTTACTCCATAGATGAGGGAACACAGCTTTATTATGCTATTTTAACAAAGGATCACGAACTTCCAAATACATGTTTACAATGACTAAATGAACTGGGAGTAAACATTTCATGGATAAAAGGGTATTACAAATTACAAAGAAATTAAACTAGATGACTTCAAATACGTATTGCACATATAGTTTAGGAACTAAAGACATTGTTGAATAAACAAAGCTTACAACAAAAAAAGACCTCTAGTAGCAAATTGATCCCTAACACAACACTAACAACTGGAGGATATGAAAGGAAAGACTGGAATTTGGGAAAAGAGTTTGATATTCTCTCCACCTGTTTCTTCTTACAAATATCCTTGTTTTGAAAGGGGTAGATGTAACAAAAGTAAATATTGTCTTTCTTGATTATTGTGTTAAAATCAACTGAAACATACTGAAGGAACACTTACCTTAATGACGTCCAATCAGAATCCATTCAGTATCAGCTATCATCCAAACAGTGTCCAATGTCGACAGGAAACAAATTGTAAAACAACCAATTCTTCTGCCTGCTGAACAAGTGTTTATCTTTTAGAGACTGAACTGAACTGTTTCTCACTGTTGTTATTCTAAACATGTATTTTTTTCCCGTTTATACAGTTAAAGAGTGATTTATATTGATCTAAAGTGAGGCCCATTATGTGTATGTCTGTATGTTGGTGTACATACCTGTGCGTTAAACTATGTGTGAATGCAAACACGTAAATGAATGTGAATATGAATGTGTCTGTGAAAGTGTTTGTTGGTCTCTGTGTTTCTACATCATTCTTATCAGCTAGGGGATTGTGCGCGTATGTGTGTGTGTGTGTGTGTGTGTGGTGTGTGTGTGTGTGTGTGTGTGTGTTGTGTGTGGTGTGTGTGTGTGTGTGTGTGTTTGTGTGTGTGTGTGTGTGTGTGTGTGTTGGTGTGTGTGTGTATTTGTGTGTGTGTGAATGTGTGTGTGTGAATGTGAGTGTGTGTGTGTGTTTGTGTGCGTGCAAGCGTGTTGTGTGTGCTATGTGTGCACGCGTGCATGCGTGTGTGTGTGTGTGTGGGTGTGTGTGGTGTGTGTGTGTGTGTGTGTGTGTGTGTGTGTGTGTGTGTGTGTGGTGCGTGTTCGCGTATGTGTGTGTCTGAGGTTTGTGTGTGAGTGCTGTGTGTGTGGGGGGGTGGGGGTTGGCTTGGGTGGGCTTGGGTGGGCGTGGGTATGTGTGTGTAAGCACGTCTGCACGTGTGCATATCTGTATGTATGTGTGTGTGTGTGTGTGTGTGTGTGTGTGTGTGTGTGTGTGTGTCGTGTGTGTGTGTGTGTGAGTGTCTGTGTGTGAGTGTCTGTGTGTGGATGCGCATGATTTTGTGTTCATGCTTTCATCTGTGTGTGTGTGCTTGTCTCTGTCTCTGTCTCTCTGTGTTTCTGTCTGTCCATCTCTCTGTCCGTCTGTCTGTCTGTCTGTCAGTCTGCTTCTCTCTCTCTCTCGCTCACTCTCTCTCTCCCTCTCTCTCTCAGTCTGCCTCTTGTCCATCTGTCTGTCTGTCTTCTCTCTCTCTATCTGTCTCTCTGTCTCTCATTCTCTCTCTCTCTCTCTTGCTCTCTCTCTCTAGCTCTTTCTACTCTCTCTATCTATCTACTCTATCAAACTATCTATCTATCTATCTATCTATCTATCTATCAATCTATGTATCTCTATCTCATTATCAAATACCCATTCACACGTTCACGCTCACACACACTCACGTTTACGCTCACACACACACACACACACACACACACACACACAACACACACACACACACACACACACATACACACACATAACACACACACACCACACACACCACACCACACACACACACACACACCACACTCGCAAGAAAAAAAGTGCTTCATGTCTGATCAAGAACAAATGCTTATTATTAAAATTTGAATGGTGTCTCTCTCATTCACTCAGTTATATGTAAGAACTGAGATTAAAACAAAAATACCCCCCCCCCCCAAACTCATAATGGTTATTAAGAAAATAGTTCTTAGAAACCAAAAAGAAATAAAAATGTGACAAAATGAGCAACTTAAAAAATTTATGTTAGCGAAACGTAATGATCAGTCTAACTGGATTACAGCCTCAACAGCAAATGAACACAAAGACACGACATTGTCAAAAATTAAAGTTTACTAGATAAGATTTTATCATTTTAGACATAGTAATACTATAAAAGTGAATATACATTTATTTACACTAAACTTTGTGACAGTAGAATGGAAAATTATGATAAAAATACAAAACAGCCAGTGATTTGACAAGAAAACCAATATTGAAAAGATACCATATCGTGGAAATATACATTGACAAGTTTATGTGGGGATATGACTTGTACGGTAGTCAAGTGGGTAAACGTCCGATTTTCTCATAGCAACGTCCAGTGCTCGATCAACCGATACTCCTCTACATTATCATCATCATCATCATCAAGTGCCCTGCTGCATGGCGCTGGCGATCATGGCCCTCCATATCTATCTATCCCTTGTTGCCACAAACACATCTTTCACCCTCTCTGTCTTGAGCCATCCTGCAAGTCCGTCCAGTATTTTCTCATTGTGTCCACCTGGTGTTCTCTTTCCCTCCACCTTCTCTATTGTGACCAAGTGCTCTAATTTCCCCTTTCCTCATAAAATGGCCTATACATGTTGCCTGTCTTTTCATAATCTTTCTTCTGAATGAGCATCTCGTCCATGGTACTCTCAACATTTTTCTTAGAAACCACATCTCGGCTGCATCTATCTAATACTGGCTTTTTTTCTGGTCTTTCAGGTAATCATGTGTGCTTTAACCCTTTTTGTTGATATACTTATGTACAACATCACACATACACGCTAAAAGATCCTAAGTTTTGTCAGTGGCTGAATGTGTACACTCGATTAAGACAGAACATTCAGACTGTAAAGCAGAATATCACTTGGCCATTGCGCACAAAACAACGTGAGTATGTGCATCTGAGAAAAATCGAAATGCTACAAAAACATGTGCACACACACACACACACACACACGCACACACACACACACACACGCACACTCTCTCTCTCTCTCTCTCTCTCTCCCCTTTCTGGCTGTCTTTCTCTGTCTCTTTCTTTCTCTGTCTGTTCTGACTCTGTCTCTGTCTCTGTGTCTGTGTGTGTGTGTCTCTCTATGTCTCTCTTTGTCCGTCTCTCCGTCTGTCTGTCTGTCCCACCTCTCTCTCTCTCCCTCTCTCTCTCTCTCTCTCTCTCTCTCTCTATATATATATATATATATATATGTGTGTCCATCTGTCTATCTATCTATCTACCTATCTATCTATCTATCTATCTGTATTGTTTTACACTGTGGTGTCCACGAACTGAATAGCAAAGATCTCAAAGCAACAACACAAAATTTAGCTTCTTCCATCAAACATATAACACAAAAATATCCAAACACAAAGATAGTCATCAGCAAGGTCGCCCCTGTACGACAGTCACGTATGGAAGTTCGGCGGAATTTGTTTAACGCCTTTTTATCTGCTGAACTTGTTAACATAAAAAATCTATCATTTGTCTCCATGATAACCTTCGAACTAACCAGCAGTTTCTACAGGACAATATTCACCCACCGCCAGAGGAAGCAGCGTGATAGCGGGGAACCTGGGAAGACACATTCGGGATCTATTTTGGGAGACGCCTAGGAGACCAGGAGGATCACGACCTTCACGGCCACATGCCTCTAGATTCTCCGAGGACCGTTCCCCTATTTTGACAGCTATGAACCGTGGTGGCTGTCATACAACATGTTTTGAATGAATAGTAGTAGATCTACAGTGACCAACGTTTCATGTCACAGGACTTTTTCCTCGTCATCTCTGACAGTTCTCTTGGTGAAAGTGTATAAACGCTAGGAATTAGTCAGTCAGGACTCAGACTATAATCTCTGTACATTTGAAGGCGTGTATACTATTATTTAATTTATTTATAATTTATTTCTGTTCTAGATCAAAAGTCTTATCTTGATTAGTAGGACTTCTTTTCTCCATAGTTTTACTCATTTTTTGTTTCTACCTTTACTTTGTAGTAAAAGTAATCATTTCCCCCCCCCCCCTCCCCATTTTCCTCGTACACAGAAAACCAAATATACGTGATTTTCAAACAAATCACCGTTAATTGAAAATAAGGGATTAGCCGACTATGAAAATCAATTTTTTACAGTGGAATTGTAGGTCTATTTCCACCAATTCAGCATACCTGGAACATTTCCTTGCCTCAAATCAGTGTGAAGTCTTGATTCTGCAGTCGCTTAATGTTATACCAACCAAACTTCCCAATTTCCAAAATTACTATTATCCACCAGTGTATGCCTATGGGAATCCCGGGAAGAAAGTAGCCACTGCGATATACATACTTAAAGAGTTACAATATCACATATTTACTTCCCCAGTTTTAACGTCAACTGAAGACTTACACGCTTGTGCCGCTACAGTACAATTCAGTAATTCTTTTATCCTGAACGTTTTGTCAGTCTACCTGCCAACAGGTCCAAATGACCACAACACAGAATGGCTGCGCACGATTCCGGATCTGCTGCACGGTAAATGGCTAATAGGTGGAGACTTTAATTCCCACTCCCCGTTTTGGGAAAAAGATTGCTGTGCTGTGACAAGCAATCGTTTAGTAGAAAATATAGTTGACAGTTCGCTTTACCTTTTGAATGATGGGAGTGTCACTAGAATTCCTGATATTTCCAAACATCGGGCAACAGCCATCGATCTGTCTTTAATCTCACCAGAATTAGTACCCTGCTGTACCTGGGACACTCACAGAGATACTTTAGGAAGTGATCACTTACCTATCCTCATAACACTAACTAACGAAAACATCAGGATGAAAGACAGCATTCCTGATATTATACCAAAATATAATTATACACGCGCTGATTGGTCCTTGTTTCAGACTGTTCTTTCTAATCGAGATTTCACACATTATGAAAGTGAAAATGTAGACGTTATGTTTTCTAAATTCCAGGAGTCAGTTCTAGCTGCTGCAGACCTTTCCATCCCGAAACTCAAAACTTTTAAGTCTAATAACCGTTTGGGTAATGTTTGGTGGACGGAGGTATGTGAGCAAGCAGTTCAGTATAAAAAAGAGAAATACAAAATCTACATCAAAAGCAGGAAACCTGAAGATCATATGGAAATGAAAAAAGCTAACACCCAGTGTAATAAAATCATCGCTGAAGCAAAGAAAAATTACTGGGCATCATACTGCACAAAAGAAATTTCAGATTTCAAGGATTTCCATAAAGTATGGACAAAAATGAATCAAATGAAAAATGGAGCCAACTTACCTAGGTGTCCAATAATGATTGATACAAGTCACAAATTTCTTTCCGACATGGACAAAGCTGAAACTTTTGTGGAACTTTTTGCCCAAAATAGTAAAGTAGATGGTTTGACTCCTACCTGCAAACACTACAGGGAAATGGCAGCTAACAACCCTATCTACACTGATCCAATACCTCAAAATGATCTCTGGTTTAATTCTCCAATCACCTTAGAAGAGTTAAAAAACACTATCTTGTCTCTGCGCAACAAAAGGAGTTCGGTAGGTGTTGATGCAGTTTCAACTGAAATGATTAAACATCTTCCAGAAAACTATATTATTTTTTTACACAAAATTTTTCAGAAATGCTGGGCTGGTGGAACTATACCACAATTATGGCAAACGTCTGTTGTTATACCAGTATTAAAAGCAGGAAAGCCTAAAAACAATAAAAACAGTTACAGACCTATTGCTTTAACGTCCCATACGAGCAAACTATTGGAAAAATTGGTATTAAACAGACTTGTACATTACTGTGATAAAAATAACGTTATTCCAGTAAATCAGGCTGGTTTTAGAAAAGGGAGATCTACAGTTGAGCACCTGGTTAAACTTACCACTCACATCAAGAAAGAGTTTGCCCGCAGAAAAAGTCTTTTAGCTACATTTTTTGATGTGAAAAAAGCTTACGATCAAGTTTGGCATACGCGTTTATTGTACAAGCTGAAATCTATTGGTTTATCTGGCAATATGTATGATTACATTAAGTCTTTTTTAGCCAATAGAACTATTCAGGCAAGAGTGGGAACTAGTTATTCTACTTCACGACATCTTGATATGGGAATTCCACAAGGTTCAGTGATAGCACCGCTTTTATTTAATATCCTTATACAGGATCTTCCTAAAGCACTCTCAAATCGTGTTGTTTTGGCACAGTATGCTGATGATATATGTATTTGGATGAATATTACTTTAAAAAAGACAACTCCACAGAGAGCACAGAATTACATTAGGAAATTGTATCAATCTGATCTTGATAATCTTGGAAACTATATGTTAGAAAATGGTCTGTCGTTGTCAGCGGAAAAAACTAACATGATGCTATTTAATTCTGGTGGTACTTTAAGTAACTTGCCTACTTTCAGATTGCTTGGTGAAGTGTTACATTACAAACAGGTTGTAAAATTTCTGGGAGTCTTTATGACATCGAAATTAAACTGGAATGTCCATTTTGATTATATTTCAACAAAAGCAAGAAAAGCCCTAAATTTTCTAAAGATAATAAGCCGATTACCTTGGGGAATGGATACGAACATACTAATTCATCTG
>CM060309.1:12104351-12106851 GCA_030674185.1 Monoplex corrugatus
TATGCTACGCTGTTCCAAATATATTGCTGACGTCATTTGTTCTTTGGCTGTGGTAGAAATGTATGGGACTGTTGGAGAAACATGTTCGATGGTTGGTGGAGTGAAAGTTGTAGTTCGTGTTGGAGAACCAGCCACAAGTCATCCGAAAAGTCATCATCAGCACTGACATCATACGTCATCATCAGCCATTGTACATAGCTGTTGCTCTCATCCTAGTACTGCCAGTAGACAGCTGGAGTTCAGTTGCAGAATCACTACTTTGAGCACAACATGAAGGATTCATGTTCCCATCATGTTCTGTTGGTGTGGATTGGAACAATGGTAGAGATGACAAGATTGAAGAAGTGGTGCCTGTAAATGTGGAGAACATCTGCCCAGCAGTGGGAAGGTATATTCAAATGCTGCCTCACTGGTCCCACGTCTTCCCAGCATGTCCCCGTTTGTATCTTCTGCAGGGTCCATGCTTTACTGGGAAAATAACAGTGCATTATGAAATTACATTTCGTGATTTTTTTAGTAGTAGTACAAGTAACAGCAGCAGGAGCAGTAGCAAAAATTACTAGTAACGGGAGAGCAGCAAAGTCTTTCAGTGTTTCTAATTATGTGTAAATTGTTTTAATGTTCTTAAAGATTTTAGAGCAGACATATATTTTCTGTGATTAATCTTTTCACAACACTGCCTCACTACAGTTACTTTTGCCCTGTGCACACAGGGGGCAGGAAGCAGAAATGCCCTGAGGACACCTATTTTGATCATTTTTATTTTATGTTTCTTGATAGGCCATAAAAGCTGGCTTATTGATGTTGAACAACTTTTGCAGATCATTCTTTTATCTTCTCGGTGAAGTAAAAACAATTTCTGTAAATATTCATTTAGGTAATGTGTTGTGCTTTTGAAAATGTCAACGTAACTGTCAAAATCAAAAACCCCAAACAGCCACAGGAGATTCATGCAAAGTGTTATTTTTAACATATGATTGCCAACAACTGTAGAAAAAAGACATAAAAGACAATATTTCAACATTTAAAACATAATGGTAACATAATGGAACATAATGGTGTAAGGTCGGCGATGTCTTGAAGACGAAGATTATTTTCACCCAGGTGGTGCATTATTTTCATTGCCACTGTCGTCACTGGCAGTGTCAACCTCAGTGTCATCTTCACATTGATCAGAACAACTTATTTCTAATAAAAATGTAGCTCCAAGAATGAATGATTTGTTGCCTGACTACCCAGTGAAAGAGCATTGTCAGCGATGCCACACTTTGTTGTCTGCTCAACTTCGTCCTCATCTGTTGAATATGCGGATCGTCGTCTTTGCGGCAAATACCTCAAAATCTTCCACTTCGCCTTAAGTTGCTGATTCATAATGCCAATGTCTTGATCATCTCGATGGACTGCAGGTCAAATTTGCTACTTCAGCGCCTGAAAGTTGTACGATAGCCATGTTATTTACTGCTGTCTGAACGTGCGGGAACTTGAAGAGACAAAGCATCGGGATTGGTTGCGTCCGACACAAATTAACCAAATGAAATTGTACACTTAAAGTTGAAGAAATAATATCAGATGACGTAGAAGGGTTCCGTTGTGTAGTTTCTACAAGTTTGAGGGAATTTCCAATGACGTACTGACGCAGTTAATTTTAGAACAGGAGTAGCGAGCATCCTCGCTACGTGTTCTTTGCGCCATTTCGGCCTAGCGAGCAGGCTTTGCTAATGTCCTGACGGCATAGGCAGACGTAGCGGCGATTCTCGCGTCATGTCGCGAAAAAGGTTAACACACACTGCTACAACATCAGCGGGCTGGTAACAGGAGACATAGCAGGTTACAGAATGGAAACATTAACACAAACACTAAGCATAGTAAGCATGACCAGACTGAAGACTTTATATGCAAGATGCAGCATCCACAAGGATCCATTGAATCTATATGACTTGGCAGGTTTAGATTTAAATCACATAGAAGATTAAACATACACTAATGTTGTTAAAACCAATCTAACAGAAAACTAATGTACTGTAATATATGTACCAAGAACAAATATACAGACAATGTGCTTCAATCGGATCTTTTCTTTAATTTTACCTTAACTCAAAATAATGGCCTTGTGGGTCATACCACCTGAGCACCTAATGATATCAGATAATAGGAACAACGTGAGCTATACAACAAATCGTTGTGTCTAATAAAGGACTCATGTTCCACAGATAACAAAAAAACAACAGAAAACAGTTCATTCTTTGGGTATCCTTTTTCCATTGATCAAGGCAGAATGTGACAGCAATCTCCATTTTGAAATTGATATTAGGCAAGAACCAGTAAGTTAGGTAAAACCTCAAGACCTCTTAAGCACGTAACATTTATAAATGTCTTGCGTTATATGACATTTTCAACATGCTTATGTCTATATTTTTTTTCGCTTGTACCGTTAGACATTGTGGAAAATATACAGGTGATTGTCTTCAATGAGGCGTGACGGTTTGGAAAACGACATGTG
>CM060309.1:12111851-12120469 GCA_030674185.1 Monoplex corrugatus
TTGAGGTTAAAACAGTTTCCACCCACTCACCCTCAAAATGTCGACTTCAAAAACATTTCTAAAAAATTATACAGTGCAAAAATGTGACAAATGAGCAAGAACAAAACCTAGTATAATGTTCCTGAGACACAATGATCAGAATACCTAACCCATTTAAAACCAGGACCAGAACATCAACTGAACACAAGGACATGACACTGTCAATAGTCAAAAAGTACATTGGAAAACAGCAATATACATTTATTTACATGTTACTACACACTTACACATGCATCTCTCTCTCTCTCCTCCTCTCTCCTACTCTCTCTCTCTCTCTCTCTCTCTTCTTCTCTCTCTCTCTCTCTTCTTCTTCTCTCTCCTTCTCTCTCTCTCTCTCTCTGTTCTCTCTCTGTCTGTCTGTCTCTCTTCTCTCTCTGTCTCTCTCTCTCCTGTCTGCTGTCTGTTTGTCTCTCTCTGTCTGCCTCTGTACTGCTGCTTCTCTTTGTCTGTCTCTCTGTTGCTATCTATGTCTGTCCGTCTCCATTTTTCAGTCTTAGTCTCTTTAAGTCTGTCTATTTCTTTCAGTCTCTTTGTCAATTTCTCTATCTTTTTCCCAGTGACTCTCTCTCGCTCTGCCTGGGTCTGTCTGTCTCTCTCTATATGTATGATATATATCTGTCCCTCCCATCCTCCCACTCTCTCTCTCTCTCTCTCTCTCTTTCTCTCCTCTTTCTCTTTCTCTCCTTCTCTTTTGAAAAGTCTCTCATACTTGCTTTCTATGTTTTTCCCTCACATTCCCTTTCTGTCTCTGAGCATATGTTTGTCTGTCTGTCCTCTGTCTGTCTTCTTTCTGTCTCCCCCCCCCCCTCTATAACTGTCTCCTTCACACACGCGTCACGCGCGCGTGTACACACACACTCACACAATACACACACACGCGAACACCAACACACACACACACACACACACACACACACACACACCACACCACACCACACAAACCAACAACACACACACACACACACACACACACAACATCACACACACACACACAACAAAACATCCACACACATCACACACACAATCACACACATCCACACACACACACACACACACACACACACACAACACACACACACACCACAACACACACATACACACAACACCACACTAACACACACACACAACACACACACATACACACACACATACACATCCACACAAACACACAGACATCCATACACACACACTACACACACACTGCACACACACACACACACACACACACACACACACACACACACACACACACACACACACACACACACACACACAACAACACACACAACATCAATTTAGTTCACACATTTTACGTACAATTCCAGTTTAGATAGAGAAACGATTGATCTGTCACATCTACAGTGTTCCTTCCTCTATGTACATGATCATGTTTATTCAGATCTTTTGACATTGAAAACGATGCAGCGCATTTGTCACACTTAAAAGGTATGTCACCTTGTGCATCTTTACATGACAGTTAAGGTCATTGTTTTGAGAAATGTTTGCAGGGCACTTGTGCAATTAATGATTATCATCTGTGTGTTGCCTGATATGTCGATTTGACCAACCAAACGCTGCAGGACAATATGACATTTAATATTGTCTATTTTGTGTGTACGCTCATATGTCGTTTTAAAGTTTTTCTGAGCAAATGCTGCAGGACAATGATGACATTTATAAGGTTTCTCTTTTGTGTGTATCCTGATATGTTGTGTTAAAGTGCTTGTTTGAGCAAATGCTGCAGGACAATGATGACATTTATAAGGTTTCTCTTTTGTGTGTACCCTCATATGTCTTTTAAATTGCTTGTTCGAGCAAATGCTGCAGGACAATGATGACATGCATATGGTTTCTCACCTGTGTGTATTCGATTATGTATTTGTAAATGACTAGGCCTTGCGAAGCTTGCTGGACACATTTCACACTTATAACATTTCTGTCTAGTGTTTTTTATGGTTCTTCGTTTATCAAACAAGATTTTGCTCTTTTGGGTATGTTCACTTTTATAAGATAAATTATCAAATCCAAATGAAGTGATGGTGGTGTGTGCCCTGCTGCCAACTGCATGACCAGCAAGTTCCTCTGAACCAATATCAGTAGCAATGTGATCATTAACCACAGTCGTTCTAGTTTGTGATTGACTATTCTGAATGCTGGTGGTGTATGTAGACAGCTCAACGCCAGATCCAAGATCACTGTTTTGAGGAGAGAATGAAGGATGTGTATTCTCACTTTTGTCCACTGGTGTGGATGAGGACAGTGTCCCATGGTGTCTGGTTCTAAATTGCCCATGTTTTAATTGCAGTGACTATTCCCTGGTCACTGTCAGTAAGAAACACTGCAGTCTGATAGAAATCTTGTTGATGCTGTTTACGCTGTGTACACGTTGTCCCACTGTCTGCTCTGTGGTCAGTGTTTCACGCTGTTCCAAAGGACGTCATTTGTTCTTTGGCTGTGGTAGAAATGTAAGGGACTGTTGGAGAAACATGTTCGACGGTGGGTGGAGTGAAGGTTGTAGTTCGTGTTGGAGAACCAGCCAGCAAGTCATCCGAAAAGTCATCATCAGCACTGACATCATACATCGTCATCAGCCATTTTACATAGCTGTTACTCTCATCCATAGTACTGCCAGTAGACAGCTGGAGTTCAGTTGCAGAATCACTACTTTGAGCACAACATGAAGGATTCATGTTCCCATCATGTTCTGTTGGTGTGGATGGGAACAATGGTAGAGATGACAAGATTGAAGAAGTGGTGCCTGTAAATGTGGAGGACGTCTGCCCAACAGTAGGAAAGGTATATTTACATGCTGTCTCACTGTGTCCCAACGTCTTCCCAGCTGCCCCCAGTTGTGTATCTTCTTTAGGGTCAATGCTTTAATGGATAAAAAATAACAGTACATTATGAAATTAATTTAGTGTTTTTTTCAGTAGTAGTACAGATAACAGCAGCAGTAGCAGTAGCAAAAGTACTAGTAAGGGGAGGGGCAGCAAAGTCTTTCAGTGTTTCTAATTATGTGTAAAGTTTTCAAATGTTCTTAAAGATATTAGAGCAGACATATTTTTTTTGTGATTAACACTCGCTGCTACAACATCAGCCAGGCTGTTCACAGCAGACATAGCAGGTTACAGAATGGAAACATTAACACAAACACTAAGCATAGTGAGCATGACCAGAGTGAAGACTGTATGCCTTAGATGCAACATCCACAAGGATCCATTTGAATCTATATGACTTGGGAGATTTATGTATAAATCACATAGAACAATAAACATAACACTTATGTTGTTAAAACCAATCTAACAGAAAACTAATGTACTGCAATATGTGTATCATGAACAAATACACATACACTGTGCTTTAATCTGATCTTTTCTTTAATTAAATCGTAACTCGAAATAATGGCCTCGTGGATATACCAGCTGACCACCAAATCATATCAGATATAGGAACAGAGCGAGCTATACAACAAATCGTTGGGTCTAATAAAGGACTCATGTTCATACAGAAAACTCCACAGACAAAGAACGAAACAAAAACCAAAAAAAAAAAATTTAAAAAAATATTTGTTTGGGTATCCTTTCTCCATTGACCAAGGCAGAATCTGACAGCAATCTCCATTTTAAAATTGATATTAGGTAAGAACCAGTAAGTTAGGTAAAACCTCAAGACCACTCTATCACGTAGCATCTATAAACGTCTTGTGTCATATGACATCTTCAACTTGCTTATGTCTATACTTTTTTTTTTGCTTGTGGCATTGCGAAAAATATACAGGCGATTGTCTTCAAAGAGGCGTGACGGTTTGGTAAGTGACATGACGTACGTGCTCAATATTTCTGACATGGTAACTTTAATATAGCCTTGGTCTCCCTCTGATTCTGGTGCTGACATCTCTGGAGTTGTATGCGCGCGGGGTAGGCTGTTTGGGGGGGGGGGGGGGGGGGCATTCTTGCGTCGTGTTCAAACTATATTATTTGCTACCTTTCTATATGATCAGGATGGGAGTTACTTTTACAGTTTATCTTATTGTCTCATTTCTATCCTATACCTCTCAGCTGTGTGAGCTGTCCTCCAGAGACATTTGTTGCAGGCTACTGCTTTACCTTTTGAACGAATTTGTCAGTGACCATTTTTGAAGAGGTGTATGAGAGCTGGGTAAAGATTTAAACTTATTACTTCTTTGTGCTCATGGGTGTGCCTGGATGCCACAAATGAGGTTTACTTAATAGCTAACAGCGTTTACTCTCGCAGAGTGTTTCGATTTCTTTCTTATTTTCCATTTTCAGTAAAAAATGTTTCATAGGTATCTAAATAATGATGCTTGTTTCACCGAGTTCTGTCTATATTAATACGCAGATTCCCTGTTTTTTCACGAACTGTCATGACTTACACCTTTCTACTGCTAATCCTCATGCCATATTTCTTGCAAGATGCATTCAGTTTGTCTAGATCATCTTCTGGTCAGATTTTGTCATTGTTCATCATTTCCTATCATCAGCAAATCAAGTGACAACTCATTCAGCTCTTCGGGGTCTGCGTGTATCAGGTTGTGTAATCCATATCAATGATAAAGAGCAAGGGAAAGATTACAAAAACCTTGCCTTACTCTGGATGTCACCGAGAATCAATTTCAGAATCTATTTGAGGTACGTTCCACACTCCTGCTGCTGGTATACATGGCTCTCACTTTATTCTACATTTGGCCCTTGATGTTATGTTGCTCTTGCAACCTGCCATAGTTTGATCCTTTCGACTCTGTTGAAGGCCTTTTCATAGTTGAAAAATAGATTTAATTTCTTGGTCATATTCAGCATCAACCATAAATGGAAAGACATGTCTGGTGAAATGTACCATTATTAAATGATTTAACCTATTGTTTACAGAAATGTAATACCAGGTTATTTTGGAAACACACCTCTATGACATATAATAGTTCGGGAGAAATATAAAAACCAACCCAAATTCGAAGAATTACTCTCAGAACACATTTTGTCTTTAAAAAATAGTGATTGGAAATACTTTGATCAAATTTTAAAGTTTGCTTGAAAAGGGAGTTTATTGTAGTTGCACATGTTTAAATAAAAATGGGTGATTTATGACACTTGACTAATTCAATTCAAAATCAATATAAATGTTCATGTTCTCATTTCATAAGAGATGCAGGGTGTCAACCAAGAAATACGCACAGGAAAAAGATCAACTTTACGATCAACTGATCTTCCTATGGCATAAAGAAATTTACTCCATAATGAGGGAACATGGCTTTATTCTGCTATTTTAACAAAGGATCACGAAATTCCAAATACATGTTTACAATGACTAAATGAACTGGGCTAAACATTTCATGGATAAAAGGGTATTACAAATTACACGAAATTAAACTAAAATGGTTTCAAATACGTATTGCACATATAGTTTAGGAACTAAAGACATTGTTGAATAAACAAAGCTTACAAAAAAAAGACCTCTAGTAGCAACTTGATCCCTAACACAAGACTAACAACTGGATGATCTGAAAGAAAAGACTGGAATTGGGGAGAAGTGTTTGATATTCTCTCCACCTGTTTTTTCTTACAAAATATCCTTGTTTTGAAAGGGGTAGATGTAACAAAAGTAAATATTGTCTTTCTTGACTAATGCGTTAAAATCAACTGAAACATACTGAATGAACACTTACCTTAATGACGTCCAAACAGAATCCATTCAGTATCAGCTATCATCCAAACAGTGTCCAATGTCGACAGCAAACAAATTGTAAAACAACCAATTCTTCTGCCTGCTGAACAAGTGTTTATCTTTTAAGAGACTGAACTGAATGGTACTCACTGTCGTTATTCTAAACATTTATTTTTTCCCATTTATACAGTTAAAGAGTGATTTATATTGACCTAAAGTGAGACCCATTATGTGTATGTCTGTATGTTCGTGTGCATACCTGTGCGTTAAACTATGTGTGAATGCGAACACGTAAATGAATGTGTGTGTGTGTATGTGTGTGTGTTTTGTGAGTGTCTGTGTGTGGGTGTGCATAATTTTGTGTTCATGCTTTCATCTGTGTGTGTGTGCTTGTCTCTGTCTCTGTCTCTCTATCTCTGTTTCTGTCTGTCTCTCTGTCCATATGTCTGTCTATCTGTCTGTCTGTCTGTTTCTCTATCTCTCTCTCTTTCTCTCACTCTCTCTCTCTCCCTCTCTCTCTCTCAGTCTGCCTCTTGTCCATATGTCTGTCTGTTTGTCTTCTCTCTCTCTCTCTGTATATATATATATATATATATATATATCTCGATCTATCAATCAATCAATCAATCTATCTATTTACCTATCTATCTATCTATCTATCTATCTATCTATCTATATATCTATCTATCTCTATCTCTATCTCATTATCAAACACCATTCACACGTTCACATTCACACACACTCACGTTTACGCTCACACACACACACACACGCACACACACACACACGCATACACACACACTCACACAACACAGGCACGCGCGCGCGCACACACACACACACACACCACACACACACACACACACACACACACACACAACCACACACACACATACAGACACAAGCTGACATACACAAAGAAAGGTGCAGCAAAAATCACCCACGCGCTCACACAAGCATGCACAGATATATACGCACGCATACACACAGACACACAAGACACACACACACGCGCGCGCGCGCGCACACACACATGCACACACATACACATACATAAACAAATACACACACATAGACACACACACACACACACACACACATACACAGACGCACAAACACACACATACAAACACACACGTACAAACACATACACACAAACACTCAACAATTTCTAAAAGATGACATTCAGCCCACCACCAGAGGAAGCAGCATCATTGCAGGAAATCTGAAGACACATTTGAGACCTGTTTTGGGAGACTCCAAGGAGAACAACAAGATCAAGATCAGCACAGCTACACCCTTCCAGATTCTCCAGAGGACGGTACCACCTTTTCGACAACTACGTGTCATGGTGGCCGCATAATATGTTTTGATATAACAGTATTACATATACAATTCTTAACGTTTACGTCACAGGACTTTTTCCACGTCATCTCTGACATTTCTTCTTCTGAAAGCAAACAATAACCAGGTTTTAGTCCGACTATCAAGACTCAGTCAGACTATACATTCTGTACATTTGAAGACGTGTATGCTATTATTTTGATTATTGGTTATTTGTTATCCATTGTAATCTAATATCACCTCAATAAGTTATTTATACGTTGACTATATAATTTTCTTTTCATCGTTTTGCTACAAATTTGTTATCTTTACTTCGTAGTCTAAGTAATTGCGTAATTTTCTTTCTGTCCATCTCTCCTGTACACTATCTTATTTTCCTACACAAAATTCTGCAGAAATGCTGGATTAGTGGAACTGTACCACAAATCTGGCAAAAGTCTATAGTTATACCGATATTAAAAGCAGGAAAATCGAAAACTGATAAAAACAGTTACAGACCCATTGCTTTGACGTCCCACACGAGCAAACTAACGGAAAGATTGATCTTAAACAGACTTTTACACTACTGTGATCAAAATAACGTTATTCCGGTAAACCAGGCGGGTTTTAGAAAAGGGAGATCCGCAGTTGAACACCTGGTTAAAATTACAACTCAGATCAAACAACAGTTTGCCATGGAGAAAAAGTGTTTTGGCTACTTTCTTTGATGTAAAAAAAGCTTACGATCAAGTTTGGCATAAACGTTTATTGTTCAAGCTAAAATCTGTTGGTTTATCTGGCAATATGTACAATTACATTAAATCTTTTTTAGCTAATAGAACAATACAGGCTAGAGTGGGAGCTAGTTATTCTACTTCACGACGCCTCGACATGGGGATTCCACAAGGTTCAGTGATAGCACCTATTTTATTTAATATCCTTATACAGGATCTTCCTAAAGCTCTTTCAAATCGTGTTGTTTTAGTACAGTATGCTGATGATATATGTACTTGGATGAATATCACTTTAAAAAAGACAACTCCACAGAGAACACGGAATTACATCAGGAAATTGTATCAAATTGATCTTGATAACCTTGGAAACTATATGTTCGAAAATGGTCTGTCATAGTCGGCAGAAAAAACTAACATGATGCTGTTTGATCCTGGTGGTAACTCAAATAACTTACCTACTTTCAAATTGCTTGGTGAAGTGTTAAATTACAAACAGATCGTAAATTTCTGGGAGTTTACATCACGTCGAAATTAAGCTGGAATGTACATTTTGAATATATTTTAACAAAAGCACGAAAAACCTTAAATTTTCTAAAGATAATAAGCAAATTACCCTGGGAATGGATACAAATATACTGATTCATCTGTCAACAGCGCTGGTCAGCTCTAAATTATCCTACGCGCAAGAAGTTTTTTTCAATGCACCTAAATATTTACTAAAAAGATTCAGAACTTGGACTGCAAAAGTCTTAAAATTGCACTAGGTGTACCACTCATGCTTTTTACCCCTTTGGGAACGTACATAGTGCTGAAATTTACCTCTAAACAACCAGGGGATAGCTA
>CM060309.1:12128069-12140569 GCA_030674185.1 Monoplex corrugatus
AGCTATACTAGCTATCTGTATAAACTCGTCTCACATGACAGACCCCCCTCCCCCTATTCAATGCACAAATGCTCAGCCATCTATCAACTAGGTGAACTCAATATTTTCTTAATTATAGATTGGTAGGTAAGTAAGTAAGTAAGTAAGTAAGTACAATGTAAGTGAGTAAGTAAGTAAGTAAGTAAATGCATAAGTAAGTAGGTAAGCAAACAAGTAAGTAAGCAGGCATTCAAGCAAGCAAACAAGTAAGTGAGTGCATGAGTAAGTGAATTAAAAGTAAATAACTAGGTGAATAAATAAATACTAAATAAAGGAGTATGCAGATAAATAAACATATAGGAGATGAAAATAACCAATAGCAGTAAACACAAACATATGTCCACATGCCCGCAAACAGACGTATACACACGCATTCATCGGACATATCAACAAAGAAATATGTAACCAGTACTGTCTCGATATGCATGCTCACCTGTCGGCGACATCATTCTTGATGGTAGCGGCTGATGCATGCCCCGTCAGCTGTCTCCATTCCCTTCTGTCTACAGTCCTTCTGTAGATTCCATCTTTCGGCAACTTCGTCCACTTGGTTATGTTCTCTACATAGGAAATCGGGGCCTTCCTTGTCGTCTCTTGCCCTCTATTTTGCCCTGGGCCACAGTCTTCATTACATGGCAGCTCTGATGTCTCATAGCATGTCCTAAGTATTTCCTTTTCCATTTTCCTAACCAGGACTGAAAGTTCAGGCTGTTCGTTCAGTTCTTCCAGAATGCTTTAGGTTTTTTACTTTGTTCGTCTTTCAGTCCAGCTTATTATTAGGAGTCTTCTGTCGAACCACATCTCTGCACTTTTGATTCTGTTTTCATCTGTAGTTTTAAGAGTCCGTCTTTCACAATGGGTCAAATTAGTGTTCGCAGTATTTTAAGTTTGAGCTCATTTCTAAATAGACGTCTTTCCAAATGCTAGTAGGATGGACCCATATTTTGTTTGGCTATGGCAATTCTTGCTTTGATATCTTTGTTACATGTGGCATCAGCTGACTTGTATGACCCAAGGTATTTGAGGTGTTGTGCAACTGTGTGTTTGCATGTAACGCGCACAACATATCCATTATTATTATTATCATAATTATTATCAACACTATTGTTATCATCATCATCATCATTATTATTATTATTATTATTATTATTATTATTATTATTATTATTATTATTATTACCATTATTGTTGTTATCATTATTATTATTATTATTATTATTATTATTATTATTATTATTGTTGTTGTTGTTGTTATCTTTATTATTATTGTTGTTACTATTGTTATTGTTATTGTTATTATTATTATTATTATTATTATATTATTATTATTATTATCATTATTATTATTATTATTATTATTATTATTATTATTATTGTTGTTGTTGTTATTATTATTATTATTGTTGTTGTTGTTATCATTATTATTATTAGTAGTAGTATTATTTATCATTTATCTATTATTATTATCATTATCCACTTGACCGTTAGTAATAGTGGTAGTAGTAATAGTGGTGGTCACAGTAGTAGTAGTAGTAGTAGTAGTAGTGATAGGAGTAATAGTATAGTAGTAATAGTAGTAGTGATAGGAGTAATAGTAGTAGTAGTAATAGTAGTAGTGATAGGAGTAGCAGTAATAGTAGTAGTAGTAATAGTAGTAGTGATAGGAGTAATAGTAATAGCAGTTGTAGTAGTAGAAGTAGTGTCACAATTATTTGTTTTCAGATAAGCGTTATTCTCCAAACCAGTTTAGGCTATTTGCACAGTACATAATTATTATCAGACGTTTGGGTGGATAATGGAGCACTGAAGCTGTCAGCTTACATACTGTGTTTTTACTTCAACATTTTCACCTGATGTCATCACGTTTCAGGGAACATTGGATACGTCAAACAGAAAATGTATGAAATGGTATATTCAGGGGCATATAGCGGACGTAATATTGCAACTAATATTGCATCGCCTGCGAGTGCTATTTTTAGCCAAGCAGGTTTGACCAAAGTCCATCGTCTTGTGCTACAGCAATACTTTGTAACTGCTTCGTTCTTTCAAGAGTTACTCCAATCTTGGTCAATCTGTAGGCCTATACTTTCACGCACGCCTGTGCCTCGCCACAGGATGGGTGAAAGTGGTGTGGAGAGTGGAAGGGTAGGGGAAAAGATGCGTGCTATTTATAGCTTGCAGCGCAGAACCAAAAAGTGGCCAACTAAAGTGTTTCGGATTTGTGCACCGTGAACTGACAACAGTCCTTTAATCTCTCTGTCTGTCTGTCTGTCTGTCTGTCTGTCTGTCTGTCTGTCTGTCTGTCTGTCTGTCTCTCTCTCTCTCTCTTTTTTTGTGTGTCTGTCTCTGTCTCTGTCTCTCTCCCTCCCACTCTCTCTCCCTCTTTCTCTCTCTCCGTCTCTTTGTGTCTGTTTCTGTCTCTGTCTGTCTGTCTGTCTGTCTCTCCCTCTCTCTCCCTCTCTCTCTCTCTCCTTCTTCTCTTCTCTCTCTCTCTCTCAGTCCTCTCTCTCTCTGTCTCTTTATGTTTGTATGTCTCTGTCTCTCTGCCTCCCTCCTCTCTCCTTCTTTCTCTCTCTCCATCACGTTGTGTCTGTTTCTGTCTGCCTGTCTGTCTGTCTCTGTCTCTCCCTGTCTCTCTCTCTCTCTCTCTCTCTCTCTCTCTCTCTCTCCTTCTCTCACCCTCTCTCTCTCTCCTTCTTCTCTTCTTTCTCTCACTCTCACTCTCTCTCTCTCTCTCTCTCTCTCTCTTTATGTGTGTCTGTCTCTGTCTCTCTCCCTCCCACTCTCTCTCCCTCTTTCTCTCTCTCTGTCTCTTTGTGTCTGTTTCTGTCTCTGTTTGTCTGTCTGTCTGTCTCTCCCTCTCTCCCTCTCTCTCTCTCTCCTTCTCTCTCTTCTTTCTCTCTCTCTCTCACTCTCTCTGTCTCTCACTCTCCTCTTTCCTGTCTTTCTCTGTCTTTCTATCTCTCTGTCTGACTGTCTCTCTCTCTCTCTCCTTCTCTCTCTCCTTCTCTCTCTCCTTCTCTCTCTTCTCTCTCTCTCTTTCACTCTCTCTCTCTCTCTCACTCTCCTCTTTCCTGTCTTTCTCTGTCTTTCGATCTCTCTGTTTGTCTCTGTCTCTGTCCGTCTGTCTGTCTCTTTCTGTCTCTGTGTCTGTCTGTCTTTCTGTCTGTCTGCCTGTCTTTCTCTCTGTCTGTCTGTCTCTGTCTGTCTCACTCTTCCTCACTCTCACCCCCCCCCCACTCTATCTCTCTATCTCTCTATCTCTCTCTCTCTGTGTCTGTGTCTGTGTCTCTCTCTGTCTCTCTCTGTCTCTCTCTGTCTTTCTCTCTCTCTCTCTCTCTCTCTCTCTCTCTCTCTCTCTCTCTCTCTCTCTCTCTCTCTCTCTCTCAGCCAGCCTCTGGTGTGTGTCTTTATATTCGTACGCGTGTTTGTCACTATATCTATATCTGCGTGTGCGAGTATGTGTCCGTGTATTTTCGTCTTGTGTGTATGTGTGTGTGTGTGTGTGTGTGTGTGTGTGTGTGTGTGTGTGTGTGTGTGTGTGTGTGTGTGTGTGTGTGTGTGTGTTGGGTGGGGGGGTGTACATGTGTGAAAGTGAAAAAAAATCTATCTATTTGTCAAGCTCTGTGTTGTTTTTTTCCTTTACCTTGAGAAATAATGTGATTCCTGATACGTTGGATAAGACAAAACTGAGACGCTATGTGCTGTCTTGTCTGAACTTAACGCAAATTAAACTAAAAACAGTTCAACATCGTACGTGCAGTGCCTCTGAAGTCTCTTTTTTCTAATATGTCCTACTTCCGTCAGTAAAGAATATTCCTGTCTAGAACATAAGGAATAGGGGGGGGGGGGGGTGTTGGCACATTATTTGCAAACGGTGTTTTGACGCAACGGTTGCTAATTAGCGTTGCAACATGTGGTTGCTTGGAGTGCTTAAGTGAGCAGGAGAGATGACAAATTCACAGCGGAGTTTCTCATCTCTGCAAAGAAGAAGAAATCATTCAGATGTACAAGTACCTGCAGACGGTTTGTGAAGGAAAGAGAGAGAGAGAGAGAGACAGACAGACAGACAGACAGACGGAGAGACAGACAGACAGACAGACAGACAGAGAGACACAGAGAAAGACAGAAAGAGAGAGACAGGCAGACAGACAGACAGAGAGACAGACAGGCAGACAGACAGACAGACAGACAGGCAGACAGACAGAGAGACAGACAGACAGACAGAGAGACAGACAGACAGACAGAGACAGAAAGAGAGAGAGAGAGACAGGCAGACAGAGAGACACAGAGAGAGAGACAGGCAGGCAGACAGACAGACAGACAGAGACAGAGAGAGGAGAAAGAGAGAGAGAGAGTGTGTGTGTGTGTATGTGTGGTGTGTGTGTGGTGTGTGTGTGTGTGTGTGTGTGTGTGTGTGTGTGTGTGTGTGTGTGTGTGTGCACGCGCGTGCGCGGGTGTGTACCTTGAGCGTATGCGTTTGTTTGTCTTCTGTCCACTGGGCATCAGAAAGAAGACATAAAGAACAAGACCCAATGACACTTTACCCATGAACACTGGAAGGAAATCTGAAACACGCTTAGAGTACGACACAGAGGCAGGCCCAGAACAGAGAGAATTTTCAGAACTGTCATCAGTGCCCAACAAAATAATATTACGGTGAGTATGTCTTTGACTCACGCACATACTCTATAACATATAAGTTGAATCAATGGCAGTATGGTAGTGTTTTATTTCTGATAACAGTAAACCATAATACAGACATTAAGGTAACATAAGACGAGATTGCTTGACTTTTTTCAGGAAAATAATCCATCACATATGCAGTGCAGAATTGACAATGATAATGTTTTGATTTATTACGGTATATATTCCATGCTGTTTACATCGATTATAGATGTTGTGGTGATGTTGCCTGTTTTGATGTAAGGGTTCCCTATCGATTGCAACAGCCTGACACTGCTCAGTGTAGTAACGTCACTAAAATTGTGTGAAACAACCAGGTCAATACACAGACGACAGACTATTTTTAAAAGTACTTTTTCCACATACTTCTTAAATTACATAATGGCTACCTGCTTGAACCTAGCTCTCAGTTATAAAAACGCTACTCACTACGTAGCTTTCCTGCCGACTTCTTCAGCGCAACTGCTGGGTTGAGAACTGGCTTCAGTGCGCACCGCCGTGAGCGAACTCACGACAGTGTGACTGAATAAGTGAGGAGTACACCGATGGCAGGTTGTGTCGGCCCCGGTCACGGTTGAGGGTGGGGTTCCTTGCGGCGATGTAAACTGCCTCCTTTACTCCCCTCTGGAACCATCTTGCTTCTTTGTCGAGAACTTGTACATTGTCCTTTTCAAAGTGGTGTTGGGTGTGGGTCAGATGTTCTCCCACTGGAAAGGACTCACGTTTTTGTTCTTTTAATCTTTTGTGCAAGTTGCGCTCAGTTTCGCCAATATAACTATGGTCACAGTCCTGGCAGTCTATCTTGTATATCACCCCTAATGTGTCCAATTTGTCTGTTTTGTCTTTGGGGTGGACTAACTGGCTTCTGATGGTGTTAGTGGGCTTGGCGTGGACACTACTCCCAACTTCCTGATCTTCCTGCTGAGAGCCTCAGTGACGCCTCTGACGTATGGCATGGAGACGTGCCCTCTTGAAGGGGTTGGCCATTCAGTGGAGGGGTGGGGTATGGTTTACTTACCCCCTGGAATGTCCCAGGCCCACTTCTGGTATCCTGACACACTGAGTACTTTTTTGATGTACTGCACCTCTTCTTCTCTAGCGGTGTCGGTAGAGCAGATGGTCTTCGCTCGGTGGGTGAGGGTGCGGATTACTCCAAGCTTGTGTTCCAGTGGCTGGTGACTGTCAAATTGTAAGTACTGGTCCGTGTGGGTCGGCTTTCTATAGACGGAGAAGGCGAGGCCTGTCTCCATCCGGGTGATGCGGGTATCCAACATCGCGATGCTGCCGTTCTCTTCTATCTCATAGGTGAGCTTGATGGCAGGGTGTTGGTTGTTGAGATGGTTCGTGAAGTCTTCTACCACCGATCTTTTCAGTACAGTCAAAGTGTCATCCATGTAGCGGCCCCAGTAGCGTGGAGGAGTGTGGAACGACGCCAAAGCTTTCTCCTCGAAATTTTCCATGAAGAGGTTGGCGACGATGGGACTCATGGGGGACCCCATGGCTGCACCCTTGGTCTGTTGGTAGAAGTGTCCTTCAAAGGTGAATAGGTGGTGTTGAGGCAGCAGGATAGTAGTTCGCAGATGTGTTCCACTGGCAGGTTGGTACGTTGCTGAAGGCTGTTGTCGTCCTGTAACCTCCCCCTGATGATGTCAATGCTGTCCTTGACAGGGACACTGGTGAACAGGGCTGTGACGTCATAGGACACCAGAATCTCATCAGGTTGTGGTACAAACTTCGACAGCTTCTTCACCAGGTCTGCACTGTTTGCAATGGAATGTTCTGTCTTTCGTACCAAAGGCGAGAGGATGTCTGCAACGAAGCGGGCCGTCTCATACATCAGGGATCCTCTAGAGGCGACAATGGGACGGAGGGGTACATCTTTCTTGTGCACTTTGGGCAGTCCGTAGAACTTGGGCACATCAGTATTGAGGGGTACAATATGTGGTACTGTTCTGAGGAGAGTTCTCCTGACTTCTGTAGGCCTTGCAGTAGTTTGGTCAGACGGGCAGTATACTTGCTGGTGGGATCTTTGCTCAGCTGTTGGTAGGTCTTTTTGTCATCTAGCAGATTGTAAGCCTTCTCATAGTACCGCCCCTTGGGTAAGATGACTGTGGCACGGCCTTTGTCGGCTGGGAGAATCATGATGGAATCCTTCTTCCTCAATCCCTGTAGTGCAAGTCTTTCATCCCTGGAAATGTTGGATTTGGGGGGTTTGCTCTGTTTGAGGATATTCACACACTCTGATCGTAAGTGTGTGGCCTCTTCTGTTTGAGGACCAATCCATCGACACGCAGTTTCAATGCTGGTAATGTACTCCATGATGGGAAGTTTGTCTGGAGTGACCGCGAAATTGAGCCCCTTTCTTAACACTAACAATTCTGCATCAGTCATACTTTTGATCCGACAGATTCACCACCCCCTGTTTTTGATTTCTTGCGTTTCTTGATCACTGACGGGAGTAATGGGCACGCAATAGTCATGTTTCGGTTTAGCTTGAAACTTAGCAAACTTTTTCCTGTGGCGCATGCGCACTCTGTCCCATTCACGCCTGACAATGCATTTTCCCAAAACACCTGGAGAACGCATATTGGTCCAACTTCTCTAGTATTGATAGATCAGTGATTTAGAAAAGAAACAGACATGAATAATAGACTAGTGTTTTGGAAAAGAAATAGATGTTAACAATAGACCAGTGTTCTGGAAAAGAAACAAGACATTAATAGACTTACTTGTTGGTGGCTTGTGGTGCAGGTTTGCAAAAAGCGCTTGCTTGCTTGCTTGCTTGCTTGCTTGCTTGCTTGCTTGCTTGCTTGCTTGCTTGCTTGTTGTTGGTTGGTTGGTTGGTTGGTTTGTTTGTTTGTTTGTTTGTTTGTTTGTTTGTTTGTTTGTTTGTTTGTTTGTTTGATTTTATTCTGAATTTATTTGCAATGAATGAAGTTTGATCTCATCCATTGAAAGTTGTATCCATTTGTTCTCCACTGCCATTTAAAGACACATGGAACAAACAGAGTTCGATAGACTAATTGGGGACATGGTTAGCAAAAGTTGTCGTGACGTTTGTTTTTGGTTGGCGTGTGTGTAGGTTTGAATTGGTTGGTTGGCTGTTGTGGTTGTTGGTTGGTTGGTTGGTTGGTTGGCTGGTGGTTGGTGGTTGGTTGGTTGGTTGGTTGGTTGGTTGGTTGGTTGGTTGGTTGGTTGGTTGGTTGGCTGGTTGGTGTTGGTTGGTTGGTTGGTTGGTGGTTGTTGGTGGTTGGCTGGTTGGCTGGTTGGTTGGTTGGTTGGTTGGTTGGTTGGTTGGTTGGTTGGTGTTGGTGTGGTTGGTTGGTGGCTGGTTGGTTGGTTGGTTGGTTGGTGCTGGTTGGTTGGTTGGTTGGCTGGTTGGTTGGTTAGTTGTTGGTTGGTTGGTTGGTTGGTTGGTTGACTGGCTGGTTGCTTGCTTGCTTGCTTGCTTGGTTGATTGATTAATTGTTTGTTTGCTTCTCTGTTTGTTTGTTTGTTTGTTGTTTGTTTGTTTGTTTTCTTGTACTCATATTTCTTTCTTGCCAGGTATGCATACGATGAAAGTCAGGTGCTGTTCTCAATCCCATTGACACCCACTCCTCCTCCACTAGTCTTATTTTTTTCTATGTAGACGTGAACTTTTTGACAGTCATAGTAAATTCTGCAACATTCTTCCTACAGTCATAGTAAATTCTGTAACATTCTTCCTACAGTCATAGTAAATTCTGCAACATTCTTCCTACAGTCATAGTAAATTCTGCAACATTCTTCCTATAGTCATAGTAAATTCTGCAACATTCTTCCTACAGTCATAGTAAATTCTAAACATTCTTCCTAAGTCATAGTAAATTCTGTAACATTCTTCCTAAGTCATAGTAAATTCTTAACATTCTTCCATAAGTCATAGTAAATTCTGTAACATTCTTCCTACAGTCATAGTAAATTCTGTAACATTCTTCCTACAGTCATAGTAAATTCTGTAACATTCTTCCTACAGTCATAGTAAATTCTGAACATTCTTCCTACAGTCATAGTAAATTCTGTAACATTCTTCCTAAGTCATAGTAAATTCTGCAACATTCTTCCTAAGTCATAGTAAATTCTGCAACATTCTTCCTACAGTCATAGTAAATTCTGCAACATTCTTCCTAGAGTCATAGTAAATTCTGCAACATTCTCCTACAGTCATAGTAAATTCTGAAACATTCTTCCTAAGTCATAGTAAATTCTGAACATTCTTCCTACAGTCATAGTAAATTCTGCAACATTCTTCCTACAGTCATAGTAAATTCTGTAACATTCTTCCTACAGTCATAGTAAATTCTGCAACATTCTTCCTACAGTCATAGTAAATTCTGAACATTCTTCCTACAGTCATAGTAAATTCTGCAACATTCTTCCTAAGTCATAGTAAATTCTGCAACATTCTTCCTACAGTCATAGTAAATTCTAACATTCTTCTAGTCATAGTAAATTCTGCAAATTCTTCCTACAGTCATAGTAAATTCTACAACATTCTTCCTACAGTCATAGTAAATTCTCAGTAAACATTCTTCCTACAGTCATAGTAAATTCTGCAACATTCTTCTCTAGTCATAGTAAATTCTGCAACATTCTTCCTACAGTCATAGTAAATTCTGCAACACTTCTTCCTAAGTCATAGTAAATTCTGAACATTCTTCCTACAGTCATAGTAAATTCTGCTAACATTCTTCCTACAGTCATAGTAAATTCTGAACATTCTTCCTACAGTCATAGTAAATTCTGTCAACATTCTTCCTACAGTCATAGTAAATTCTGCAACATTCTTCCTACAGTCATAGTAAATTCTGTCAACATTCTTCCTACAGTCATAGTAAATTCTGCAACATTCTTCCTATAGTCATAGTAAATTCTGCAACATTCTTCCTAAGTCATAGTAAATTCTGCAACATTCTTCCTACAGTCATAGTAAATTCTGCAACATTCTTCCTACAGTCATAGTAAATTCTGTAACATTCTTCCTAGAGTCATAGTAAATTCTGCAACATTCTTCCTACAGTCATAGTAAATTCTGCTAACATTCTTCCTAGAGTCATAGTAAATTCTGCAACATTCTTCCTACAGTCATAGTAAATTCTGCAACATTCTTCCTACAGTCATAGTAAATTCTGTAACATTCTTCCTACAGTCATAGTAAATTCTGAACATTCTTCCTACAGTCATAGTAAATTCTGTAACATTCTTCCTACAGTCATAGTAAATTCTGCAACATTCTTCCTAAGTCATAGTAAATTCTGAACATTCTTCCTACAGTCATAGTAAATTCTGTAACATTCTTCCTACAGTCATAGTAAATTCTGTAACATTCTTCCTAAGTCATAGTAAATTCTGTAACATTCTTCCTATAGTCATAGTAAATTCTGTAACATTCTCTTCCTACAGTCATAGTAAATTCTGTAACATTCTTCCTACAGTCATAGTAAATTCTGTAACATTCTTCCTAGTCATAGTAAATTCTGCAACATTCTTCCTACAGTCATAGTAAATTCTGTCAACATTCTTCCTACAGTCATAGTAAATTCTGCAACATTCTTCCTACAGTCATAGTAAATTCTGCAACATTCTTCCTACAGTCATAGTAAATTCTGCAACATTCTTCCTACAGTCATAGTAAATTCTGTAACATTCTTCCTACAGTCATAGTAAATTCTGCAACATTCTTCCTATAGTCATAGTAAATTCTGTAACATTCTTCCTAAGTCATAGTAAATTCTGTAACATTCTTCCTACAGTCATAGTAAATTCTGTAACATTCTTCCTACAGTCATAGTAAATTCTGTAACATTCTTCCTACAGTCATAGTAAATTCTGCAACATTCTTCCTACAGTCATAGTAAATTCTGTAACATTCTTCCTACAGTCATAGTAAATTCTGCAACATTCTTCCTACAGTCATAGTAAATTCTGCAACATTCTTCCTATGAGTCATAGTAAATTCTGTAACATTCTTCCTACAGTCATAGTAAATTCTGTAACATTCTTCCTACAGTCATAGTAAATTCTGTCAACATTCTTCCTAAGTCATAGTAAATTCTGCAACATTCTTCCTAAGTCATAGTAAATTCTGCAACATTCTTCCTACAGTCATAGTAAATTCTGCAACATTCTTCCTAAGTCATAGTAAATTCTGCAACATTCTTCCTACAGTCATAGTAAATTCTGCAACATTCTTCCTACAGTCATAGTAAATTCTGCAACATTCTTCCTAGAGTCATAGTAAATTCTGCAACATTCTTCCTACAGTCATAGTAAATTCTGCAACATTCTTCCTAGAGTCATAGTAAATTCTGCAACATTCTTCCTACAGTCATAGTAAATTCTGCAACATTCTTCCTACAGTCATAGTAAATTCTGTAACATTCTTCCTACAGTCATAGTAAATTCGTAAACATTCTTCCTACAGTCATAGTAAATTCTGCAACATTCTTCCTACAGTCATAGTAAATTCTGCAACATTCTTCCTACAGTCATAGTAAATTCTGCAACATTCTTCCTACAGTCATAGTAAAATTCTGCAACATTCTTCTATTGTCATAATAAATTCTGCAACATTCTTCCTATAGTCATAGTAAATTCGCAACATTATTCCTAAGTCATAGTAAATTCTGACAACATTCTTCCTATAGTCATAGTAAATTCTGCAACATTCTTCCTGATAGTCATAGTAAATTCTGCAACATTCTTCTGAAGTCATAGTAAATTCTGCAACATTTTCCTATAGTCATAGTAAATTCTGTAACATTCTTCTTAAGTCATAGTAAATTCTGCAACATTCTTCCTGAGTCATATTAAATTCTGCAACATTCTTCCTATAGTCATAGTAAATTCTGCAACATTCTTCCTACAGTCATAGTAAATTCTGCAACATTCTTTATTGCTCTTGGACTGAAAAATAAATCAAGACCAAACTGATGTAAAGTATTTAGTTTTTATCAAGATTTTGCGCTATATAGATATTGTAATTATTATTGTTATTATTATTATTTTATATATTTCTCAGCTTCCTTCAGACCCTCCCCATCTACACACAGGTGCAGGCATGAACAGACACAGGGAAACTCACAAGCAGAGAGAAATAAAAAAATCAAACAAAACCCAGATCAACAGAAAACAGAACTCGGCCATCTCTTTCTGTCAAAGCGGACTGCAGGAGAGACTGTGGGCAGTGGGGGGGGGGAGAGAGAAGTGGGGTTGTGGTAGGGGGAGAGAAAGGAGTGGATTCAGAGAGGGAGGGAGGGAGAGACAGACAGACAGACAGGCAGAGACAGACAGACAGAGAAACAGAGAGACAGACAGACAGACAAGCAGACAGATAGAGACAAAGACAGAGACACAGATAGACAGACAGACAGACAGCCAAACAGAGAGACAGACAGACAGACAGACAGACAAGCAGGCAGGCAGACAAACAGACAGATAGAGACAAAGACAGAGACACAGATAGACAGACAGACAAACAGATAGACAGACAGATAGACAGAGAAAGAGACAGAGAATGTGTGTGTGTGTGTCTGTCTGTCTGTATGTGTGTGCGTGTGTGTGTGGTGAGCGTGTGTGTGTGTGTGTGTGTGTGTGTGTGTGTGTGTGTGTGTCTGTGTCTGTGTCTGCATGTGCGTGTGTGTGTGCGCGCGCGCGCATGTGTGTGTGTATGTATGTGTGTATGTGTATGTATGTGTGTGTGTGCGTGTGTGTGTGTGTGTGTGTGTGTGTGTGTGTGCGTATGTGTGTGTGTG
>CM060309.1:12145569-12150569 GCA_030674185.1 Monoplex corrugatus
AGTCAGAGAGAGATAGAGGGAGACAGAGAGAAACAAAGTCAGAGAGAGATAGAGGGAGACAGAGAGAAACAAAGTCAGAAAGAGATAGAGGGAGACAGAGAGAAACAAAGTCAGAGAGAGACAGAGGGAGACAGAGAGAAACAAAGTCAGAGAGAGATAGAGGGAGACAGAGAGAAACAAAGTCAGAGAGAGATAGAGGGTAAAAGACAGAAAAAGACAGAGATGACTATATACATCTTTTCTATCACGATATCGCACAACAAATAATAATAATAATAATAATAATTACAATATTTATATAGCGCAAAATCTCGATAAAAATCAAATCTAAGCGCTGAACATACACTTACGCACGCGCGCACACACACACTTACACATGGCTATAAATGGGGAAAAAGAATAAAAGCAATGGAAAATTATAGAGAGCATATTATATACAAATATATATTACAATGTGATTCCCCTCCGAGTGGAGACAGGCTACAGAGGGGGGATGAGTGAGGTCAGGATTTTATGCAGTGGAGAAAAGGTGAGTTTTGAGAGCGGACTTGAAGGAGACAAAAGTAGGTTGCTGACGGACAGAGAGAGGAAGTTTGTTCCAGGAAAGTGGACCAGAAACAGAGAAGGCTCGTGGACCATAGGTATTGAGCTTGGTGCGTGGAAAGCGAAAAGTCAGAGGATCGGAGGCAGAGCGGAGGGTACGTGAGGGAACATAGATCTCAAGTAGGCTTGACAGGTAATCGGGGCTGCGTTATTGAGGCTTTTGTAGCACATGGTGTCTAGTTTGTACTGTATGCGCTTTGATACAGGGAGCCAGTGAAGTTGTGCCAGGAGAGGAGATATGTGGTCAGCTTTTTTCTTTTTGAGTACAAGGCGTACAGCATTGTTTTGAATGCGCTGTAGGATGTGAATGGTGGAGGCAGGAAGACCAGACAGGAGTGAATTGCAATAGTCAATGCGAGACATTATGAAGGAGAGAACGAGTTTTGCAGTTGTTTCGACAGAGAGATACTTCCTGATCAAGCTTATACGATGGAGGTGAAAGTAGCAAGATCTGGCAGTTTGAGAAACAAAGTTGTTCATGGAGAGGGTAGAGTCAATGCAGACACCAAGGTTTTTAGCTGAATCAGAAATGACAACAAACTGACAAAAACAAGAACAACAACAACAACAACAACAACAACAGCAACAGTAACATCAACAACGAGCTCATCAAACACGGTCAACACCCCTGTCATCATCTACAACAGGGTGTGTGTTTTTTTCACAGCAAACAAATTAGTCTCCTGTGCATAGCGCTCGTGGCAAGTCAATAACCCTGAGGCAGCATGCTGAACAATAGTTCTGTTATTGCCACAGTCATCCTCTCTTTTCAACAGTCACGCTCCAGTTCCTTTGTTCTCTCTCTTTCTCTGTCTCTGTCTGTCTGTCCGTCTGTCTGTCTGTCTGTCTGTTTGTGTGTCCTCTCTCTCTCTCTCTCTCTCTCTCTCTCTCTCTCTCTCTCTCTCTCGCTCGCTCGCTCTCTCGTCTCTCTCCTCCACTCCTCTCTCTCTCTCTCTCTCTCTCTCTCTCTCTTCTCTCTCTCTCTCTCTCTCTACCCACTGTTTCCTGTCTTTTTCTGTCTCTCTGTTTGTCCCTGTCTGTGTGTCTGTGTGTCTGTGTGTCTGTCTGTCTGTCTCTCTCACTCTCTCTGTCTCTCTGTCTATCTGTCTGTCTGTCTCTCTGTCTCTGTCTCTTTCTCTCTCTCTCTCTCTCTCTCTCTCTCTCTCTCTCTCTCTCTCTCTCTCTCTTATCTCTCTGTCTCTTCTGTGTGTGTTTTGTTGGTTTTTGTACTGTCCTTGTTTTCTTGCTGCCTGATGCTCATTTCCTTGCTTGCTTGTTAATCTGTATGCATGTTTTTGTATGTGCGCGCGCACGCACACACACACACACACGCACACACACACACACACGAATTGGAACTTTGCCTTACGATTAGAGTTGAATTGATCATGTCGTCAATTTAACTTCAGTGCTGCAATATTGTTGCTACTGTTTTGTCTTTCCTTTCTCTATTTTCATTCTGACTGTATTAAATTCGTTTCATTCTTTTTACTCTCTGTCTGTGACTCCAAACATTTCAGACAGAGTTGTCAGATTAATTACAATAAAAGGAATCTACAAAAGCCTCAATAACGCAGCTCCCGATTACCTGTCAAGCCTACTTGAGATCTATGTTCCCTCACGTACCCTCCGCTCTGCCTCCGATCCTCTCACTTTTCGCTTTCCACGCACTAAGCTTAATACATATGGTCCACGAGCCTTCTCTGTTTCTGGTCCACTCTCCTGGAACAAACTTCCTCTCTCAGTCCGTCAGCAACCTACTTTTGTCTCCTTCAAGTCCGCTCTCAAAACTCACCTTTTCTCCTCTGCATAAAATCCTGACCTCACTCAATCCCCTCTGCAGCCTGTCTGCACTCGGAGGGGAATCACAGTGTAATATATAATTGTATATAATATGCTCTGTATAATTTTCCATTGCTTTTATTCTTTCTCCCCATTTATAGCCATGCGTGTGTGTGTGTGTGTGTGTGTGTGTGTGTGTGTGTGTGTGTGTGTGTGTGTGTGTGTGTGTGTGTGTGTGTGTGTGCGTGCGTGTGTGTCTGTTTCAGCGCTTAGATTTGATTTTATCAAGATTTTGCGCTATGTAAATATTGTAATTATTATTATTATTATCATAATCTGTATAGTGGGGTTTATCCATGTCAATGTTTTTTATCAATCTCTTAATACTCTTCTTCATCGTTTGCTTTCAGAATTTATTCAATTGCTCGTGTGCTTTACTTTCCTAGAAAAAGCTGGCTGTCTAAGTGGTCCTAATCTTGGCTGTTAAAGATTTCTGGGTTGGCTATTTGAGGGTTTATAATAAAATTTTAACAGAAGAAGAAGTATCCAAACAGAAATGAGGGCAGGAGTAAATTAAACTCTATTTGGGCTTTTTCCAGTGTTTTTTTTTTTGTTTGTTTTGTTTTGTTTTGTTTTGTTTTGTTTTTGTTTTGTTTTTTGTTTAAATCAAGATCAAAGTAGAAATAACGTAAAGACTTTTTTTTCTTTTAGTGGAATCAATAAAGCCTCTTTGCAGATTATAGATCATGTATGCTTACCAGTCACACACACACACACACACACACACACACACACACACACACACACACACACACACACACACATACGCACACACACACGCACACACACACACACACACATACACACACTCAAACTCACGTGTGTGTGTACACATATACACACACATATATATATATATATATATATATATATATACATGTATAGATAGATAGATAGATAGATAGATAGATAGATAGATAGATAGATACACACGTATATATCACCATGAGGAGGCACATTGATAGATATACACCTATATATCACCATGAGGAAGCACATTGATAGATATACACGTATATATCACCATGAGGAGGCACATTGATAGATATACACGTATATATCACCATAAGGAGGCACAACGTAAGGCTCGCTAATGGAGAGGCAATGTACTGAGAGACTGACAGCGAGACTTACGGATTCTACTCCCCTTTTTCACATAGCTGCATGCAGCATAGCTCGCCAGCGGTGAAGGCTGAAAGCGAGAGGTGAGAAGCACGCAGTCACTAGCCAACACTAGACAAGTCACGTCAGCCATTATGACATGGGGTAACTGAGCACCTCACGGACTCAGGCTAAACTCGATGGACTCGGAGGTCTAGTCCTCAGACTTGCGGCACGCAGGCCCACCGGCGTGTTGATATACCCTGGTGCTTATGAACCAGACTCCAGCTATAGGTAAATAGCACCACTGCTTTGTGGGTGTCTCAGGAAAGACCAAAGCTAAGGGAGTGAACCCTTACAGACAGAGACAGAGAATAACCAACAGACAAAGGCAACTAAATGAACAGACAGAAAGACAGTAAAACTGGTCGATATAAACATGTTTTTTTCTCTCTGATAATTGCTCGTCATTTCTAGAAACAAGATGTCTTCCCCTCACGTGTGAGCTGTCACTTGGTTTGTTTGTTTGTTTGTTTGCTTGTTTGTTTGTTTGTCTGTTTGTTTGCTTTGCTTTTTTTTTTTTTCTTGCTTGTTTGTGTGCTTGTTTGTTTCATTATATTTGGAGATGGCCAGCCCTTTGCATCACTTCTTCATCAGTGTTACCAATGATAATTGCACTTTCGTCTATGGAGACAGACAAACAGAAAGACATACACAAACTGAAACGCATATTAACACACGCAGAGAATTCAGTATGTAGCCAGCACCGAAGCTTACACTTTTTGCTGATTAGATATCATCAACTTTTCTGTTTTGTATATTTTTCCATTGATTAGTTTTGCAGGGTTCGACTTATACTTTCCTTTTTAACAGTGATGTGTGACATCATCATACTGTACTGTGATCGGTCATCGTTCTTGTCGTTACCATCAACATTATTATACCAAAGAGACGATGACGAGCATTATCATCACCATTTGCCCTGCCGCTTGGCGTTGGTGACCATGCCCTCTACGAGAAACTATCCCCTGTCGTTGCAAGTACATCTCCCACCCTCTCTATCTTCAGCCACCCTGCAAGTCCGTCCAATTTTTTCTTCCTGGGTTTACCTGGTGGTCTCTTTCCCTTCACCTTTCCTGTTGTAACCAGGTGTTCTAATTCCCCTTTCCTCATAAAATGGCCTATAAATGTTGTTTGTCTTTTCCTTATTAATGATCTTCTTGTGTCTGTCTCCTTCAAGACTGTCTCGTTTGTTGTCTTGGCTGCATATGGAACTCTCAACATTTTTCTTAGAAACCACATTTAGATGATAAACACTCGTCATTTCAAAAACTAAAGAAATAAAATACATCATATAACAGTAAGATGCAGGGATCTCCTTCAACATAAGTAACAGCTCCACTTTAGGGCAAATGGGTGGTGCATGCTTGTAATTAGTCAGCGACGAACAATGG
>CM060309.1:12155569-12188069 GCA_030674185.1 Monoplex corrugatus
CAAAGCACACGCAAAGAGAATGACAGTCACGCTTGTTTTAGATTCCCAGGGCACAAAGCACACACAGAGAAAGAATGACAGTCACGTTGTTTTAGATTCCCAGGGCACAAACACACACACACACACAGAAAGAATGACAGTCACGCTTGTTTTAGATTCCAAGGCAAAAGCACAAACACACACAAGAAAGAATGACATTCACGCTTGTTTTAGATTCCCAGGGCACAAAGCACACACAGAGAAAGAATGACAGTCACGCTTGTTTTAGATTCCCAGGGCACAAAGCATACACACACACAGAGAAAGAATGACAGTCACGCTTGTTTTAGATTCCCAGGGCACAAAGCACACACAGAGAAAGAATGACAGTCACGTTGTTTTAGCATTCCCAGAGCACAAAGCACACCACCAGAAAGAATGACAGTCACGTTGTTTTAGATTCCCAGGGCACAAAGCACACATACACACACAGAAAGAATGACAGTCACGCTTGTTTTAGATTCTCAGGGCACAAAGTACGCACACACACACACAAGAAAGAATGCAGTCACGCTTGTTTTAGATTCCCAGGGCACAAAGCACACACAGAGAAAGAATGACAGTCACACTTGTTTTAGATTCCCAGGGCACAAAGCACACACACACACAGAAAGAATGACAGTCACGCTTGTTTTAGATTCCCAGGGCACAAAGCACACAACCAGAGAAAGAATGACAGTCACGCTTGTTTTAGATTCCCAGGGCACAAAGCACACACAAGAAAGAATGACAGTCACGCTTGTTTTAGATTCCCAGGGCACAAAGCACACACGCAGAGAAAGAATGACAGTCACGCTTGTTTTAGATTCCCAGGGCACAAAGCACACACAAACTGGAAGGGGCAGGACAGAAGCGAAGCAGTACAAAAGGGTGATGGAAATCACTGCTGGACAAAAAGGTATGTCTTCAATCTAAATTCCACGTAAGACATGGTATGTCACCGCCAAATCGATGGGACAAGATGGTTCCAGTTGTATGGACCAGGCACAGAAAAAGAGCAAGCCACCGATCTGAAACATTTGCGTCAAGGAATTAGTAAACAAGTATCAGAAGCGGAAAAGGAGAGGTCTGGCAGGGGTGTACATTCTGAGGTGGTCACAAAGGTAAATAGGTGTAGTAGTACCATTGATAAAGTGTGGCTCAATGTATAGGTTTTGTGTGAAATTCGTTTGAGAAACGGACAACCAGTGGAGAAAATAAAACAAGGGAGGGACATGGACATGGTTATGTCTCTCTTTACAAAAGGGCAAGACGGGCCGTGGAATTATGGATACACTGAAGGCATATAACAGACACGTACAGGCAAGCCAGAAAGCAGACAGTTACAATAATCGATGGGAGTTAAAACAAGAGAAATCACAAGTGTTCAGATGCAATTAAACACTAAAACGCGTGAAAATGAATAACTAGCAAGGCTCTTTCAAAAACATATATTGAGTTATAATGTTTCAAATAAGATTACATGATTACAAAACAGAAAACACAATTGAAGCTTCAGTTTGAATATTAAATCGTAAACATGGCAGCATTTTCTTTTGTTTGTTTTAGAGCAAGGTCTGGATCAGTGTGGCACTCTGGCTTTTTTTGTTTCTTTTTTTGTTTTGTTGTTGTAAAGTTTGTTTTAAAAAGAAGTTGTATTTTAAATGCCTTTATTTTCGTTTGAAAATGGCCAAAATTAACTGGGTTGTTATTTAATTAATGAATATGTTGAGCCTGCATGTATGTCAATTTCAAGGTTTCTTTTTTTTTATAATATTTTCATTTAGTAAGATTTCCTTTTAGTCTTCCCTTTCAGCTATTATTGAACGCCTCCCAAGAATCGTTTGCAAAATTCCCAACACCCTTATAAAATGTTATTCCATGGTGCTTTGTGCCTCAGCTTTTTTCCGATTTCTAGATTGTCTATCATTAACAAATTCTAGACCCGCAAACCAAAGGTTAAAAAAAAAGTTCAGACCAAGAAAAACAGTGTAGTTCATTTAGTGGTTGATTTGAAACTCAGAAATTAATTTCTAAACAAAAATAAATGCAAGAATGATTTACAGTCTCCATTTATTTCTTGCATGATTTCATTATTTTTGCACAGATCACGATATGTATATATATATATATATATATATGTAAGTGTAATCATTTCGATTATACCTCCTATGTTTTGATACCTTTTTTCCTCTCCTGAATCATTCTTTCAATTTCTAGTTCATGATAAGTGTTTTAGAGTATAACTTGTGTGCGATGGCATTACGGTGTTATTTTTGGTACAAAGTGATTGGCGTTGAGTTCAACCCGAATTTTATGTACACGCCTGTCTGACCACTTGGTCCTGGTGCATATGCCTTTGATGCAGTTTACCTTTAAACTATGAAATTGTAATAAACAGAAAACAGAAAGATGGAGCAGGGGGGGGGGGGGGGGATAAGAAACCAAAAAGAAAGTCTGAAAGAAAGACAACAACAAACAAGGAAAGAAAGAAAGAAAAGAAGACAGAGAGGTGCAGGCTCACAGAACAAACAAACACACAGACAATCGTACAGACAGACAGAAACGGGCGCGGAAGTTAAGCGAGTAGGACGTCAGATTACCAATCGTAAGGTCTGGGGTTCGATCCTGCCACTGTACCTGTCACTTGTTGATCCTGCCACTGTACCTGTCACTTGTTGATCCTGCCACTGTACCTGCCACTTGTTGATCCTGCCACTGTACCTGTCACTTGTTGATCCTGTCACTGTACCTGCCACTTGTTGATCCTGCCACTGTACCTGCCACTTGTTGATCCTGCCACTGTACCTGTCACTTGTTGATCCTGCCACTGTACCTGCCACTTGTTGATCCTGCCACTGTACCTGTCACTTGTTGATCCTGCCACTGTACCTGCCACTTGTTGATCCTGCCACTGTACCTGCCACTTGTTGATCCTGCCACTGTACCTGTCACTTGTTGATCCTGCCACTGTACCTGTCCACTTGTTGATCCTGCCACTGTACCTGCCACTTGTTGATCCTGCCACACTGTACCTGTCACTTGTTGATCCTGCCACTGTACCTGTCCACTTGTTGATCCTGCCACTGTACCTGCCACTTGTTGATCCTGCCACTGTACCTGCCACTTGTTGATCCTGCCACTGTACCTGTCACTTGTTGATCCTGCCACTGTACCTGTCACTTGTTGATCCTGCCACTGTACCTGCCACTTGTTGATCCTGCCACTGTATCTGCCACTTGTTGACCTGCCACTGTACTGCACTTGTTGATCCTGCACTGTACCTGCACTTGTTGATCCTGCCACTGTACCTGCCACTTGTTGATCCTGCCACTGTACCTGCACTTGTTGATCCTGCACTGTACCTGTCACTTGTGATCCTGTCATGTACCTGCCACTTGTTGATCCTGCCACTGTACCTGCCACTTGTTGATCCTTACACTGTACCTGCCACTTGTTGATCCTGCCACTGTTCCTGCCACTTGTTGATCCTGCATTGTACCTGCCACTGTTACCTGCCACTTGTTGATCCACCACAGTACCTGCCACTTGTTGATCCTGCCATGTACCTGCCACTTGTTGATCCTAACCACATGTACCTGTCACTTGTTGATCCTGCCACTGTACCTCCCAATTGTTGGGTAAAATGGGAGATTTGTGTTCCAAGACTCCCAGGTGAACAACTGGTTTACAGATACTGTTAGTGAATAAAACCTTTTTGGTGTGTACACACACGCACAGCATCAAATACATATGCAGGTTAAGGACACTGTTAGTGAATAAAACCTTTTTGGTGTGTACACAACGACAGTTACATCATCAAATAGTCATATGCAGGTTAAAGACACTGTTAGTCGTGTTTGTGTCTGATGGTGTATGAAACATGACAACACCCACCATGAACAGCCAGACATACAAACAAACACAAACAAACAAAAAGCAAAAAAACAAAACAAACAAACAAACAAACAAGCAAACAAACAAGCAAACAAACAAACAAACAAACAAACAAACAACCAAACAAACAAACAAACAAACAAAACAAACAAACAAACCAAAGCTGAAATGCGCTGACTGTGCTGCAGCATACCAATTGCACTTCGTAGGCAAAACTATGTGCGTACAGGCGTCAAAAATATCGTACAACTTAAAAATAAATAAAACAGACAGAGAGACAGACCACACACACACACACACACACACACACACACACGCGCGCGCGCGCACACAGACAAACAAACAAACAAACAAATTGGACACGCACGCATAAGCTACACACACACACACACACACACACACACACACACACACACACACACACACACACACACACACACACACACACAAATAAACAAACAAACAAATTGCACACGCATGCGTAAGCTACACACACACACACACACACACACGCACGCACACACACACACACACACACACACACACACACACACACGTACACACACACACAGAGAAACAGAGAGACACACACACACATACACACACACAATCACACATACATACACAATCAAACACACACACACACACACCGCACGCACCACACACACACACACACACGTACGCACGCACACGTACACGCCACACACACACACACACACACACACACACACACACCACACAGCACACACACACACACACACCACCACACCACACACACACACACACCAGCACAGTTCGATATGCACGTATGCCGCCATCTCATTCTTGAAGCTCCCTTGTCATTTCTGGACGAAAGATTATTCTTTTTCTCCACGCCAGAACTCTCTAACACCTCTGATCGTAAAATCCGGTATTTCAATTATAAGTGTTCAAACCGAACGGAAAGTACACTGAACGAAATGCCAGAAGGTTGAAAACATTTTAACGGGTAAGAAGCTAAACGTTCTTCTGCATTATTTTGTTCCTTGCTAAAGTGCTTTACTGACTCAGCAGTCTTTATACACAGGCTTAGTGCTTTTCAGCTGGAAACGATGCCTCAAAAAGGCTTAAGCACTCTATAATTTCACTACACAATCATAGCATATGTACAAGAGAGAAAGAGAGAGAAACGGAGAAACAGAAGAGTCAAATACAGTGAGAGGAAACGGAAAAAGAAAGAGAGAAAGAAGTATACTGAGAGGCTGACAGAATATTAGGAAGCAGGAATAGAAAAAAGATAATGACAGATTTTATTTTGTTTCTTTGGTTTGCTGTCTACATGGTCAGGCCACATAAGGCGATGGATGCGGCCATGTTGTTCACCTTGTTTGCTTGTTTGTTTGTTTGGTTGGTTGTTTGTTTGTCTGTTTGTCTGTCTGTTCGTTTGTTCGTTCGTTTGTATGTTTGTTTGCCAGTGTGTTTTGTGTGTGTGTTTGTTTGCTTGTTTGTTTGCTTGCTTGTTTGTTTGCTAGCTTGCTTCTTCGTTTGTTTGTTTCTTTGTTTCTTTTTCTTTCTTTTTCGTTCCTTCTTTCTTTGCTTGTTTACTTGTTTGCTTGTTTGTTTGTTTGTTTGTTTGTTTGTTTGCTTGCTTGCTTGCTTGCTTCTTCATTTGTTTGTTTCTGTCTTTCTTTCGTTCTTTCCTTCTTTGCTTGTTTGTTCGTTTGCTTGTTTGCTTCTTTCTTTCTTTCTTTCTCTCTTTCTTTCTTTCGTTCTTTATCCCACTTCCTGGTCGACAGCTGCCATGGATGTTGGTGAGCACATGAGTTGTAGTCGACCAAGTCTCCCGTCACCCCACTTGATCTTGTTGAGGTGCAAGATCCAGTGCTACTCCACTTTGAAGGGACCTCAAGTGGCCGCAAGAGAGATATGAGCAGCGAGGGTTGACTGCATACAGTCACTTGCTAACTGGTGCTGCAACATGCGATTGTTTTTCCCAAGCGGCTCAGTGAACAACACTGACAATGACAATGTTTTGCTAGGTAGCGCAAACGGCCCAGCTCAAAAGTATGCTCAATGCATTTTACAGGGATAAAACATCCACCCTCACCTTTATCTTGAAGACCGTTGGGGTGCCACAGAAAACTTCGCAACAAGCTTCCCCCATTTCTCCCGGTTCTCAGACGCTCTTAGGCAGTTGCTGAGTGGGGGACCTGTCTATTCATTGATGCCCTAGCGGCAGAATGGTTTAGACGTTCGCCTGCCAATAACTCTAAACTCGAGGTTCCAGGGTTCGCTCCCCGTAGAGATCTCGACTTTTCTCCTCAGTTTGACAGGAGAATCAAACTGAACGTCTAGTCCTTCGGAAAGGGACGAAAAACGAGTAAGACCCGTGTGCCTTCTGCTTGGACACTACAGATCTCACGGCAGTTGAAAATCGTGAAGAGCAGGGCATTGCCTTGCTGCCTTGGTATAAATCATGGTAGAGATAGGTTGATTTCCCAGGTCCCACGCCTTGAAGACCAATTAGCCTTCTTGCCTTTCTGAAATCTTGGCTTAAAAACAAAAAAAAAAAAAACTCACACAAAAAAAAACCACGTGAAAATGAATATAAATTTGAAGCGAGGGAGAGGGGATGGGCGCCGCCCTCATGGTGCTGGCCCCGAGAAAAGTTGAGGTCTCTGCCACCTTACTCTAATAAGACCCCAGGTTAAAGGAACTACCTAGCTAAGGCTTCAGGACCTGGCCAGCTCACGGGTTTATGTGCAGGCTAAAGGCTTGTTCCGTGATCATTCTGGGTCTTCTCCATCACATGGCACCTGTGACGTTTGTGCATATGGAATTTGTTCCGAGCGCGGAGATGTCGTCTTGATAAACTGAAACTGATATCCTCCCATCTCTTTCTCTGTCTTTCCTTCTGCCTCCTTGCACTCTTCCTTGTAAGATGGTTTTGGTAAGTTATGTTGATCTTGATAAATGACCATGCCATCACTTTTTCTTTCTTTTTACTGTGGACAACAAGTCTTCGTATGGTCCAATGACTTGCCTCACTCTGTTCTGGACTTCCAAGTTGGTAAAATGGTCTTTGTGTGAAATGCCAAGGATCTCGTGAACGCATCTCATTTCTAATGCCTGAATCCTTCTCTCAAATAAAACATTATTCAACTTTAAATCAAGTAAAAACAGACACTGACAAAATCTGAAATGAAAAAAAAAAGCCACCTTATGTGACTGAATACAGGTAGTCTTATTTACATGCATCCTATACACATACGTATAAACACAGCCACACACGCACACACAAGTACACACACGGGCGTGCATACGCACCCACAGAAGAAGCTGAACTAGGGTCCACTCATCAGTCATCCTGATAGGAGAGTAAAAAGAATTGGTTTCAAATCTGAAACGAGTTTCGAGTTTTGCCTGTAGGTGAGTGAGGTGGTAGAGACCTTGTTCTCAGCACCCCCGCAGTGTGAGAATAGTGCCCTTCTCATCACCCTGATTGCTTTATCATCTTTAACTTTGAAGAAAGTCAGGATACCCGTTCACAGCTAACAAGTACCAGATGTAATAAGGGTGCCAACAAACAAACAAACAAACAAACAAACAAACAAACCAAACAAACAAACAAACCAAACAAACAAACAAACCAAACAAAAACCTGGATACAGTGATACCGATTTACGTTAAGGGTGGCGGTGCATGTGTGTGTGTGTGTGTGTGTGTGTGTGTGTGTGTGTGCGTGCGCGCGCGTGTGTGTGCGTGTGTGTGTGTGCGCGCGCACGCGTGAGCCCTCGTGTGTGCGCTCGTGTGTGCAGGCATTCTTGTACCTGCGTCACTGCACTGGTGTGATAAACTCCCAAGTGTTATATAACTTCACAGTCTAAGGGAAATAAGTCTTGTTAGGCATTTTCTTTCATCGTGCTTTCTTGGGTTATTGCCCTTACAAAGGACGCATTGAACCTTGCGCTGCTGCCGGTGTAAGAACAGAAAACCTGGAATGGAAAATTAATGCTGCATTATTTATTCATTTATTTGTTTATTTATTTGTTTCTTTATTTATCTATTTATTCATTTGTTATTATTTATTTATTTGTTGTTGTTTTTATCTATTTATATATTCATTTATTTGTTACTTAATTATTCATTTAGTTATGTTTTTATTTTTGTTGTTGTTGTTGAATTTATTTATGTAGTTACGTAGTTATGTAGTTAATTAGTCAGTTAGCTAACAAGTACCAGATGTAATAAGGGTGCCAACAAACAAACAAACAAACAAAAAAACAAACAAACAAACCAACCAACCAAACAAACAAACAAAACAAAAACCTGGATACAGTGATTTATTCATTCATTTGTCTATTCATTTCTTTGTTTATTTATTTATTTATTTATTCATTTATTTATTTGTTTATTTATTCATTTATTTGTTCATTTTCATTATTTGTTTGTTTGTTTGTTTGTTTGTTTATTTATTCGTTTAGATATCTGGTTGGTTACTTATTTATACGAAGTAACTATACGTATACTGATATAGCACTAAGAGGGTTCTCTGTATTGCAAAAGTGAGAACAAAAACTACAAGACGACTAAATAGACATTGTTCCAGACAGAATAACTGTCTTGTCTAAACTACGACACGAAAAAAAAAAAAGACAGGAAGGAACCTTTTGAGAAAACCCAAGGAAAACAAAAAAAAGAAAAAAGAAAGATCTGGCTGAAGGTCAATCCAGTCTTTTTCAGTTTATTCTGACGATTAAAATCCATTTGTCGCTTAGCCACTGATGTTATAGATTCATGCCTGGTGACCGCAGTAAAGACCTGCTGGCGGCTCGGAAAGATGCATAATTTGAGATTTCTTTCGTTGAACGTCGGACCTAGCTGAACAGCAAATTGGGCTGTCTAGAACATCATGCCAGGCAACTTTTTCAAAAATTTTCTATATATTTCATTGGGAAAGAAAGATGAGATGTTTGGAGTAGAAACGAAAGGATGGACGAATGAGAGAGAGAGAGAGAGAGAATGAGAGACAGAGGCACAGAGAGAGAGAATGAGAAAGAGAGGGAGGGAGGGAGACTGAGACAGAGGCAGAGAGACAGACAAAGACAGAGAAAGAGAGACAGAGGCAGAGAGAGAGAGAGAGAATGAGAGAGAGAGGGAGGGAGGGAGACTGAGACAGAGGCAGAGAGACAGACAGAGACAGAGACAGAGAAAAAGAGAGAGAGAGAGAGAGAAAGAGAGAGAGAGAAAGAGAGAGAGAGAAAGAGAGAGAGAGAGAACGGGAGAGAGATGTAAACACAGAAAGAGCTAAAACTGTAAATATATAAGAGAGAACAAGAAATGTAAACTTAGGTTTATAATTCTGCATTGTCATAAACTGTGGTGTGTAGCATACTGTTATCAATACTGTTATCAATACTGTTATCAATACTGTCATCAATACTGCCACATACACAAAAATGCAGTTTACACTTAATGTGCTTGCAACCAGTCACAAAGAAACAAACACAAAAAACAAGACAGAGATTCCTAATACTGTAAAGGGTTAACTATAAACAAGACAGAGATTCCTAATACTGTAAAGGGTTAACTATAAACAAGCCAAAATTAGAGCGTGCGTGCAAGTAGTATAGTCAGGGGCCTCTCATCCCTCATGGGGATGGGTCAGTAGGTCATGAGGTCAGGTCACTAGGTCACAAGAGGCTGTCACTAGGTCATGAGGTCAGGTCAGTAGGTGATGTCAGTAGGTCACAAAAGGCTGTCACTAGGTCATGAGGTCAGGTCAGTAGGTGATGTCAGTAGGTCACAAGATGCTGTCACTAGGTCAGAAGGTCAGGTCACTAGGTCATGAGAGAATGTCACTAGGTCAGTGGGTCATGAGCTCAGAAACGATTGGGTGAGCTCACTATGTACTGTCACTAGGTCAGTGGGTCATGTCAGGTAAAGCTTTTTCAGAAAATGGAACAGTATTGTGGAAATGAAAAGAGCAGAGAACGTTGAAAGATATTGTCTTTTTTCTGGGGGGGGGTTTTCTGGGCTTGGGACCAGCATATAGATATATGTTGATATTTAAAACATATATGTATATGGCAACATTAAAAAGACATGGAGATTGGTCTTAAGATGGCGACGTTGAGAACATGAGCTATTAGAACATTTACAGAGAATGTGGAACAGTATCACAGAAGTAAACAGTAAAATGATATTATCACAGATAGGCTCACAAAGGTCATTTAAGAAAGGAATGAGTGAAATGGTATGATCAGAATCATCACAGATCTTGTGGAATGTTACTAAACCAAAATGGGAAAAGTAGAGACCCCATCAGCAGCTACGATGCGTTTGATGTAAAAGTATGACAGAGACTTTCGTGTTTGAAAGTAAGTAAACATGGTTTCGCCGTCTGTGCAAAATCCTGTATTAGTCTCAGCCCCACTTTCCCTCTTGTCTAAGACCTGTTGGTACGTATCAAGGGTGAGTCTGTTGTGGTGTTTATTGATACCCTTACAACTGAATTTGTCTCCCTTGTCCTCAGAACATAAGTAGGTTTTGGAGCATAACCCCACGAAACTGTTACCCGTGTATTCGGTCTTGAAGAGTCCAGGGGTCCGTTTGTCATAGCGTACACGGTCAAGGCAGTCTGAACACAGAGAAGGGTTCCATGCTTGTTGCGCTATACGTGCACGCTGGTAATCAGCCGCGTGTGTGTCACAAGCCTGTCCTGGAAACCATTGAGCGTATTCGGAAAAGAATTCTGGACGCGGTTTTGGGCGAACCGTACCTTTTAAGTGATTGTCGCTAAAAGCCATGTAAAGAGAGTCGGTATCATTTCAAGTAGTTGAAAATCTGCCCGCGAGACGTATTTATCTAGGAAATCGTAGTAAAATTTGAGCATCCGCAGTTTGGCGTATTGATAAACGAAATACCTAATCTGCAAGGGAAGAGTCCAATCTATGGGGTTTTATTTTTGTTGTTGCTTTTTGTTGTTGTTGTTGTTGTTGTTGTTTGTTTCTACTTCTACAGTGTCACCACCACCGAGTTTTGTGAGTTTTTTAAACCGCGGGTTGTTGATGAAGGTAGGTGCGTTGTCGTTTGACACGTACTGAACGTTACGATGTTTGTTAAAGATTTTTTGTACGCCGAATTCCCCAATAGTTTGAAAGTGTTAGCGAGTATCGTTTTGGCAGGATCAGAGTTCGTTCGTTCGTTCTTTGATTTAACGTCTTTTCACTATGACTGATATTAGACGTAGGATCAGAGTCGCCTTGCCTGCGTGCGTCTGAGACCGTTTTACCAAACTGTTTTGTCGCTCCACTTGATAGAGGCGACATTGTTGCAATGCATGTTCAACTGTCTGGTCCTCGTGATTACAGGGACACGTTGGTAATGGCGTCAGTTTGAACTTGTAGTTTACATGGGTGTTAAGCCAGTTGTGGTTGGTGCCGAGCCTCATCAGGACCACTTGCTGCTGTCTGGACACAAGATGGTAGTCGTCCTTTTCTCGCCATGGCAGGACAAAATGGTATTTTTTTAAGCTAGAGTTGAAGAAAGACAGAGTATGTGATTGTCAAATAAGACAAGGGAAGATCGTGTTAGTTGTGTGGACCAGAAGACACAGAAAAAGTGGGACCACATTCATGAAAAGAACAGGAAGCCACTGTAGAACATCTGTATCGAGGAATTTGGAAACAACTCGTATCAGAAGCAGAATGGAGAGGTTGGGCAGGGATGTACATTCAGAGGTGGTCACAAAGATAGATAGTTACAATAACATTAATATGCTTGTAGCATAATGTATTGAGTTTGTATGAACTTTTTTGAGAAAGGGGCAACCAGTGGAGAAAATGAAGCAATGAAGTGATATGATCATGCCTGTTTTTACAAAGAACCAAACGGGGCGCAGAATTCTGAATACGCTGGAGGCATGCAACAGAAGAAGCAGACAAGTCAGAGAGCAGATAGTTACAATAATCGATGAGAGACAAGATCAAAGAAGTCACAAGTTCAGACGCTATTGAAGTTGAGACATAATGACAAACAAAACTGAAATGTCGCAGCGAACAGTAAAAAGACTGACAGGTTTGGGTGATGAATTTCTGCACAAAGAGTCGAGGATCAAGAACAACACCAAGGTTCTTGATTGAATAAGAAAATACAACAGTGATGTCGCTTAACTGGATAGAACAAGCCTTTAGGGTGGAAAGATTATGCTTTGTGTCAATGAGCGTTGGTTCAGTCTTATCTCCATTTTCCATTTAAAATTTCTGTCCTCTGCAGTTTGATAAAACGTCCTTTAACTTGGACCTTGTCAAATGTTTGTTTGTTTGTTTTTTGGGGTTTCTTTTTGCCAATTTATCCAGGTAACAAGGATCATCTTTTGTTTCTGAATATGATGTTCAATATCTTATCTCTTTTGACAGATATATGGGCTGATCTTCTGCGGTATGGAGTTGTCTGAATCCTGCTTGTTCGATTGTAATGAGTCTTTTGGTTTGGCGCTCAGTTATACATCTTTTCATTGTCTTTACCACGCAGATAGTCACGTTGACTTGGCGGTAGATGGAAGTCTATTTTGTTTTGTTTTTTCACTCTTGAGGATATATTACGTGGTTTGAGAGAGATAGAGAGAGAGAGGCAGAGGGAGAGACAGAAAAACAGAGACAGAGACACAGAGAGACAGAGAGAGAAATAGAAAGACAGACAGACAAAATGTGGAGCGTGGTGAGCAGACCGGACACACACACACACACACACACACACACACACACACACACACACACACACATTACAATGTCAGTTTTATAAATTATGCTTTTATTAGACACACCAGTATATACATATGTTACAGTTTTCCTCTAAAAGAGAGATGTCACTCAAAAGTCACTAACCATATAATTGCATTCTCTCCCTCTCCCTCCGCTACCTCTGCTGCCCCTTTCTCTTTTAACCCCTCTCTCTCTCTCCCCTCTCCTTCCCCTCTTTTCTCTTTCCGCTCCCTCTGCTGCACCTTTCTGTTTTATGTGTCATTTTATCTGAGCGTAAATCACCAAGCGCGGAGGCTCAACTGACACCCCCCCCCCCCCCACGCCTACTAAATGATGGAAAAACAGACTTTTCCCCCTTCTTTCCAAAGTGGTATACATATTATATACACAAGTTTAACCAAAGCGAGAAAAAAAAGCTAAATATACAAAGGCAAGCGATACACGAAATAAAATAAAAACATGCACATTTGATCAGATACTAAAATAAATAAAAACTAACCCTTCACATAAAGATCAGGTACTACAAAGACTGTTTTTAAACACTACAAAGTCACTCTGTTTGGGGTAAAATCAAAAACTGTATGTATATACACAAGTTTAACCAAAAACACAACACCAAATCTGAACGATACACGAATTAACGCTTCACATAAAGATCAGGTACTACAAAGACTATTTTAAACACTACAAAGTCACTCTGTTTTGGGTAAAATCAAACATTATGTATATACACAAGTTTAACCAAAAGCACAACACCAAGTCTGAGCAATACACGAAATGAGATAAAAACATGAACATTTGATCAGATACTACAATAAACAAAAACTAACGCTTCACATAAAGATCAGGTACTACAAAGACTGTTTTTAAACACTACAAAGTCACTCTGTTTTGGGTAAAATCAAAAACTATGTATATACACAAGTTTAACGAAAAACACAACACCAAATCTGAGCAATACACAAAATAAGAAAAAAGAAAAGATAAAAAAAAAAACAAAATCATCATTTCATTACCAAAATATCACAAACAGCAATTTTCACAAAAGATCGCTTTTCAAAACACCACGAAAGTCACTTGCGCTTGGCTATTGTTTTTTTCAACGCTTTCATTTTTTTTTTTTTTTTTTTAATTTTGTCCATGGCCATAATTAGTCCATCTAGATCTAGTTCCATTTGATTTGAACAGATCCCTTTCCTGGTAGGGTATAGTTTTTCTTCCTCCCCCACCGCAGCATATCTGCGGATATGAATAAGCGGCTCGTTCTTCCATTCTGTCACAGTTACATAGGTCGACTTTTCACCCAAAGCGATGAGCTCGTCGCCGAACGCTGAATGTTTTGTAGACATTCTGCAGCACACAAACAAGAAGAAAAAAAGGCTAAGTCAAAGCTTAAACACCCCCTCCAAACACAAAAAAAACAGTTACTTGGGTTGTGTTGAAGAGGTCACATCTGAACACTGAGTGTTGTTGATGGTGGTGGTAGACAGAGGGCCGACTAACATCTCGGCCACCTCGTCACTTGATGCGTCAGCTATCATTTTAAAGTTCAATATATGACTCAGATCGTCTGGGATTTTTCTGTTGCTAAGTCGTTGAAAAGCTTCGGGGAAATATCTACTAACCGTCTCTTCCCACGATAACATCAGGCATGGATGGTCGACTTGGTTCGCAAACCCTTCTCGGCACCCTTCGCAGCGTTCAAAACTTAAGTCACGAATATGCGTGTTCAGTTGACTTTCTAGATTGCGAATAAAAGCATCCATTGTTTTCCTCTTACCTCGAGATAGACAGCTACCGACCAAAAAATAACAAAGACTGTTGAAGAAGGTACAATCGCTAGTCTGTCAGTGAAAGTCCGAAGTATGAACAATCTGGTTTGTGGGGTCTACTTTTATACGTTCAGGAAGTTTTAACAACTGAGGGGTAGACATAATGGCTACCTGGCTGAACCTTTCTCTCAGTGACAAAAAAAGCTACTTACTGCGTAGCTTTCATCGGCGTTTGCAGTTGCGCTGAAGAAATCGGCCGGATCGCCGATAAAAGCTACGCAGTAAGTAGCTTTTTTGTCACTGAGAGGAAGGTTCAGACAGGTAGTCATTATACTACTTCTATACCTTTCTGGTTGCCTATATGGTTAGTATCAATATGTTTTGTTATTGTTATTACAGGAATTTTTGCTGAGTCGGCGTTTTTGTCTTTTCTGAAAAAATTATCAAATATCACCAATAGGTTTTGCTTCAGTAACATTTAGATCTTATCATAGCCCGTAAATTTACTACACATGTCAAAAGATAATGCCTTTTTCAGACCCTATAAAAACTGGAGTTCCTGAATCAGCTTTTTTTTTAACCTCAACGACCTCTCTATGCCAGACATTTAGATGCCAACATAACTCATAAATTTACCATACATGTCAAAAGATAATGAGTTTTTCAGACCCCATAAAAACTGAAGTTCCTGAATCAGCATTTTTTTAACATCAACGACCTCTCTATGCCAGACATTTAGACGCCACCATAACTCATAAATCTATCACACATGTCAAAAGATAATGAGTTTTTCAGACCCCATAAAACTGAAGTTCCTGAATCAGCATTTTTTTAACATCAACGACCTCTCTATGCCAGACATTTAGACGCCACCATAACTCATAAATCTATCACACATGTCAAAAGATAATGAGTTTTTCAGAGACCATAAAAACTAGCCTTCCTGAATCAGCATTTTTTAAACACAAAAAACAAAAACAACAAACAAGCAAACAACTTCAAGTGCACTTACGATTTCCTTTTTTTCAAGCCTAGCTGAAATCGTTATTTCTTAGCTCAAAGCAGGGCAGGCTCACAGCAGTGTGTCACTGTAGAAGGTTGTGTAGCAAAGTTTTTCCGCTAGTTTTTCTTCTTGTTGGTGACTGTCGGCAATGCTGTCCACCGGGCGCTGAAGGTAGTGAGGATTACTGTTGTCCTTCATGGTGTCAGAAGCAGGTCCATAGTTGCATGGTTGTTTTCCTTGGACTTCGGCTAATATTTTTTCCTTCATCTTGATCAGTCTTTCAAACTGCTTCCGCTTCAGTGCTGGTAATTTTCTAAAGGGAAAAAGACGACCGCCTTTGGTGTTTGTTGGGAATTGATAGTGTCATATATAGATCCGCGCAACACCTCGCCAGAGTTTGACGGTAGCGAACACTGAACCCCCTAACGGATACAGCGTTCTTGATGGTGAGGCCATGGTGTAACTAAACCTAGCTGAAGATGTACCCTTCTTTTTATACCGTGGCCTATCAACCAATCAAAAAAACCCACTATTTTAGACGTTGGACTAACGACCACACTCGGTTATCATTGACACTTAGATTATGCGTGTGAAAAGGAGATAACATTCTCCGCAAAGAAACGCCCTTACTTTTCATTAACACGAAATACACTACGTATAAGCCACAGGCTGAACTGATCACATTTTGTAATAAACATTGGTTATACTGATAAGTTCTACTGTTGTTAACGATAAATGTTTTTATGTCTCTGTGTCTTGGTGGTAGGCCAAAACTATCGAAATATTCTGTTCGACCGAATCCGTCAAACCAGACCGCTACCCAGTGTTCTCCAGGTCCCTCACTAGAGTCTGTATTGATGATAAAGGCGCTTCTCTTCTCCTTAGGGCACACTAGAGTAGGGAGTTTATTTCTAGGATAGACACCTCTAAACACCTGCCGAGACTGAGGACTGACAGTTAACAGAGCTATGATGTCGTGGGTGTTCATCACACGGAAAAGTCAGTCAACACTTGCCGAGATTTGTCAGTTTCGATCATAGCGTCATCTCTCCATACACCATCACCATTACAGGTTGGTTGAGCGGGAGGTTAAATTTCAACTCCAGATGAAGAGCTCCTGATTTCACAAGTTCAAACTGATCTCCGTCTACCAGGCTGGGACTCAAATCAAAGCAGTAGATGGCGTAGCCCCCACGAAAGTCAAGGAGACCTGCACTTTGCAAAGTGGTCAGGTAAGATCGCGCTAGATGGTTTCCACCAAAATTGGGTGTCAGAGGTTTGGCCGGCACGTGTTTTCCGTCCATAGTGATTCCCAGGAAATTCAAATTATGGTGTTTAAAGTTGAAGGGGCTCCTGTTGTAATGACCGTTCGAAGCTACACTGTCCACCAAAGTCACAACGATCTTGTTAGGAGTCTGACTCAAAAACAGGTTGTCTTGTACAGCGCTCAGGTTTCCTGTGGGGATAGAAAAATGTTTGATGATGACTCTCTTCATAGGGTACTTGGCTGTGCCTTTTTCCAGAGACACTGCGGAATTCAGCTTGCTTTTTCTGACAAACAGCGAGGCGTGGGTGATGATGGTCTGATAATCCGGAGCTGCTCCGTGGGCGATGAGGCAAAATCGGTCTCACTTTGATATCCACCCCGTTTATCATAAACCGTTCTTGACTCATCAGGTCGGTATGTAGTCGACCCATCATGTCTATGAGGCCGCTTTGGGAGGCTGCTTCTCTGCGTTTTACCAGTCCTTCATTAGCGTCTCCTTGTGTGTCATCCATATGTCCGGCCGTATCCGGGATAAACAAAGCTGTCTGAAGATGACCTCGTTTCTGGGCTTCCCTGCTGTGGCTGAGCAACGTCTCCAACATGGCACGGTACGGGTACGTGTTCTCTGAGTTGGTGACTAAGACACCGGTTAAAGAGAGGTCCAGTTGTGAAAACAAACTGTGTGTGCAAAAAGTTGTTGGTCTGGGTCTAAATTGGTTCCATCCACTTTTGTCACTTTAACTTGAACGTGAAGATAGGTGTTGCTTAAATCTAGATACTCTGACGTTGCCCCACTAACTGCAAATTATATAGGGGGCGCCTGGAGTGACAGAAGCTAAGGGGTATATTTCTATAAACTGCCCTTGTTCTATCGACGTCTGCGTTGGAGGAACAGAAAACAAATCCAAACCAGACTGCACCGTTTCGCAAGACTGATGATGAAGCAGAGCCATTATCCAAAGATATCTCGCTTTCTGACGTTCTTTGGGGGTTTTCTGCGTTTCTTAGGAGGTGCTGGTCAAATACTTCTACTAGCCAACGTTCCCACTGCTTGGTTGAACAACCTCTTACCACCTTCTCGCGCGCGATTCTTTAAAGCCGATTTCACACTGTGGCCAGATAACACGTCGTTAGCCATGTTCAGTCCCGAACGTACACCTTCCTTCAACGATGCTTTTCCTCCACTTTTGATTAGAGGTAGTACCATGCGACCGATCCCAGCCAACAAATTTCCTAGACCTCGTCCTGTGTAATTTCTCCCTCCAGCAAAGACTGGAAACCCGCTTCCAACTTGACTGCAGTAATACTCGTCGTATAATTTACAGTTCGAATGAAAGGGCGTCCGACAGACCATGTTTTTTTTATAAGTAGTCTAGACGTCTACGTCTAAGATGTAGCGTGACCACAGTATGTCCGCTAGAAAATGACAGCGTTTCTCCCGTGTCCGTACTTAAAAGGATTTCCACGGAACTAAACTGAGAACGATTGAGAGGTATGTAGTGGGGTTTGATGAAGATTTGATGAAACATCTCCGATTTCTGTTGATGCAAGGCGGGTAACATTCTCAACAGCGGTGCCATCGTGTCCCCCACGGGTCTTGGGCTCATTAGATCGCAGTAGACGAAAATACTCTTAAAACTCTGATTGATGTCCACCATGTAGTGAGGGATCCATGTCTTCTTCCCTTTCAACAGTTCGTCATAATCAAAACCTAAAATCCGTTGTAAAGCGGGGCTTAGTTTCAGTTTCGATCCTCTTTCCATCGTGTTTATTTTCACTTTCTTTGAAGAGTTGTTGTATGTAAAGGTGAGGGGTTCCTCTTTCTTCTTCTCAGTTTTGTCCCTGAAATACTTAGTGTTCATAACTTCATCATTCAGTTCTCGAATAAAGTCCTCGTTTGTCGTAAATAAGCCGCTGTTCATCGTGACTCTATGTGTGGTAGGTTTGTCCCATAGAGCGTGACCCGAAGGTTGGCTTGAGGGATCTATTCGTAACTCTTTGCTTTGGGATTGTATATCCGGCGTTGTATATTCCAACCATACCGTGTCTTCTCCAAAGTTTTGATAATTATTGGTAAACTGGATTTCAGCCAGGCCCACTTCCCATTCACCGTTCAGATCAATCTCTTGCGGTAGCTTGGTAAACTGGATTTCAACCAGGCCCACTTCACATTCACCGTTCAATCAATCTCTTGCGGTAGCTTGGTAAACTGGATTTCAACCAGGCCCACTTCACATTCACCGTTCAGATCATCTCTTGCGGTAGCTTGGTAAACTGGATTTCAGCCAGGCCCACTTCCCATTCACCGTTCAGATCAATCTCTTGCGGTAGCTTGGTAAAAAAATTGGGTGGCGTGGTTGTCAGGAAAAAAATGTAAAGAACTGTTGTTTGGGAGAGTCAGGTAAAAGGCCATAGTTTTGTTGTTGTTGATGTTGTTGTTGTTCTAATTGCAGCGATTCTCAATCCTGGGATTTGGAAGCACGTATCCCAAACAGCTCTGCAGCAAATTGACCCACAAGTTATCTGGTCCGTGTCCTCGAGATAAATTGTATAGAGACGCTGCTGTCACCACGTAAATAAGAAACATCTGACTAAAGAAACGATCTCGCTGTGAGGAAGCTGCTTGCCAAACAGATCCCAAAAGCGAGAAGATCGTTTTACCACTTCTTCTTGCTCTTCTTCTACACTCTGCATGACACGAGATCTTTCTCAGAAACCCAAGAATTAAACGAAGAGGGGTAACCCCACCACTTCACAAAATATTCTCGTTGTTTTCTCTTCCGCGATCTCAAAACCGATTCTATGCGATAGATGTCTTTTTTCCAAACTTTCTGTAGTTCTTGTTCGTAAAAAGAACCTTTCAGTTCGTCGCCCGCTTCGTCTTTTAACAGGTAGGTCACTGGAATCGTCTTTTTCATTCTGTTGATGATAAACAATTCCTCCGTCCACGATGGTAGGTAGCCTTTCTTAAACACTCTTCTGCTTTGGCTGATACGCACTGTATCTCCTACTTTCAGACGGGGTCTTTTAAATTCTTCATTGTCTCCATAGAGTCTATGCCAGATTTCTTCTTGATTAGTGGTGTCCACGTCTACCGGTCTCGTCTTGATGCTACGATGATACGCGTGATTATAACCGGTCACCAACTGAGACAACACGTCCGTGTAGGTTTGAGTGTTTTTGTAGGTAAAATATCGCCATAGCTTGTCTTTCAGCGTGCGATTAAAACATTCGACGATCGCAGCTCTGATATCCTCGTTCTCAGTAACAAAAAAGTCGATAACCTGGTCTTTTAAAAACTTTTGAAACTGCTTGTTCAAAACTTCGGAACCTTTGTCCGTTTGTATACGTCTGGGTGTTCTACCTCCTGCCAAAATCTTCTCAAACGCTCGGACTAATTCCACTCCCGTTTTCTTTTTTTAAAGGCACCACCCACGTGTATTTGCCTAACACATCGATACTAGTCAGTAGAAACGAATATCCCTCATTATGCTTTCTTAAAGTTTGTACATCGATCATATCGCATTGCCATTGATGATCTATCCCTCCAACGACGACCTTACGTCTCGGAAAACGACGCAAGACCCGTTTATGTAGCGTGTAAGCGTCTTGAAAACTCAACCACTCTTTCACTTTTTTCGATTTTGGAAGTCTCCTCGCACCTCCGAACCCTGCTGGATGCACGGGGTTGTAATACTGACTCTCTAAAACCCTTCCCATTCTTGTTTTGTCTTTTTTTTTTCTTTCTTCTTTTCCGATCCGGTTCTTCTTTTTTCTCTTCTCCGCGGATTAAACTTCGAATATCCGGATTGCCGATCAGATCTTGAGGTAGGTTCATCTGTCTTAAAGCCTGAGCAAAGTTTTTTGGGGTTTTTTTTCGGTTTTTTTTTTTTTTTGACGTTTTCTTAATACATCATTTATCAAATCTACTAGGTTTGAACGTCTCAGCGTTTGTCCTTGGTAAGTCACCTCCCCTCGACTGTCCCAAGACAGGTCCGTGTTCTGTTTGATGTGAAGCAATATCATTTCTGCCTTTTTCTTCATAGATTTCGGAACACTGTGTAACACTTCCCTCGTCACGAGATCGTCTTGCTTTTCTTTTTCGTTCGATTTTTCTTCTTGTGCTGGTGGTGTTGCCATCTTCACATACCCCAACGGTTGGTTGTTATACTGTTCAAACCTCTTTAAAAGACGAAACTTTCTCATAATCACTCACTCCTTCAGAATTCAATACATCACGCATGTCACCGTCTATTTTTTTTAGGCTTTCCGCTGTTGCGTTCGAAACTGGTGACGTCTTGTCTTCTAATATACGAGGGTCTATTAACATCATCTTCTTAGTATACTCCATTACAGTAGACCTCCCAAGATTCCCAAAACGGGTTTAAGAAGAGCTCCTAAAAATCCTCCTTTTTGAAGAATTTTTTTTACGGCGTTTCAAAGACATTGTTTTCTGAGACAATTGACGTAACGAGCGTTTGTGTGCGCAGAGTTTCTTCTTCTGATGAGTCATCAAAGGCACGTTGCCTTTTAAAATGTTTAAAGAACACTCGCACAGTGACGTTGCCTTTTAAAATGTTTAAAGAACACTCGCACAGTGCCTTAACGAGGTCTTTCAAGATCGCTTTCGTCACAGCCGGTTTAGCGCTGCATAACACTTTCAAGATTGGTAGATTTCTTTTGACTCTGAGTGACATCTCTTTTATTTCTGTACGTAGACCACTTGTTTTTGTGGAGTAAAAATATCCCTTCTCAAACGCAGATGATCTGGAGTATTCTGTCGCAGATCCACAAGCAAATATCCGTGAGGTTGAGATGTAGCGTCTTTAAAAGCCTCTTGAATACAGGCTACTTGATCTTGCCTGGGTACATCTGTTTCGCCAGATGAGATATCTGAGACGCGTCTCTGGGGTTCCTAAATAACACTAAATAATGACTGTTTAATGAGATCGTTCTCATCTCTTTGTTTTTAGAAAACAAATTCTGTACAATCAATATCACGCTTACATTTCTGTAATGGCTTCCTTTGGTAAACAGTTTTGTTACTCTTTCGTCCGTTTCATTCATCAAATCGTCAATAATCACTAAACGTCTGTTCTCCCCTTTCCATTCGTCCATTTTAGGAAACCCCTCTATCAGTTTTACGTTTTTCAACTCCTCGTATCTCGTCTGCCATTCCCCATAACACCAGATGATTTCTTCCGGAGTAGGATGCATCATCTCAGATATCTGTTCTAAAAACTTCTGAACACACACTGTTTTTCCACTTCCCGTAGGCCCCGCGATGATACATGTAAATGGATGAGCCCATCTTGGATCCATCTTTGTTTTTGTTTTTGTTTTAAATTTATCTTTCTTTTTAACATCACTTCTCTTATATACCCCATCGTCTAGTGAGCTCACCAATTCGTTTCTGAGCTCATGACCCACTGACCTAGTGACAGCCTCTTGTGACCTACTGACATCACCTACTGACCTGATCTCATGACCTAGTGACAGCCTCTTGTGACCAAGTGACCTGACCTCATGACCTACTGAGCCATCCCCATCCCCACGTCTCCATCCCCATGGGGGATGAGAGGCCCCTGACTATACTGCATATGCCCATGTGCATATCAGTCTCTCTCTCTCTCTCTCTCTCTCTCTCTCTCTCTCTCTCTCTCTCTCTCTCTCTCTCTCTCTCTCATGTGAATATTTATGTCGTTTATGGAAAATATCACAGAAAGACAAAGTGCAATTCTTTTTGTGTTGTCCAGCTTTAAGAAATTTCAGAGTAAACTACTGCAGAGAAAGACATCTTCAATCTAAATATTACATTAATCCATATTATAGTTTTTACAGTGTCAGATTGAATTTACTCATGCCATAGACTATGGCGTCTACTGTTTGTAATCTGGCCACATACACCTAAACAGGACGGATCAGAATCATCATCATCATCATCAGGTGCCCTGCCACATGGCATTGGCGACAATGGACTCCCAACCATCTCTATCTCTCGTTGCCCCCAGCATCTCCCCCACCCTCTTCATCCCCAGCCACTCTGCAAGTCCGTCCAGCATTCTCTCCCTGAGTCTACCTGGTGCTCTCTTTCCCTCCAGCTTTCCCATTGTGACCAGGTGCTCCAAATCCCCCTTCCTCATAAAATGGCCTATAAATGTTGCCTGTCTTTTCCTAATCTTCCTTATGAGTGATCTACTTGCGTCTGCCTCCATCAAGACTGTCTCGTTTGTTTTCTTTGCTGTCCATGGAACTCTCAACATTCTTCTGAGAAACCACATCTCGGCTGCCTCGATCCTTCTCTGGCTTTGCTTGCTGACTGTCCATGCCTCGCATCCGTACAACAGTATTGCTTCTATACAACATTCAAGGACTCTCTTTCTGATGTTAATTGATAGGCATTTGTTGGACACTCATGCTCCAGCCACAACCCGTCTTTTACCTGATCGCCCCCCTACCCCCTGGCTCACTCATGAGATTGCCTGTGCAAAACGAGCCCGCCGCAGAGCAGAGCGCCGCTGGCGCAAATCCAAACTCACTGTACATAGGCAACTTTTCCAAGCCTCTAAAACAAAAGTATCAACCCTCATTGCTTCTGCAAAAACAAGCTATTTCCAAACCAAAATCCTGAATGCCTCTTCTTCAAAAGAACTCTTTACAACCATGAATCATCTCCTTGGCACACGAAAAGATTTACCTCTCCCAACAAAACACACAAAATGAAGAGCTCCCATCTGTATTCTACAAGTATTTCACTACCAAAATACAAACTCTTCGTGACAGGCTTGACAGGACACCCTGTCAACCATGCCCACCTGACCCTTCCTTCTCTGGCACACCTCTTACTACTTTTACCCCAGTCTCACAAGAAGAAATTCTCAACACAATCAGATCCATGTCGTTCAAAACCTGCGAACTGGATCCTCTTCCAGGTTCTCTCTACTCCGACTGTCCCCTACTCTCCTCCCATTCATCACTTATATCATCAACACTTCTCTTCAAACTGGAACTGTCCCAGGTTCTTTCAAGTCTGCTATTGTTCACCCTCTCCTCAAGAAATACAATTTAGACCAAATGAACTGAAAAATTACCGGCCTATCTCTAATCTCTCTTTCTTGTCAAAACTCCTTGAAAAAGTTGTCCTCAACCAGCTGAACTCTCACCTGTCTGCCAATAATCTCCTCAATCCTTTCCAGTCAGCCTACCGCCAGTGCCATAGCACTGAAACTGCCCTGCTACACATTCTCAACAATCTCCTCCTTGCAACTGATACTGGCAAAGTCTCTCTCCTCACACTTCTTGATCTGTCTGCAGCCTTTGATACCATTGATCATGGTATTCTCCTTTCTAGATTTCATCATACTTTTGGCATCTCTGACATTGCTCTCTCCTGGTTCACTTCATATCTAACAATAATAATAATAATAATTACAATATTTATATAGCGCAAAATCTTGATAAAATCAAATCTAAGCGCTGAAGCAGACACACACGCAAGCACGCACGCACGCACGCACGCACACACACGCACGCACACACACAGACACACACACACACACACACACACACCCACACACACGCATGGCTATAAATGGGGAGAAAGAATAAAAGCAATAAAAGCAAGAATAAAAGCAATGGAAAATTATAGAGAGCATAGCATACAATTATATATTATAACCATGTGATTCCCTCCGAGCGGAGACAGGCTGCAGAGGGGGGGGGGGGGTTGAGTGAGGTTAGGATTTTATGCGGAGGAGAAAAGGTGAGTTTTGAGAGCGGACTTGAAGGAGACAAAAGTAGGTTGCTGACGGACTGAGAGAGGAATTTTGTTCCAGGAGAGTGGACCAGAAACAGAGAAGGCTCGTGGACCATAGGTATTGAGCTTAGTGCGTGGAAAGCGAAAAGTCAGAGGATCAGAGGCAGAGCGGAGGGTACGTGAGGGAACATAGATCTCAAGTAGGCTTGACAGGTAATCGGGGGCTGCGTTATTGAGGCTTTTGTAGCACATGGTGTCTAGTTTGTACTGTATGCGCTTTGATACAGGGAGCCAGTGAAGTTGTGCCAGGAGAGGAGATATGTGGTCAGCTTTTTTCTTTTTGACAAACAGAAAACAAACTGTTCTCATTAATGGCACTTACTCTCAACCTGCATACCTGAACTGTGGTGTTCCACAAGGATCTGTCCTTGGCCCTGTTCTTTTCACTCTTTACACCTCCCCCTGTCCGCCATCATCAAGTCCCAATCTATAAAACACCACTTCTATGCTGATGACACCCAACTTCTAGACAGTGACACCCAGATAATATACAGCGCCTCTTGACTCGCACCACTGAGTGTTACTCGGACATTAAGAACTGGATGACATTCAACAAACTTCAGCTTAATGACGACAAGACAGAAGCTATCCTCATTGGCACCCATCAGAAACTTTCTCAGCTGCCTCCTCTTTCTCTCCCATTATGTAACACATCAGTCCCAATTTCTGATTCAGCTGAAAACCTTGGTGTCTGCATTGACTCTACCTTCTCCATGAACAACTTTGTTTCTCAAACTGCCAGATCTTGCTACTATCACCTCCATCGTATAAGCCTGATCAGGAAGTATCTCTCTGTCGAAACAACTGCAAAACTCGTTCTCTCCTTCATAATGTCTCGCATTGAATATTGCAATTCACTCCTGTCTGGTCTTCCTGCCTCCACCATTCACATCCTACAGCGCATTCAAAACAATGCTGCACGCCTTGTACTCAAAAAGAAAAAAGCTGACCACATATCTCCTCTCCTGGCACAAATTCACTGGCTCCCTGTATCAAAGCGCATACAGTACAAACTAGACACCATGTGCTACAAAAGCCTCAATAACGCAGCCCCCGATTACGTGTCAAGCCTACTTGAGATCTATGTTCCCTCACGTACCCTCCGCTCTGCCTCCGATCCTCTGACTTTTCGCTTTCCACGCACTAAGCTCAATACCTATGGTCCACGAGCCTTCTCTGTTTCTGGTCCACTTTCCTGGAACAAACTTCCTCTCTCAGTCCGTCAGCAACCTACTTTTGTCTCCTTCAAGTTCGCTCTCAAAACTCACCTTTTCTCCTCTGCATAAAATCCTGACCTCACTCAATCCCCTCTGCAGCCTGTCTCCACTCAGAGGGGAATCACATTGTAATATATAATTGTATATAATATGCTCTCTGTGGTTTTCCATTGCTTTTATTCTTTCTCCCCATTTATAGCCATGTGCGTGTGCGTGTGTGTGTGTGTGTGTGTGTGTGTGTGTGTGTGTGCGTGCGTGTGTGTGCGTGCGTGTGTGTGCGTGCGTGCGTGTGTTGTGGCGTGCGTGCGTGTGTGTCTGTTTTAGCGCTTAGATTTGATTTTATCAAGATTTTGCGCTATATAAAAATAAAATAAAAAATATTGTGTCAGCATCAGTACAAACACACAACATGTCAGCATCAGTACAAACACACACTGTGTCAACATCAGTACATGTCAACATCAGTACAAACACACTGTGTCAACATCAGTACAAACACACAATGTGTCAACATCAGTACAAACACACAGTGTGTTAACATCAGTACAAACACACAGTGTGTCAACATCAGTACAAACACACAGTGTGTCAACATCAGTACAAACACACAGTTTGTCAACATCAGTACAAACACACAGTATGTCAACATCAGTACAAACACACAGTATGCCAGCATCAGTACAAACACACAACATGTCAGCATCAGTACAAACACACAGTGTGTCAACATCAGTACAAACACACACTGTGTCAACATCAGTACAAACACACAGTATGCCAGCATCAGTACAAACACACAACATGTCAGCATCAGTACAAACACACAGTGTGTCAACATCAGTACAAACACAGTGTGTCAACATCAGTACAAACACACACTGTGACAACATCAGTACAAACACACAGTGTGTCAACATCAGTACAAACACACAGTGTGTCAACATCAGTACAAACACACAGTGTGTCAATATCAGTACAAACACACAGTATGTCAACATCAGTACAAACACACAACATGTCAGCATCAGTGCAAACACACAGTGTGTCAACATCAGTACAAACACACACTGTGTCAGCATCAGTGCAAACACACAGTGTGTCAACATCAGTACAAAACACACACTGTGTCAACATCAGTACAAACACACAGTGTGTCAACATCAGTACAATCACACATTGTGTCAACATCAGTACAAACACACAACATGTCAACATCAGTACAAACACACACTGTGTCAACATCAGTACAAACACACAGTGTGTCAACATCAGTACAATCACACATTGTGTCAACATCAGTACAAACACACAATGTGTCAACATCAGTACAAACACACAGCATGTCAACATCAGTACAAACACACAGTGTGTCAGCATCAGTACAAACACCAGCATGTCAACATCAGTACAAACACACAGTTTGTCAACATCAGTACAAACACACAGTGTGTCAACATCAGTACAAACACACAGTGTGTCAACATCAGTACAAACACACAGTGTGTCAACATCAGTACAAACACACAGTGTGTCAACATCAGTACAAACACACAGCGTGTCAACATCAGTACAAACACACAGTGTGTCAACATCATTACAAACACACAGTGTGTCAACATCAGTACAAACACACAGCATGTCAACATCAGTACAAAAACACACTGTGTCAACATCAGTACAAACACACAGTGTGTCAGCATCAGTACAAACACACAGTGTGTCAACATCAGTACAAACACACAATGTGTCAACATCAGTACAAACACACAGTGTGTCAGCATCAGTACAAACACACAGTGTGTCAGCATCAGTACAAACACACACTGTGTCAACATCAGTACAAACACACAGTTTGCCAGCATCATTACAAATACACGGTTTGTCAACATCAGTACAAACACACAGTTTGTCAACATCAGTACAAACACACAGTGTGTCAACATCAGTACAAACACACAATGTGTCAACATCAGTACAAACACACAGCATGTTAACATCAGTACAAAACACACAGTGTGTCAGCATCAGTACAAACACACAGTGTGTCAACATCAGTACAAACACACAGTGTGTCAACATCAGTACAAACACACAGTGTGTCAGCATCAGTACAAACACACAGTGTGTCAACATCAGTACAAACACACAGTGTGTCAGCATCAGTACAAACACACAGTGTGTCAACATCAGTACAAACACACAGTGTGTCAACATCAGTACAAACACACAGTGTGTCAACATCAGTACAAACACACAGTGTGTCAACATCAGTACAAACACACAATGTGTCAACATCAGTACAAACACACAATGTGTCAACATCAGTACAATCACACAGCATGTCAGCATCAGTACAATCACACAGTATGTCAGCATCAGTACAATCACACAGTATGTCAACATCAGTACAAACACACACTGTGTCAACATCAGTACAAACACACAGTGTGTCAACATCAGTACAAACACACAGTGTGTCAGCATCAGTACAAACACACAGTGTGTCAACATCAGTACAAACACACAATGTGTCAACATCAGTATAAACATACAGTGTGTCAACATCAGTACAAACACACTCTGTGTCAACATCAGTACAAACACACACTGTGTCAACATCAGTACAAACATACAGTGTGTCAACATCAGTACAAACATACAATGTGTCAACATCAGTACAAACACACAGTGTGTCAACATCAGTTCAAACACACAGTTATTTCCACGCCATGTATATCTTCTTAATTCTGGATTATTTTCTGTAACGAGTAAATTCAAATTAATTCTCTGTCAACCCATGAACTTGTTCTTGTGCTGTAAAATTATTATTTTGTTTATAATTATCATAATCCAAAGTAAAATTGTTCATCAAATTCTAGTATCCAGCTGTAATCAGTTTTTTTCACACTCAACTTGAATTATCATTTCTTGTAATGTAGCAATACAAATCAGGATTGTCACGATCAGGTCCTTATAACTTACGATCAAAAAGTCTTCACCCATCGACCTTAATCATACAAAGATGTAGTTTCCAATAGGATCTTAATGTATTTTTTTTAATCTGAAATTCAAAACTATTATTGAAGAGAATTGCTACGCCTCTAGAACTTGAGTCTACATGTATATGAAGCAAAATAACTCTTACATCCCTATTCAGCTCGTGTGTAGTCTTCCATTTTGGGATCAAAATGTGTCTCTTGCAGCAAACAAATAGAATGCTTTGTGTTTCTTAAAAAATGAAAGTCGTCTCTCCTTTTCTTAAAATCAGCTAAGCCCTGGCAATTTATCGAAATAAGTTTTACACACGTATCATCTATGTAATTTTTTTTGAGGTTTTAGAAGCCTGTTTTTCAGAACTTAGCAGAGAGCAAACCATATTTACACACACAAAACATAATACTGGTGAACACGTCAGCCAAACGGTCAGGGCATCCAATGAAAACCTTTGACTTCGATCCTGCCTGGCTACCGCTTGGTGAACAAAGCATGGACAACTCTCTGATCTCTCTGGTTAACACCCATGGGAATGCCGGGGGCTCTTTCATATAAATAGTATCCCCACCTTCTGGAAATTCTGTGCTAGAAATTTCTTCTTTTCTGTCGCTCTCTTTGTTTCTTTCTTCTTCCTTTGCTTTCTGTCATTTCTTCCTATCATTTTCTGCCTTGTATGTGTTCGATAAAGCCTTACGTACTTTCTCTTAGGATTAATGATTGGGTATATGTATTGAGCACATTTTTGGCTCTGGGAAGATGAGATATGCGGAAACAATTTTAGGTAACTTAGGCCTGTTTTTATATGTTTTAGTGTCCTTAGTTATATTTAAATCTGTATTGAGGTATTTTTAAAAAATCCCCTTTGCAATAAATTGGACCGCGGAGTTAACGCCGTGGGCATCTCCTTAGATTATGTACATCAGTATGTATGCTTAATTTTCTTTTCCTTTTTTTCTGTTGAAGTATTGTGTATGTTTTGAAACGGAATAGCACTGACATGGCTATGCCCAGTCGGCTGGGCTTTAAAGGAAAATAACAGTAACAGTCTCTCAGGTTAACACACGCGTTGAAACAAGTTTCTAAGAAGAATGCTAACGAGTTTTAAGGACAACAAAGAAATCAAATGAGACAGCCTTTGAGGAGGCAAACACACAAAAAAGAACATTACTGTTGAAGATTAGGAAAAGACAAACAACATTTATAGGACGTTTTATAAGGCAAGAGAAATCTGAGCACCTTGTCACAACAGAAAAGCTGGAGGGAAAAGAGCACCAAGTAAACCCAGGGGGAAAATATGGGATCGGATTTCCAGACTAGATGAGGACAGAAAGGGTGGGCGATATACTTGCAGTGACAAAAGATAGATTTGCATGGGCGGCCATGATAGCTAAGGCACATGATGATGATGAGGAGGCCCAATATTATTATCATTTGACACTGCAGTATAGTGTGGTTTTGCATTACTCAGACATGAAGTGTAAGTGTTTTTTCACTGACCTTGGTGGATTGTGTAAATGGTATCCGCGTTGATAAGCGTAATATATGCAGTCACACACACACACACACACACACACACACACACACACACACACACACACACACACACACACACATATATATATATATATATATATATATATATATATATATATATATATATAATATATATATATATATATATATATGTCGTGCCTAACTCGTATGATTGCCTACTTTGTAGACTAGGCAGTCACTTTGCCTAACATGTAAAATAGGCAAAGGGGTTGCCTAACTTGTAAACTGATTTTTGGGGACAGCCTAGTCTGTAGACTAGGCAGCCTAATTTGTAGACTAGGCAGCCTAATCTGTAGACTAGGCAGCCTAATCTGTAGACTAGGCAGAATGCCTAGGTTACAAATTAGGCACTCATACCTTTTAAACATTACAAGATATAAATGATAAATGTTCATGCTCTTATAAAAATTGAAAGAAGTCAATTAGGGGTGAAAATGCCACAGTTCTTTCAGAACTCCATGCTTTTCAATGATTAGCATCAGCTGTTTTTTCTCAGGAGAATGTGCTTTTTAACTATTGTTTTTGCATTTTTTGTTGTTAGGGTGGCAGTGGCTGTGGCACAGTGTTTTGTTCATCCGACACAGGCATCTCTTTGTGACACACGATCCATTGCACGAGCACTTGGTGAACCCTTGTCCACCATGCCTTGAGTGTAGTGTAGCAATGCGCCGGAACGGCAAAACCACGTCCTCTTTAACCATTTCTCTGGTGACGATCGGAAAGTCTGCTTTCAGTACTTGGTTCCTTGACAACCATGCAGCCAAAACGCCGTGCTCTGTTCCGATTTTGTATTTGTCGTGGTTGACACTCATTATAATTCCTGGAATATTTCTGCAATCTAACCTACCGCGGTCAAATTCACTGACTGGCACAAGTACCGCATCGTTTTCATGCAGTGGAGTGAGTTTAGCATTCGTTGTTCGGAGCATTTCTGACCTGCTTTTCTCTTGTCCCTTCTGAGCATCATCTCGGCATGTGTCCATGTAAGAAAGATGCTGGGTCATTTCCTCTGAAGGTTCTGATTCAGATTCTGAACACCCGTCAGCCATGTTTGAAGAAAGCATCTCGATGTCATCGTGTTCTCTTCCTGAAATGTCACCCCCAACAGCACCTTCAGCTCTGTCGTCACTGTCCTCTCTTGTGTCTTCAGCATTGATGTTGAGCTCACCATTTTCACTGGACCCAGTAACAGTCATATCAGCAAGAAGCTGTTCAGTTCCTCTTCTTCCTGCAGCCTTTCAATGATGTCCTTTGGGAGACTTGTTCTCTCCAAACCCGAAGAGCCCCTCCGACCACAGAAGACCTCCAGTGGCGTTTTGTTGTTCAGACTTCTGTGGGGAGAAGAGTTTTTCTGGAGCATCACAAAGCGGAGTCCTTCAGCCCACTGGGATGTGTCATTGTCGATCGTCCATGCAATTAACATCTGTTTCACATCACAGTTGGACCTCTCGATGCTGCCTTGCGACTGAGGGTGCCGTGGTGAGCCATGGACGATGTGTAGCCGAGGCCAGATCATTTTCATCTCGGTGATCACTGCAGCAGTAAACTCGCGGCCGTTATCAGATTGCAAAATGGCAGGTGGTGTCATCCAGCAGAAAATGTCAATGAGATTGTAGGCTGTCTCGGCCGCTGTTTTGGATTTCATTGGCCTCAGAACAAGGAACTTGGAGAAATGGTCCTGATAGTTTAAAATGTACTTGAATTGGCGATCAGGGTTAGACTGCATCACTATCAAATCCACCTGACCTCGTTCAGCAAATGCTTTGCTTTTGAGTGGGCGGACAACGAGGCCCTTGTTTGGCTTCGTCTTTTTCTTTTGGCAAGTCTCGCAGTTGCTCACAAACGCGGAGATCATTTTCTGGGTGATATTACAATACTTATCACACAGTATGTGTCGGAGCTTCTTCTCTCCTCCATGGCCGGTTGAAAGGTGACCTTCCAGAATAGCATCAAATACCTCAGATTTCATTAGCAGGTACCTGATTGGGTCGTCCGGTGTTTTCTTGACCTAAAACAAATAACGAAAGAAAACATTCGAACAGTCAGGAAGGACAACAGTACACAGACTGAGAAAACAGACAGTTCGTAGGAAGCCGGACGGATTACATGGTGTAGGATGACAGGAGGTAGAAAGAAAGGAGGCAGCAGGAACCAAGATAGGAAACAGGTAGGAATACAGGCGACTGACATGAAGCCACAATACAGACAGGAACCAAAT
>CM060309.1:12190569-12200569 GCA_030674185.1 Monoplex corrugatus
GTAGTAGTAGTAGTAGTAGTAGTAGTAGTAGTAGTAGTTGGGACTGGCTTTCAATGGCCTAGGCCTTGCGGCCTATTTACGTCCCCTCTTTCTCAACTATTTATAAAACAGGTGTTAATGCGCATTTTCTTTTTGTTTGCACAAGCCTAATCAAGCCTTTAATCATCCTAATCGAAGAAAAGTTCTTTGATTTTTGGAATTTCGTCCAAAAAATTCTTGAATTTGTTAGTATCTTGTGCAAATTTTATGTTAGTTATGAGTTTATTCCACAAAGGGGCTACTCGATGTGAAAAAGAAAATTTTCTTGTGTTAGTACGACAGTGCTGAATAAATATCTTTCCTTCCTTGTTTCTTGTGATATTACATTGTGAAACAGAAAAGAGTGAGTCAACACAAATATTATCAACTCCATTAAATATCTTATACGTTTGAATAAGGTCACCTCTTGTCCTTCTGCCTTTAAGTGAGTGTAATTTCAACTACTTCAATCGTTCTGCGTAAGATTTATCTTTGCATTCTTTTAATAGCTTTGTTGCACGTCTTTGTACTCTTTCTATTTGCGCTGACTGTCTTTTCAAGGATGGACACCATATTGGATTTGTATATTCCAAATGTGGTCTAACAAAAGATTTATATAGTTTTAGAAATATATCCTTATCTAAGTAAGAAAAGCTTCTCCTAATAACTCCCAACATTTGATTTACTTTATTAACTATTTTACCAATATGTAAATCGAAGGACAACATGCCGTCGAAAGTTACTCCCAAGTCCTTTTCCTCTTTTAGGATTTTTATCTGCTTTATGCTGTCATTTTGTCTCATATAATATGTGTGTTCTTGGTTGGTTTTACCAATATGTAGAACACCACACTTAGAAATATTGAAATATAGATTCCATACATCTGACCAATCTTGGAGTTTATATATATATCATTTTGTAAACCTGCGAATTGAGATGTGTTGTCATATAGTGTTGTATCATCTGCAAATATTTTGCAGGTGCTATTTAGTGATATTGGCAAGTCATTTATAAACACTGTGAATATTATTGGGCCCAGGATACTACCCTGAGGTATTCCACTTAAAACCTTAGCTTTATGAGATCTTTCACCACCTTAGCTTTATGAGATCTTTCACTCACTTAAAGGCAGAAGGACAAGAGGTGACCTTATTCAAACGTATAAGATATTTAATGGAGTTGATAATATTTGTGAACTCTCACCTGTCTGCCAACAATCTCCTCAATCCTTTCCAGTCAGCCTACCGCCAGTGCCATAGCACTGAAACTGCCCTACTACACATTCTCAACAATCTCCTCCTTGCAACTGATACTGGCAAAGTCTCTCTCCTCACACTCCTTGATCTGTCTGCAGCCTTTGATACCATTGATCATGGTATTCTCCTTTCTAGACTTCATCATACTTTTGGCATCTCTGACATTGCTCTGTCTTGGTTCACTTCATACCTATCAAACAGAAAACAAACCGTTCTCATCAATGGCACTTACTCTCAACCTGCATACCTGAACTGTGGTGTTCCACAAGGATCTGTCCTTGGCCCTGTTCTTTTCACTCTTTACACCTACCCCTGTCCACCATCACCAACTCCCATTCTATAAAACACCACTTCTATGCTGATGACACCCAACTTCAAGACAGTGACTCACCTGATAATATACAGCGCCTGTTGACTCGCACCACTGAGTGTTACTCGGACATTAAGAACTGGATGACACACAATAGACTTCAGCTTAATGACGACAAAACAGAAGCTATCCTCATTGGCACCCGTCAGAAACTTTCTCAGCTGCCTCCTCTTTCTCTCCCATTATGTAACACATCAGTCCCAATTTCTGATTCAGCTAAAAACCTTGGTGTCTGCATTGACTCTACCCTCTCCATGAACAACTTTGTTTCTCAAACTGCCAGATCCTGCTACTATCATCTCCATCGTATAAAGCTGATCAGGAAGTATCTCTCTGTCGAAACAACTGCAAAACTCGTTCTCTCCTTCATAATGTCTCGCATTGACTATTGCAATTCACTCCTGTCTGGTCTTCCTGCCTCCACCATTCACATCCTACAGCGCATTCAAAACAATGCTGCACGCCTTGTACTCAAAAAGAAAAAAGCTGACCACATATCTCCTCTCCTGGCACAACTTCACTGGCTCCCTGTATCAAAGCGCATACAGTACAAACTAGACACCATGTGCTACAAAAGCCTCAATAACGCAGCCCCCGATTACCTGTCAAGCCTACTTGAGATCTATGTTCCCTCACGTACCCTCCGCTCTGCCTCTGATCCTCTGACTCTTCGCTTTCCACGCACTAAGCTCAATACCTATGGTCCACGAGCCTTCTCTGTTTCTGGTCCACTCTCCTGGAACAAACTTCCTCTCTCAGTCCGTCAGCAACCTACTTTTGTCTCCTTCAAGTCCGCTCTCAAAACTCACCTTTTCTCTCCTGCATAAAATCCTAACCTCACTCAACCCTCCCCTCTGCAGCCTGTCTCCGCTCGGAGGGAACCACATGGTTATAATATATAATTGTATGCTATGCTCTCTAAAATTTTCCATTGCTTTTATTCTTGCTTTTATTGCTTTTATTCTTTCTCCCCATTTATAGCCATGCGTGGTGTGTGTGTGTATGTTGTGTGTGTGTGTGTGTGTGTGTGTGTGTCTGTATGTGTGCGTGCGTGTGTGTGCGAGCGTGCGTGCCTGCGTGTGTGTCTGCTTCAGCGCTTAGATTTGATTTTATCAAGATTTTGCGCTATATAAATATTGTAATTATTATTATTATTATTATTACCTACTCTAACATGCTGTACTCGATCTTTTAAAAAACCTTGTATCCAGTTTAATAGTTTGCCAGATATACCATAAGCAGACAATTTGACTAGTAACCTTTCGTGGGGCACAGTATCAAAGGCCTTCTTGAAATCTAAATATATAACATCAACATTATGACCTTCATCTATTCTTTTTGTCAAACCTTCTACTACTTCAAGTAATTGCGTTACACAGGATCGCTTTTTACGAAACCCGTGCTGACATTTTGCATACAATTCATTATCCGTAAAGTGAGTTACTATTGAATCTCTAATTATGCGCTCTGACACTTTACATATCACACAAGTCAGGCTGATTGGTCTATAGTTTCCTGGATCTGCTTTAGAACCCTTTTTAAACAAGGTTGTTACTTCAGCTGTCTTCCAGTCTTGTGGCAGGGTACCTGATTCTGATGTCTTGTTGAACAAAGAACATAGTGGAACTGATAGTTCATCCCTAGTTCTTTTAAAAATTTGAAGGAATATGGTCAGGTCCCTGTGCTTTATTTGGGTTTAAGTTAACTAATTTATCACTCACTGCTTTTGAGGTAATTCTTACCTCTGACAAGGATACACCATTTGAATATGCACATTCAGCCAGTAAGGGTTTATTTGTTACATCTTCACGTGTAAAAACACCAGCAAAGAAGTCGTTTAGAGATTCTGCTTTTTCCTTATCATTTATGGCCAAGGATCCATCTGGTTTAATTAGAGCACCTACATCTGTATTGATTTTTAACTTATTTTGGACATACTTCCAAAATAATTTAGGATTATCTTTACTATCTTTAGCAACCTTTTTTTCATATTCCCTTTTTGTTACCTTTAACAGTTTTGTGCATTTATTTCTTTCCCGTATGTAATTCTTATAATTCACTCCTGATTTAGTACTCAAGTATCTTTTAAATACTTTGTACTTGGGGTATATTTCTTCCTAGCATTTTTCCTTATTTTGGGGATACACTTCTCCATTCCTTCATATATAGTATTCTTTATATACTTCCAGGTTTCCTCTATGTCCATATCTGATATAACCTTCTAATCATGTTCAACTGTCATACTTCTTAATTTAGAGTGGTCCCCCCAATTCAAATTATAAATAAATTCTACTTGATCTGTAACTTTAAGCTTTTCCAAATTTAAATGAAATGTTAAGACGTCATGGTCACTTTTACCCACTGGATCGAGATGTACAACTTCTGAAATAAATGTGTCATCGTTAACTAAAACCCAGTCATCAAGAGTTGGGTTTTGCCCTGGTCGTCTTCTTGTTGGTTTAGTCACCTTTTGAATTAAGAATGAATCCTGCACCTGTCTCATGATCTCATTTCCTTTTATCCCGGACCATTTTCCATCCCAGTGAACATTAGGATAATTGAAATCGCCCATAATGCATATCTTATCATATTTTAACATTTTGTCTGATTTTAAGACTTCAAATAGTTTATTATTCTCTACGGTACTGGTGTTAGGATTTCTATACACACATCCAATCAACACTTTCCCATTATACACACAATCAAAAGTACACCACACACTTTCTTGATACTTATACTCATCAAATTCATCACACCCTCGAGCATTCAGGTGTTTATCGACATATACGGCTACACCTTGCTGGTGATCCCTATTAATGAACATGTCAAAATTAGGGATGCAAAACTCTTTCTCACAAAAATTTTGTAAATTCTTAGGTATTAATTCAGTTAATGAAATATTATCAATCCTAGAAAATAACTCTTCTTTTTTATTCAAGAAACCATCAACGTTAGAATATAACACCTGGAAAAAATCTTAACTTTTGTTATTTACACTATGTACATGTTTGCCTTGTAGTCAATTGCCAGAAAAACCGGCTCTGTGGGTGGCCTCAGCGCCCTCAACAGCGTGTGACTGGGTTTTTGAGCCTGGTTTCAGGTTACTATTTTCCAGTTTCTAATAGCCAAGTTCAGTTCTCCTGCCTCAGTTCTCCTTTGTTTCTCTTCTCTCAATGTTTTGTGTTTGTCTCTCTGGTTTTTTGTGAGGTCGTGGTTTATATAAATCTTTGTATCTCTGGTAGATTTATCTTTGTTCAGTTGGGGAGCTTTTTTCATAATTTCTTTTTTCTTTTCCTCCCCTCTCACTGTCACCCTGAGCATTCTTGGTCTATGACCCCCTTCTTTCCCCAGCCTTATGGGCTCTACCAGGTCATCTTCTCTAGATTACTATCTTCCTTATCACTGTTTTAGCAGCCTCCAGGTCATCTTTCCTTTTTTCTTCATTGTCCGTTTTTTTTTTTTTTGCTCTCTTTTAGATTGACGATAACCAGATTCTTTTTCCTTTTTTCTATCTCTAGTCTTTCCTCCATCATCTCCTCCATTTTTCTGTCCACCACCTCCTCAATCCTCTCTTCCAGCTTTTCTCCCATGTTTTTTTCCATTCTCTTCTATCCTGACACTAAGTGAGTGGACTAAAGGAATAAGATCCAGAAGTTTGTCTAGTCTAGCATCCTGTCCTGCTTTGACTGGATTTCTTTTTGTTCATCCATGCAGGGCTGGCAGACCCACTGCAGGTTTGTCTGCAACGGGTCAGAAAGAGTATCGTAAATATCTCCAGTCAGGCCAGTACACCTAAAATGGCTCCAGTTCTTGCATACGAAGCATTCTATGCAGTCTTCTTCTTCTACTGCATTGTCGCAGTAGGTGCACTGCCACGCAGACATAGATTTAATCTGTCTACGGCTACACCTCTTCTCAAATGTGCCAGTAGGCCTAGAGGGAGTACTGGCGCTCGACTTACCCGAATTGGCAGGCGAATTTCTTGTTGAGCTGACCGATTTTCGGTCATTGGCACTATTAGAACTACCATTTTTTTTCACAACCTTCTTTCTTTCCATGCTCAGAACATCAATAGAATGCAAAATAAGATGAAAACTTTATATTACCTTACCTTGAAACACTTCACTGACCACAGTAACAAGATTTAGAAAAGTGCTCAGAACACAGGAAAAGACGAAAGTGCAATTGCGCGAATGTGGTTAAATCAAAGTATGAATCAAATTTCAAGAATTTTTATCACATAGTACAAAAAAAATATGCACTGAGCCGTTACTCTTATATTATACACCAATCTGTGTGAGTTACTGACAAATAATCACTGAGCGACGGCACATTTTCCTAAAATATTTTTTAGATTTTTTTACGGAGCTCAAGAAAAAGCTGGCCATCTTGACGCATGCGTAACACCAGGTGGAGGGGAATTAAACAAAGTCCTGCAAACCATGCAAGTGTTAATAATAATTAATAATTACAATATTTATATAGCGCAAAATCTTGATAAAATCAAATCTAAGCGCTGAAACAGACACACACACACACGCACGCACGCACACACACGCACGCACGCACACACACCCACTCACACACACACACACACACGCACACACACACACCACACACACACACACACACACACACACACACACACAACACACACACACACACACACGCACACGGCTATAAATGGGGAGAAAGAATAAAAGCAATGGAAAATTATAGAGAGCATATTAATATTACAATGTGATTCCCCTCCGAGTGGAGACAGGCTGCAGAGGGGATTGAGTGAGGTCAGGATTTTATGCAGAGGAGAAAAGGTGAGTTTTGAGAGCGGACTTGAAGGAGACAAAAGTAGGTTGTTGACGGACTGAGAGAGTAAGTTTGTTCCAGGAGAGTGGACCAGAAACAGAGAAGGCTCGTGGACCGTAGGTATTGAGCTTAGTGCGTTGAAAGCGAAAAGTCAGAGGATCGGAGGCAGGTGGAGGGTACGTGAGGGAACATAGATCTCAAGTGTTGGGTGAAAACAACCAGCATGCACATCATCATCATCATCATCATCAACATCAATCATTCATCATCATCATCATCATCATCAATCCTGTTGCATGCTTGACGATCATGGCCCTATATATGTATCTATCCTCTTGTTGCCACAACAAACATCTTCCACTCTCTCTGTCCTCACCAACTCTCAAGTCCATCCAATATTTTCTCCCTGGGTCTACCTGATGCTCTCTTTCCCTACATTTTTCCTGTTGTGACCAGGTGCTATAATTTCCCCCTTTCCTCATAAAAATGGTACCATAATTGTTCCTGTCTTTCTGTTTTCCTGATGTTAATTGATAGGCATTTTTGGTGAGGAATGCTTTTCATCTTCTTGATACTGTTTTGGCTTGGCCGATTCTGCTGGCTATTTCTGATGTGCATCTGCCATCTGGTGAGATGACCGTTTCCATATATTTAAACTAATCAACCTGTCTCAAGGTTGTGCCATTTGCTGTTATTTTGCATGAGCGGATATCATCTTTTTTTTTACTGATTACCATGACTTCAGTCTTTTTGCTATTTAGTTCCAACCCTTTATTTTCACTTTTTATTTCTATTATATTCACAAGGTTTTGTGGATCCCTTTCATTTTCTGTAATTAGCACGGTGTCAGCTGCATAACAAATGTTGTTTATCATGTTCCCTCCAACCTTTAATCAGGGTATTCTTCTATGTTTCTCATGATGTTTTCGCTGTAAAGTGAAAACAAATCTGGTGACAAAACACAACCTTGTCTGAGTCCTCTTATGATATTTTGTAAAGAGCTTATATCGTTTTCTATTCTCATTGCAGTTGTTTGTTCCCAATATATATTTCTGATTAATCGTAGATCTTTTCCATCAATATTGAGTCTTTCTAGTTGATTGATCAATTCTTCAATTCTTACCCCATCGAAAGCCTTGGTATAACCAACAAAGCATAAAAGTAAATCCTTATTCAACTCGATTGACCTTTCTATCATAATTGTTAGGATGTATATGGCATTTATAGTTCCTTTCCCTTCGACAAATCCACACTGTTCTTCTGCTATTTCTCTTTTGATTCTATTCCTACATTTCTGTTCCTGCATGATACAAGCAGTCTATGTAGACCAGGGCTTATTCCAATGTTGTTTTAACTCATTTAGGCCCCTGCTTTCTCACAGGTACATGCGCCTGTCCGTACTTAAATAATCAGTGACATGGGCACATACACTTTTTTGTTTAGGATCATCGCATCCAGAGAGGCCACCCTTGTGCTCACCTGTTTGTTTTTTTGTTGTTTTTTTCCTCGTTCCATTATTTTCCATGACACCCCAATGGCCACAGAAGCTGGAACAATTTTTATAATGGGATGATGATGATGTTGATGAGGATCATAATCATGATGCTGTGGAGTTCCATCAAGGATTGAGACTGCGTGACAGGGCTGTACTCTGCGGTTACTATCATAATATGTCCTGGCTCAACGAGGCCTGAGAGATACAGACACCTGCGGTGCTGGTCAGAAGATTTGAGCAATACCCTCAATGATACATCCGTGAAGTGGATGAGACTTGACTGTGTGGTCCTGTTCTTCCCAATGAGTCCACAGCACGCTCAACTCTGGGTAGGAGCCGGTTGGAGCCAAAAAATCCCACAATGATTTTTGAATGGACTGATGGGGATTCGAACCCACAACCTTCTAGTCGGTGGTCCGTTGCGTTGACCACTACACCACGGGGACTGCTGACACACATACACTTACATACATGCTATATGGACAATAACAATGTTCGGCTCTTAACAGTAATACTGGATGCTTACGTTAAACACTAGTCAGTACAACACCATGTCTGTCCTAATCCTGTACAACAATGGATAACGTCTGACCACTACGTAAAACTAGAACCTTTGTGGCACTATATATATCATCCCCCGTCCCACCTTTTCTTTATTCAAGTACTGATTAACACGTATGTCGTTCCTAAACATGGCGTTCATTTTAACAACGTCCGGGTGACGTGGAGAGGAAAGAAAAGAAATGCAAACAACAGTAACACTATGTTTAGTGATGAATACACACAGAAAAGTCTATATATTAAACATTGAAAGCGACGTGAAGCTAGTACGGGCCTCAACAGCTCAATTTGAGCGTCGGATTCACATTCTAATGGTTGTTAGTTGGAATCCTGGAGTGTGCTACATGTACATTAAAAAACTGACCTTCTCATCGTCTTTTCTTAACATAATTGTTGTTCGGTAGTGTCAGCTGCGAGGCATGGACAATGAAGAAAGAGGATGAAAGACGAGTGGAAGCAGCAGAGCTGTGGTTTTACCGAAGACTGCTGAGGGTCAAATGGACGGATAGGCGCTCAAATGAAAGCATACTGAATGAGTTGGGTACTACACGCAAGCTTCTAGTACTCATACAACGGAGGAAACTGAAATATGTTGGACACGCAATCCGTAATGAGAGAACAGACTTGATGTCCACTGTCCTCCAAGGTAAAGTGGAAGGAAAGAGAAACAGAGGACGGCCACCTGCATCACTTGCTAGAAACATCACAAACATCAGTGGCAAGAAACTCCAGGAGGTGGTCAGACTTAGCCAAGATCGAGAGTGCTGGAGGCAACTTGTGAGGACATCATGTGCAGCGGCCAACACTGTTCCCGGTGACGCCGACAGGTGAGACAGGTGAGAGTGTCAGTAAAGGATTAGACAAGTCCCCCTTCCCCTACTTCCCTGGGATGGTTATCCCGTCGACCATATCACACGAGGTGGGTGTCGATGTAAAAACTGAACCAAATCAATCAATCAATCAATCAATCAATCAATCAATCAGTTAATCAGACGTGAAGCTGAAGTAGTCAATTTACTCTACTGCCAGCAAGTTTCTTTCTGCAAAAGGTCATTTTCGTCAATGCCATACTTTAAGTGTACTGTTTTGCTATGTTTAAGTTTAGCTAGCACTTTTACCTGGGAGGACCAAGTGGCCAGTGTGCACAGACTGTTTCCCACACAATGTTTCCTCAGTTTGATGAAAGAAATTCTTTTTTCTTACCAGGTTCTGATATATTAGGATTCTATTCGGAATAACCTGGTATCAAAATTTATGCGCATGAATAAAAATGGTAAATATCGATATAAAATGGTAAGGGGAGCAACTGTTGTATAATGATTTGTATGAGACATGCCGGATTTGTCTTTCTTTAAGCGCATTCAATAAACATCAGTTTCTTTTGTCAGTTACATTAAAATTAACCTAGCGAGGATGGAGGTGACATCTGGCATCCTTTGATCGGGTGTTCGTGTCCTGTAGTGGCACTAACCGTCACGAGTGTCTGTCAACGTG
>CM060309.1:12205569-12208069 GCA_030674185.1 Monoplex corrugatus
GTGTCAGGTGAGTGGTACCAGTGTTTTTCAGTAATACATTTTGGTGTCAGGTGAGTGGTACCAGTGTTTTGCAGTAATACATTCTGGTGTCTGGTGAATGGTACCAGTGTTTTCCAATAATACATTTTGGTGTCAGGTAAGTGGTACCAGTGTTTTTCAGTAATACATTTTGGTGTCAGGTGAGTGGTACCAGTGTTTTGCAGTAATACATTCTGGTGTCAGGTGAGTGGTACCACTGTTTTCCAGTAATACATTTTGGTGTCAGGTGAGTCTTACAAGTGCTTGTAGTCATGAACTTGTTTCTGTGTATTCGTGCATGTGCATAATTGTGCATTAGCCTAAAATATTTTTGATATTCTCCTTGTACATTCCAAGATGTCACCGGCGTGTAGGTCTCACATGTAAGTGTCAGGTTTATGCCCTGACGGTGTTGGGATCTTATCCGTCACATGACATCTGTGGTGTCAGTCATATGGAATTCATTCCGAGCGCTGATTCGCCATCTTGAGAAAACGGAAACTGAAATCTGTTGGTGTGTCTGTTCATCCATCTGTCTGTCTGTCCGTCTGTCTGTCTGTCTGTCTGTCTGCATGTCTGTCTTTCAGCTGTCTGTCTATTTTGGTGCAGCCGAGTGTGTGTGTGTGTGTGTGTGTGTGTGTGTGTGTGTGTGTGTGTGTGTGTGTGTGTGTGTGTGTGTGTGTGTGTGTGTGTGGTGCGGTGTGTGTGTGTGTGAGAGTGTGCGCACGTGCAAGTGTGTGTCTGTATGTGTGTGCGTGCGTGTGTGTATGTGTGTGTATGTGTGTACGTGTCAGTGTGTGCGTGCGAGTGTGTGTGTATGTGTTGCGTGTGTGTGTGTGTGTGTGTGTGTGTGTGTGTGTGTGTGTGTGTGTGTGTGTGTGTCTGTGTGTGTATCTGTGTGTGTTGTAATACGTATTGGATGCATGTGGTGAGAGAGAGAGAGAGAGAAGATGAGAGAGAGAGAGAGTGAGTGAGTGAGAGAGATTGAGCAGTATGGTAAACAGTCACATACAGACGGAGTCCAGTTGGCATTATACTTTTTCAAACTTCTTCACATTTTCTCCCTGCTCCACCCCCCCCCCCCCCTTTTTTTTTCTCTCCCACAACATCACCCCCATTGAGTACATGCGTGTGCATGAGCGTTTTAGATGTGTTTCCGTGTGTGTCATGAGCGTGTAGATGTGTTTGAATGTGCGTATGCACGTGTGCGCGTGATCAGCCTCTTCTATACTTATATTTCACAGGCTCCTCTTCCCAGAATTCGTCTCGGAGGTATCCACGCGAGCACCCTGCATGTCGGTGTGGGCATCGGCTATATGGAGTTTAGACTACGGACCTTCATTACCTACCCAGCTGCACGTGGAGACCCTGAGGGAACCACTGAGGTGCCCGCCCAGTGTCACCAACGAAGTAAAACGGTCCGAAAACATCAACGACATATCCATTCCATGCTACGCAGATCCTGCCCAACCTCTGACGACAGAGGGACCGTCTGTCGAATGGCTGTACCACAATGATGAACCGGGACATGCGGGGTATGCTGATGAGTCTGATGATGGTCCGCTCTCGTGCACAGCTTGTGCTGACAACATTGCTGGTATCCTGTCTGAGCTGCGTGTGGGTCAACAAGGTATTGTTATTATTGTTTTTGTTTTTGTTTTTTCAGCATCATCATTATTGTTGTTATTGTTTTGTTGTTATTATCATTATCTTAGTATTGTTGTTATTATTATTATTTTTATTATGTTATTACCATCATTATTATTATTATTATTATTTTCATCATTATCATTATTAGTATTATCATTATTATTATTGTTATTATTATTATTATTATTATTATTATTATATTATTATTATATATTAGATAGACAGACAGGGCAGATATGGTCGACTATCATGGTCGATAAAGTCCAACCTAGCACTTTATTAGTGTACCCTCATGTGGGATCTCAGGCCAAAGGCTGATGCAATTAGGCGGCCGCGTACTGGATACTCAATGGAACGCTCTGCGGGATTGGTCCTGGCTTTTATTGCTGCACGCTTTTCCACTTGGCTACTCCGTCTTTCATTGTCATAGCTTCTGTTCCCTTGCAAATAAATTGCCTCCACACAGACTTGTTTGTGGCCGTGATTTCCCATTGTTCTTCATCAATGTCACACTTCTGGAGGGAGTTTTTCAGGATGTCTTTGTAGCGAAGCTTTGGCCGTCCTCTTGGTCAATGGCCCTTTGCCAGTTCACCATAGACGAGCTGGTTTGGAAGCCTGTTCTCCTACATGCGCACGAGATGTCCAGACGATCTTAATGAACCGTGTTAGCAGTGCGTCTATGCTTGGCACTTGGGCTTGCAAAAGTACATTCACGTCTGAGACTCTGTTGTACCATTTGATGTTTAAGACACGTCGGAGGCAGCGCTGGTGAGACTGATCTAGTAGCTTGACATGCCTACGGTAGAGAGTCCAGGACTCACATCCATACAGC
>CM060309.1:12215569-12225569 GCA_030674185.1 Monoplex corrugatus
GAAACTAATTTGTATTTTCAGCTTCCTCTCTGGAATACAGAGACGTGCTAATCCTGTGTGACAGTATCAGGGACCCGTCCGATACTGATGAAATGATTCAACGCTTACGATGTTATTCAATACCACTGGTAGTGATGACACGCCCTCTGTCTGATACCCAAGCACGCGAGTTGGCCCTGGCTACCACTGACCAGGTCATTGTGACAGACTTTCTTGCTGCATCAGGGCTTGAAAGAAGGGTGGTGATAGGACTAGGCTGTAGTTTCACCGGGCCTGACAGGTCTCATATCATGTCCAGGTGCACAGCTTATCTTTGCTTCATTGATACATCAAAACAGTAATGGTGACACATGTGGGTACCTACATCTGACCACCAGCTTTTTGTCTGTGTATGTGTGTCTGAGTATGAGGAGTGAAATGTGTATGTGTCGGTTGTGTGTGTGTGTGTGTGTGTGTGTGTGTGTGTGCGTGTGTGCGTGTGTGTGTGTGTGTGTGATTGCGTATGTGTGTGTGTGTGTTCGTATGTGTGTGTGTGTGTTCGTATGTGTGTGTGTGTTTGTGTGTGTGTTCGTGTGTGTGTGTTCGTATGTGTGTGTGTGTGTGCTGTGTGTGTGATTGCGTATGTGTGTGTGTGTGTTCGTATGTGTGTGTGTGTGTTCGTATGTGTGTGTGTGTGTGTGTGATTGCGTATGTGTGTGTGTGTGTTCGTATGTGTGTGTGTGTGTGTGTGTGTGTGTGTGATTGCGTATGTGTGTGTGTGTGTTCGTATGTGTGTGTGTGTGTGTTCGTATGTGTGTGTGTGGTGTGTGTGTGTGTGGTGTGTGTGTGTGTGTGTGTGTGTGTGTGATTGCGTATGTGTGTGTGTGTGTTCGTATGTGTGTGTGTGTGTGTGTGTGTGTGTGTGTGTGTGTGTGTGATTGCGTATGTGTGTGTGTGTGTTCGTATGTGTGTATGTGTGTTCGTATGTGTGTGTGTGTGTGTGTGTGGTGTGTGTGATTGCGTATGTGTGTGTGTGTGTTCGTATGTGTGTGTGTGTGTTCGTATGTGTGTGTGTGTGTGTGTGTGTGTGTGTGTGATTGCGTATGTGTGTGTGTGTGTTCGTATGTGTGTGTGTGTGTTCGTATGTGTGTGTGTGTTCGTATGTGTGTGTGTGTGTTCGTATGTGTGTGTGTGTGTGTGTTCGTATGTGTGTGTGTGTGTTCGCATGTGTGTGTGTGTGTTCGTATGTGTGTGTGTGTGTTCGTATGTGTGTGTGTGTTCGTATGTGTGTGTGTGTTCGTATGTGTGTGTGTGTGTTCGTATGTGTGTGTGTGTTCGTATGTGTGTGTGTGTTCGTATGTGTGTGTGTGTTCGTATGTGTGTGTGTGTTCGTATGTGTGTGTGTGTTCGTATGTGTGTGTGTGTGTATACTGTTGGGTGAACGCAGAGGAGTATGTGTTCCTTTTGTGCTGAATCAGTGTGTGTGTGTGTGTGTGTGTGTGTGTGTGTGTGTGTGTGTATGTGTGTGTGTGTGTGTGTGTGTGTGTGTGTGTGGTGTGTGTGTGTGTGTGTGTGTGTGAGATGAGTGTTTGTGTGTTTCGGAAACATATGTGTGTGCAAATGGATTTATTGACATCAGCACGCGCAATACGTCGTGTGTTTAGGCATGTACGTATATGCTTATGTATAAATGTTGGGATCTGACTAATTGCATGAGAATTTGCAAAGATTGAAGCCAATCCAATATGAAAGGAGAGTTGATGTCTGTACATGTCTATACACGTTTAATTATGCTTTGAATTAATGATTCACAATTGATCTTTTTACGCTTTATCGTTGGGAAATCTGTCGTACCTAACTTCAATTTTTTCAACTTTTGAGAAAACTTTGTATTCATATAAAGATATAGTTGTTTACTGTATCTCTGTATAATTTGTATTTGTTGTACATGTTTGTCCTAATCTTTTCAGACCATGAGATACATTTCACAATCGTACATGTCACTAAACAATCCATTGTATATAATACTGTATGGACAAATGTTTGTATTTTTTTGTACAAGAAACAACTGTGCTGGAATCACTTGGAACAATTTTCTTAAAATAATGAAAACTATCAATAATGGGTAGCATCACAATTGCCTCTTGTCAAGTTTTGGGGGATATGCGAAAACGAAGAGATGTTTTCCGTTACCTGAAACAGACAAAAATATTCGATATACTGTCTCCAAGACACACATTTTAACAAGAGATTAGAGCAATATGTAACTTCAGAATGGTGATATAAATGCTTTTTTTGCATCATACTAGTCTAATTCTAGAGGAGTTGCTGTTTTATTTTCAAACGATTTTGATTTTGAAATAACAAACGTTAAACGAGACCAAAATGGCAACTATATCATTCTGTCATTCTCGTCAATGGAAAAGGATTTATTCTTAGTGAATGTTTATGATCCCAATAAAGACGACCTGATGTTTCATAATACATTAAAAGATGTAATTAAAAGTTACAAAAATAACAATATAATCGCTGTAGGTGACTGGAACATTGCTATGGATCCAAACATGGACTGTTATAACTATGTGCGCGTAAACAACCCCAAAGCCAAAAAAGCACTCGAAAACATGACAAGAGAATTTAATCTGACAGATATCTGGAGAGACAACAATCCTGAATGTAGGCGGTGTACGTGGAGAAAACCGACACCACTTAAACAAAGCCGACTCGACTGTTTCCTAATGTCTGATTATCTGATCTGGTATTATGAAAGTACGGATATTCTTTCAGGCTACCGTTCAGATCATTCAATGGTAACACTTTGCTTACTATTCCACGAAAAGACGAGAGGTTTCTGGAGATTCAATACATCTCTTCTAAGGGGATGAGCAATATATGAAAGAAATAAATGAACAGATTTCAGATGTGATAAACGAGTATGCAGCTGACCATTATGATAAACCGAATCTAAATGAAATGGCAAAATCTGACATTAAACTGAAAGTCCTTGACAAACTCTCTTTAGATTTCCTATTAATGTAGGTACTGTCAAAAACGATAGCGTACGCCACAATGAGAAATAAAAAAAAATGAAAGATAAGGAAAATAGACTTGTACAGGATATAAAACCCTTTGGTAGGGTTGAAAACAAAACAGAAAAGGAAATAAAAGAACTTCGAGAAAGGAATCATGAACTTCAGATAATTCGAGACAAAAGAATGGAGGGGGTATTACTGAGATCGAAGCAAGATGGATTGCTGACGGGGGAAAAATTTCTAAACATTTTTGCCATTTCGAAAAAAGAAATTATGAGAGTAAACAGATGACAAAATTAGTGAGACAAGATGGTGCTACTTTAGAAAACCAATAAGACATACTTCATGAAGTTAAATCCTTATATAAAGAAAAGGCTCAATGCAGATTGTGAAATAGAAAACCTTATCAGAAAGACACCCAAATTATCAAATGAAAAAAACGATTGTTGGAGGGGGAAATGACTATAAATGAGGCAAGTACAGCACTTAAAAACGTGAAAATGGGAAAAGCCCGGGTACTGACGGATTTAGCGCAAAATTTTTCGAAATTTTCTGGAAAAATATCGGACCGTTTCTTGTGAGATCATTGAATGAGGCCTACAGAGATGGAGAACTGTCCTCAACACAGAAAGAAGGATTGATCACTTGCATCCAAAAAGTGATAAACCTAAAGAATTCATAAAAAAATTGGCGTCCCATTTCTCTCCTTAACGTTGTGTATAAAATAGGCTCGGCATGCATCTCGAACAGAATCAAAAGGTTTTACCAATGCTTATTAATGAAGATCAGACAAGTTTTATGGCAAAAATTTATATAGGAGAATAACATACGATTAAAACATGATTTGATAAATTATCGAAATGTAAAGAACATGCCGGGTTTGTTACTTTTTATTGATTTCAAAAAAGCTTTTGATTCACTTGATTGGAGTTTTATGCACAAGGATTTGAGAGCCTATGGATTTGGATGCAGCGTTTGTTGATGGATTGAAACTTTCTATAAAAGACAAAATCAACTGCTATTATAAATGATCAGACTGCAGAATGGTTTAGTGTAGAAAGGGGATGTAGACGAGGAGATCCAATCTCACCCTATCTTTTTATTCTTGTGCAGAAATTCTAGCCATAATGATCAGGGAGGAAGACTCAATAAAAGGAATACATGTTAATTAATGGTGTAGAACACAAAATTTCCCAGTTTGCTGATGACACCCAACTGATAAATGTAGAAGATAAAACCTCTTTTGAAAGATCTATTTGTATACTTAATACGTACGGCACAGTTTCAGGTCTGTTTATGAACAGCGAAAACAACGCAAGTAATATGGCTTGGTAGTGAGAGAAAATCACAAATAACATACTGTCCCCACTTAAAAGTGATAGGGAATCCTCCTAAGTTTAAAATACTAGGCATCTGGTTCACTTAAGATCTAAGAAACTGCGAAGTAATGAATTATAAAGACAAATTGTTAGAAGTGAAAATGCCATTCAAATTTGGGCACAAAGAGCCATTACCCCCGATTGGTAAAGTCGCAGTTCTAAAATCTCTTGTATTATCTAAACTCATACATCTATGGATATTATTGCCTGATCCTCCAGATCATTTTTTACAACTACTGAAGTTATGTTTTCAGTTTGTATGGAATGGAAAACGAGACAAAATCAGCAGAAAGACTGCCACAAAAATATTTAAGCAAGGAGGACTGAATATACTGGATTTGAGAAATATATATATGCTCTCAAACTTCCATAGATAAGAAAATTCAAAAATTTAACCCATAAATGGAAAAGTCTAGCAGCTGAAATATATCCGTTCCTTAACAACATCGAATGCTACGGACCAGCGGTTGTTTCATATTTCATGAATAATAGTATGTTCTGGGCTGATACATTTAAGGCCTACATGACATTTTGTAATCATGTAACATCTAAGAATTCAAGTGAACTGTTAGCTGAACTTGTCTTTTATAACGAAAAAGTACAGGTGGATAACATAATAACCAAAAATAATAAACTAATAGAGAAAGGAACATATTGCATCAAAAATTTTCTTAAAGAAAATGGCTGTTTCTTGACCTATGAAGAATTTGAAAATAACGCTGATTGCCATATTACTCATGTCACTTATAATGGATGGATATCTTCAATCAAACAATATTTAAGAACAACCAGAATTCAAAGAACGACATCACGAATAGTATTTTGAATGTGCCAAATGCAATAAGACTAATAATGAGTGTATAAAAGAGAGTTTGACTTTACTATGAAAAATTAAAATTGGATGATAGCAAACCAAATTGTTGTTCAAGGTGGTCAGAGAACCTAGATTTTAATATTTGGTGGGAAAAATGTTTCTAAAAATTCATAAATTAAAGGATGTCAAATTAAAATGGTTGCAAATAAGAATAGCTCATCGGATTATTGGCACCAATATGATATTAAACACAATGGGGTATAGGAACTACGACAAATTTTACCTGGTGTAATAATGCAAAAGACTCTATTGAACATTTTCTGTGGAATGTTACTGTGTCCGTAATTTCTGGAATTTAACAGAACAACTAATTAACGCAAAATGCGAAAATACCTTCAATATCAGAATCACACGAAATCTGGTGTTGTTCGGTGTTGACCAAAATGTAAAAGCAGATAGAGTATTTGTTCTTATAATAATGCTTGCAAAATCATTTATATGTAAATGCAAAGTAGACAAATGTGTTCCAAATATACATGCTTTCCAAAGAATGCTAAATCAGAGATTCAAAATTGAACAATATAATGCCAAAATAAACTTGTCCATTTTAATGCTCAGTGGAACAACTATAGACCAATGTTCCCTGTGTAGAAAACAGACTTTCTTCATGACATGTTTATCGAATATTGATGTCCAAAATGAAACCATCATTGATTAGAATTTTGTTTTATATGTTTTGTAGGCTATAGACTTTTGTTGTTGTTTTTTATGTGAACAATTATTGTCTTATTTGTGTAAATTCAATAATATTTGGTGCCACATTGTTCGATGACGCTTGATTATCGTTAAGCAAAGGAATGTGGTTTTTGAGATTGATTCGTGGGGGAAATGTTGACATGCTTTGGATCTTGGTTTTCATTTTTGAACTTCCAACGTGAAAAATATCATTCTGTACATCAAAAACAAAAGGAAAAACAAACAAACAAACAAAAGGGCAAGGGGGGGGGGAGGAAAAAAGGAGAAAAATACTGGTAAGATTGACAAATGTACTTTGAATATGATTACTTTTCAAAGACTATTAAATAAGATTCAGAATTGAACAGTGTAATGCCAGAGTCGATGGATTTCATTTATCCATCTTTTAATGCTCAATGGAATAACTATAAACCACTGTTTTCTTAATAGAGAACAAATTCATCTTTATGACATGTTTGAGGTCTTGAAGTTCACTTTGAAATCTCCCATGTATGAGGTAAGTTTTGTCTTCTGTATGTTTATGTTGTCAGATGTCAAAAACGTTCCTCTTATGTGTATCAATTACATTTTTTGTTTTGTTTTGTTTTGCTACTACATTGTTTGTTGATGTCTATTCACTGTTAAAAATGAATTCTAAAAAAGGTGAAAAAATGTCATACAATATCAACACGTTATACAACAAGTGTATCAATGGTACAAAGAATGTCATACAAAATCAACACATTATGCTACAAGTGTATCAATGGTACAAAGAATGTCATACAATATCAACACATTATGCTACAAGTGTATCAATGGTACAAAGAATGTCATACAATATCAACACATTATGCTACAAGTGTATCAATAGTACAAAGAATGTCATACAATATCAACACATTATGCTGTAAGTGTATCAGTGGTACTGTACCCATGTATCTTTGTGGCTGCCTCCAGTTGTACATCCCTGCCCAGCCTCTCTGTGTTGTTTCTGATACTAGATGTACAATGTACTTGTTCACATCATACTCTGTCTTCCTTCAAGTCTAGCTTGAAGATATCCCTCTACATGCCCACTCTTTTGCCTTTACTCTCATCTTGTACTACTACCCCCACCCCCCACCCCCCACCCCACATCCCCAGTTTGCATGTGATTTGTGCCCTGGAGTCGTTGGATGATTGCTTTGGTGAATGATGGGTGTGCGTGTTTGGTTTTATTCTTGTATCACAAGTTGGTGCCTTATAAATGACATTGTCTTCATCATCGTCATCATCATCATCATCATCATCATCGTCGTCGTCGTCGTCGTTATTATTATTACTATCATTGTTATTATTATTATTGTTATTATTATTATTATTATCATTATTATTATAGTAGTAGTTTGTAGTAGTAGTATGACTTATTAGCATTATTATTATTGCTATTGTTATTGTTGTTATTATTATTATCATCATCATTATTGTCATCATTATTATCAAATATGTCTTGTTTTTCTGTACTACACATTTTGCGTTTCTGAAAGTATCTTTTTCCTATGCTGCGTTTTTGTGAATGAACGTTGACTGCGTTCCCTAGTGATTCAAAGTCTTGCCATTGAATATAGCATTCATGGTCGAAGCATTTGTAATTCGATACATCTGTCTTACGGATTTGTTTGTTTTTGTTTGTTCTTTTTTCATTAGTTTCTTTGTTGTTTTTACTGATATGTAAATAAAGATTGCCTTGAAGCTGTGATTAGCCTTTGAGTAAAATTTTCACTGATCTGATTGACTGTTTTTCTCTGCTCTCCTCTCACTTTTTTCTGTCCGTTTTACAGTTTTCTCTATTCAAAATGAAGTTTCCAGCTGAGATATTCGTTGATGTACTAATAATATATTAGTCACATTTGAACAACGTAGAACAGCTGCTATCAAAATGCCGATAAACCAGAGTAGCTAGTTTATATTCTGCTCTTGCTTCCACATAGAGCCAGTGGAGCTGCTTCAATAGGCTAGTTGCTGAGGTGGTCTTTCACTTTCTGAATACCAGCCTAGCTGCACTATTTGGTGCCCTCTGAAGGGCGCCTAATAGGAAAGGATGGGAGACCTGCAAGAACTGCATTACAATAACCCGTCTTGACAGTACAAAGGACACATGCTGTGTCGTTTATAGAAAGATATGATCGAATTGAACTGAGTCTTCTGAGATGATAAAAAGCAGACTGGCAGACAGAAGAAATGTGCTTGTCCAAAGACAGTGTCTCATCGAGATGGACATCCAGGTAGTTTGCTAAGGACTGAAAAGGCACCGATTCAGAAGAGAGAATTAGAGCATCAGGCCTTATCTCAAAAAGACGAACATGGTCACCGATGGCGAGAAGTTCAGTATTATTTTCTTTTAATTTAAATCTGTTTTTGTTCATCCATGATTTTATCTCACTGATACACAGCACAGTTCGCGCTGAGAAATGTACTGGAAATTGGAAGGGACTGCAGCTGTCTGTAGTTCTGTATCATTAGCAAATTTGTGATAGTCAAAGTGATGTTTCTGAATGATGTAGGAGAGTGGCTGAGTGAACAAAGTGAAAAGAATGGGACCTAAAACAGATCCCTGTGGAACACCAAAAAGTAAGGGAGATGGCTTTGAGTAGAGACTTTGAACAGTAATAGACTGTGTACGTCCAGTAAGGTATGACTTGAACCACTGGACAGCATTTGATCTGATACCAAAGAAAGTGGAAAGACGTTCAAGAAGAATGTCATGATCAATAGTATCAAAAGCAGAAGACAGGTCTAAAAAGGCAGCATTGGAAACATCTGATCCATGTTAGTCAAGAGTAAATGAGTTACAGCAAGCAAAGCAGTTTCAGTACTGTGATACATACGGTAAGCCAATTGGTTTGTCTCCAGCAGACCATTTTCATTCAGATGCTTTAGAAGCTGTGACAGAACAACCTTTTCCAGAAGATGTGAGATAAATGGAAGGTTGGAGACTGGTCTGTAATTTTGGAGAGAGTTTGGATCAAGATTACTCTTTTTAAGAAGAGAAATGACAATAGCATAGAACTGATGTATGTCCAATTGTATGCCTAGAGCGACGGTACATCAGCAGCTATTCTGGTGTTGGAAAGATGTCTCTGTCTGTGGAAATAGACACAGTGTCTTTTCTTATCTGTCAGTGTGCACACACATGGACACACACAGTGACATGTCGGCGCATGCGTGCGCGCACACACATTGAAACACGCATCATGAGCAGAAGCTTACGTAGTGATTAACGTCCTTATGCACACGTAATGTGGGGGTGGGTGGGAGACAGAGACTGAGGGAGAGACAGAGACAGAGAGACACAGACTAACAGACAACCAGCCTGCACATAAACCCATGAGCTGGCCAGGTCCTGAAGTTCTACCTAAACTATGTTTTGCCTAGTCTATGTTTTTATACTAGTATCAGCCTATCATTGGAACAATCGTGGTTACAGTAAATGACATGTGTGTCTGCGTATCTTATCTTCAAAAGGAACGTGTTTATAAAATAAACAAATAAACAAATAAATAAAGGTCTGAATCAGAACACAATTGTCAACTCTTTATAAACTCGTCTCACATGACAGAAAGACCCCCCCCCCCCTTCCCTCAGTCAATGCACAAAGCCTCAGCTGTCTGTCAACTAGGTGAAGACAATGTTTCCTTAATCATAGCCCCACCAGTCTGTCGTTCACTTCCGAGGAAAGAAAAGAAGCAATAGATGAAATTGCAAGTCTGCACACATATGAACTGGGGGATCAGAAAAATCGTCAACCTGTAACCAACAGGTGAAGGTGTCCAGGTTCCTGTCTCACCTGTCGGCGTCAACTGGTTCAGTGTTAGCCGCTACATTCTTTGACACTGCTGCCATCCTCCAAATGGCTCTGTCATGACTTTTGTGGACAACTTATTGAATATTTAGGCCACTAATGTTGGTTATGTTCTCGATGTATGAGATTGGAGGTCTACCTTTCTTCCTTTTTGCCACTGTTTTTCCTTGAAAAAAAAATGGTTGCCATGAGATCTGTGTTCTTGCTACGTGACACGTGG
>CM060309.1:12230569-12233069 GCA_030674185.1 Monoplex corrugatus
CTAGTATCTTCTCCCTGGGTCTACCCGGTGCTCTCTTTCCCTCCAGCTTTCCCGTTGTGACCAGGTGCTCCAATTCCCCTTTCCTCATAAAAGGGCCTATAAATGTTGCCTATCTTTTCGTAATCTTCCTTATGAATGATCTACTTGTGTGTGCCTTCATCAAGACTGTCTCATAGTTTTCTTTGCTGTCCATGGAACTCTCAACATTCTTCTTAGAACCACATCTCGGCTGCCTCAATCTTGTTCTGGCTTTGCTTGTTGACTGTCCACGCCTCACAACCATACAACAGTATTGGTTCTATATAACATTCAAGAACTCTCTTCCTGATGTTAATTGATAGGCATTTGTTGGCTAGAATGCTTGTCATCTTCTTGAATGCTGTTTTGGCTTGGCCGATTCTGCTGGCTCTTTCTGATGTGCATCTGCCGTCTGGTGAAATGATCGTTCCCAGGTATTTAAACTTATCAACCTGTCTCAAGGTTGTGCTGTTTGCTGTGGTGCTGGCCCCGGGAAAGGTTGAGGTCTCTGCCACCTCACTCCGCTATGACCCCAAGATTGTGGAATTATCTAGATAAGATCTCAGGACCTGGCCAGCTCACGGGTTTATGTGCAGGCTTGAGGCTTATGCCGTGATCATTCTGGATCTTGTCCATGACATGGCACTTGTGAAATTAGTGCATGTGGAATTCATTCCAAGCGCGGACCTGTCGTCTTGAAAAATTGAAGATGAAATGAAACTGCTGATTAAGGTGCTGGTGGATTAGTGTCGCTCTCACCACATTTCTCATCTTGATGTTTGGGATGATGTCCTGTCTGATGTTGTTGACAGTCCTGTTTTGAACAAAGCAACACACAGGTCATCTGTGACATTGGTCAGAGTCCTGGTCTGGCTTTGGTATAGCACGTTTGCCACTTTGTCTTTCTTTATTTCTTTGTTTCTTTCTTTCCTTCTGTGTACATGTGTGTCCGTATGTATGTGTGTGTGTGTGTGTGTGTGCCTGTGTGTGTCTGTGTGTGTGTTCTGTGTGTCTATGTCTGTGTGTCTATGTACCTGTGTGTGTGTGTGTGTGTGTGTGTGTGTGTCTATTTGTCGTATCCTGTGTGTGGTGTGTGTTGTGGTGTGTTGTTTTTATCAGTCAGTGAAATCCTGGAGTGATTTTGTGTAGTCGCATATGTACAAGCGTGTGTGCATGTGTGCATGCGTCTATCTCTCATCATCATGTGCCCTGCGGCATGGCTTTGGCGATCATGACCCGCCATATGTATCTATCCCTTGTTGCCGCAAGCACATCTTCCACCCTTACCAACGTCTCCCAGAGCACTGAATTTGTTTTGAACATGTACGTTAATTTTTTTACGTATCACTTCATCTGTCTTTAAGAGTCCAAGATTTAGTTTGATGTTGCTTTTGGTCTGTTTCCTTTTCCTTAATTTCAGCCTTCATCTTCCCATTACAAGATTGTGGTCACTGTTGCAGTCTGCGCCTGGTAGTGTTTTTGCTGTCAGCAAAGAATTTCAAAATCTCTTATTGATCAGAATGTAGTCAATTTGATTTTTGGTATAATCTCCTGGACTGAAAAACATGTCCATTTTCTTCTGTTATGCTGCTCAAACCAGCTGTTTCCTACTATGAACTCATTCATCTGTGCCCATTCTATAAGTTTCCCTCTCCTTTCATTTTGTACCAAGGCCATGAGGTCCAACTATATCCTCCACCCTATCCTGTCCCACTTCAGCATTAAAATCTCCCATTATTATTGTAACTTCCTGTGATTTACATTGAGCCTTGGCCATCTCTAATACTTCGTAGAAGTTGTCAATTTCGTTCTGAGTACTTGCAGATGTTGTTGCATACACTTAGATGATGTTGGTATCAGATGGCTTGCCATCCAATTTAACCAGTAAAACTCTGTTGGACACAGCCCAGTATCCCTTAACTTCTTTTGAAGCTACGGAACTGTGAGTAGCGATTTTTACACTGTTGGGAGACCTTGTTCTTCAAAATTGGTAGCATTATGTCTACCCCCCAACTGTTGAAACTTCCCCTACGTCTCATTCGCGATTACGATCGGACGATCATCACTACCTTTCGTGAATCAGAGAAATTACACCGCTCCCTAGCGAAGTTCAGGAACCATCTACACTTCACACTGCACTGCAAACATCACGGCGTCTTTCCCACCAGCCTAAAAATCAAAACTTCGATGAAAGGAACAGCAGCAAAGAATATCATCAATCAGGCACAACGAGCACTCATGAACGAACGCATCAAGCAAATCAACACCCGCATCACTTGTCTGGAAGGGAAAATCCAAGACCTCGAGGAAAGACTGAGCTCTAGCACACTACCAGATGCTATGCTCTCCGAAATCAAAGAGTGGCTAAACAACACACGACGAATAGAATGGGACAAAGTACGCCAACGCCATCGAAAGAAATTCGAACTTCTAGCACCAAAAAACAACAGGAGACAACAGAATGACAAAAGCGAGATTACAC
>CM060309.1:12238069-12253069 GCA_030674185.1 Monoplex corrugatus
TTGCGGTTGGTGTATAGGGTGCGGGAGTCAAAGGATTAAACACTGGCCTATTTGCTACCCATCTTAATGTTTCCATCATTTTGATGGTGTCACCTTTAGTGCTTCAAAGGTCTTCCCCACCCCACCCCACCACACAGACCTTACCAACACATAGGATTTTGCGCAGGCTCAGGGAGTTTGCCGGATAACTGCTGGCAGATTTGGGTGGAGCGCATATGGAATTTTCTAAGTGCGGTTATAACCTCTTGAACAGACTCCAAACTCCAAACTGAATCAAAGATTTATACACATAAGCCCATGCTCTGTGGCCATTAACCCCGCTACCCCCGTACCCTATCCACAAAGAGCAAACACTTAACCCTTTTATTCCCGCACCCTATTCAACTGGCTTTTATTCCCTCACTCTAAGCACACGCACACTCACACGCAGAAGCATACATACACGCACACACACACACACACACACACACACACACACACACACACACACACCACACACACACACACACACACAACACACACCGCACGAACGCACGACACACCACACCAACACACCACCACACACCACACACACACACACACACACACACACACACAACACACGAGTTCACGCGCGTGCACACACTCATTCGCTTTCGCTTTCTCTTTCCTCTCTCTCTTTCTTTTTCTCTTTTTCTATCTCTTTCTCTTTCTCCTCTCTCTCTCTTTCTCTTTCTCTAACCTCTCTTTCTCGGTCTCGGTCTCTGTCTGTCTGTCTGTCTGTCTCTTTCTCTCTCTTTTTCTCTGTCTCTCTCTGTCTTTTCTCTGTTCTCTCTGTCTCTCTCTCTCTCTCTCTCTCTCTCTCTCTCTCTCTCTCTTCTAATACACTGACATGAATGGGTTCTTTGAAAAATGAACATTACAGGGTTGGGAGAGAAAAGAATGGAAAGCCATTGGGAAGATGGGAAGCTATGTGTTGATACAATCAATTGACTCTTTCACTCCTTCGTCCAAACCACCTAACTCCAGCAAACATGATGATAGTGTCACGGGATATTTTTTGGGGTGTCGTTTTAGAATATTGGGGAATTTTATGAGGAATTACCTTTCTACATAAAAATCACACACAACAGCGAGGAAGGAGAGAGACGAGTAGAAGCGCACTAAAGTTTTCAAAATTACTTTCAAAAGCAGTCCACGCATAGCACATTACAAGTCAGTATAGTTTCTTTAATTAAGCACGTTCAACTTTAAGCATATTCATTCATCTTCTTATTCTTATTTGCCCACACCCTAAACCAATCCTACGTTTTGCCTGTCAGGCCTAAAACTCTACATTGGAATGAAAATATCAAGATACCTCCACTACATGATTCTGGCAAAGGCTCGACACCTCTGCCAGGTTGAGTGGCCTGTCTCCAAGTACGACCGTGACTGACTGACCGTTCTCTCTCTCTCTCTCTCTCTCTCTCTCTCTCTCTCTCTCTCTTTCTTCTTCTCTTTCTCTGTCTCTCTCTCTTCTCTCTCTCTTTCTTTCTTTCTTTCTTTCTCTCTCTCTTTCTCTCTCTCTCTCTCTCTTCTTTCTTTCTCTCTCTCTCTTTCCCTCTCTCTCTCTCTCTCTCTCCTCTCTCTCTCTCTGTATTGTGTCTCACCGTGTTATTTTCCCTTTTCATTTATAGTGTGATCAACTCGCTGGCTCTGACCCAACCTTTTTAAGAACTTCAGAATTTCTTCTACTTTGCATGCTAAGAGAATTGGCGTCGACAATCACAGCCAGAGCCTTTCCTGAACAGTGACCTCTCCCGTTCGCTGAGCGGTCCCCCTACAGAGCTTGGCTCTACTGTTTACGTGTCTCGTTACAGTCTAACATAAGTGTGATTGCTGTGCTGGTAGTGTTGTTAATCCTAAGCTTCATCGGAGGCCATTTGTCTGCCCTCCAACATTGTCAACATCCTGTCTCAGCTATGCAGGTGTGGGCCTGTTTCTACCTGGGTTTGTTGTAATAGATGAATGATATAACACTCTGTATCTTACCCACACACGATCACACACTCCTCATTGTCTTTCAGTTTCAGTTTCAGTTTCAGTTTCAGTTTCCCAGATGACGCCTACGCGCTCGATGAATTCTATATGCACTAACGTCACAGGTGACATGTGATGGAGAAGATCCAGAATGATCACGGCACACGCCTTAAGCCTGCACATATACCCACGAGCTGGCCAGGTCTATAGGTCCTACCTAGATAGTTCCATAACCCTGGGGTCGTAGAGAAGTGAGGTGACAGAGACCTCAACTTTTCCCGGGGCCAGAACCACGGGGGCGGCGCCCATCCCCTCTCCCTCGCTTCAAGTTCATATTCATATTCACTTTTTTTTTTTACCAATACTTAAGAACGGCAAGGGTTTATTGGTCTTCAAGGGGTGGGACCTGGAAATCAACCTATCTCTCCAATGTTTTATTCCAAGGCAGCCGGGCAATGCCCTGCAAACACTTCACCATTTTCAAGTGCCGTGGGATATTAAGCGTGCGCAACCAGAAGCATAGCATACGGGTCCCCTTCTGAAAGACTAGACGTTCAGTTCGATTTTTCGGTCAAATAAGGAGAAAAGTCGAGGCCTCTTCGTGGAGTGAACCCTGGAAAATCGAGTTTAGTTATTGGCAGGTGAACGTCTGAACCATTCTGCCACTCTTCTCCCTTTGCCATGGGACAGATCAATATCCTTTCACAATGATGCCAGCTGTGCACTGTGCAATTTCATCAACAAGAAAAAATCTGTACGGACTGACATTTCTGTCTGATCAGACAATGGACGTGCCTGACTAAGGACTCAGTTGGATGTGGAGCAGCGTCGGCTGTGGCTGATGTTTATTGGGTATAAATGTCATACTACATAGTGGGCCTGTCTCATAAAATCACAGTTAGCTCCCTTGTGAAAGAATGAAACTCGTTGTGAACAGAGAAGTGAAACTCGCTTGTGAACAGAGAAGTGAAACTCGCTTTGAACAGAGAAGTGAAACTACGCTTGTGAACAGAGAAGTGAAACTCGCTTGTGAAAGAAGAAGTGAAACTCGCTTGTGAAGAGAAGAAGTAAACTCTTTGTGAAAAGAATGAAATACTCGCTTGTATTAACAGAGAAGTGAAATCGCTTGTGAACAGAGAAGTGAAACTTGCTTGTGAACAGAGAAGTGAAACTCGCTTGTGAACAGAGAAGTGAAACTCGCTTGTGAACAGAGAAGTGAAACTCGCTTGTGAACAGAGAAGGAGCTGTAAGAAGAGAGGAGGAGGGAGAGAAAGAAAAAAAAAAGTAGCTAAAAACAAATGTAGTCATGTCCATTTGTATTCTAACCCCGTTACCGCAAATGCTTGAGTTTCGTTCTCTCGAAGATCGACTCCGAAGACAAGTTAAACTTTCAAACATTCTTTACTGCTTGCTGTCTGATTCACAACTGATCCGATTTACAAACAGGTCTAATCAGATCACATACACACACACGACTAACATTACTGTATTCTATCAGATTACAGTTGACAATTTATCACACTTCACACCCCCCCCTCCCACCTCTTTCTTAACACACGTTACATCCCCCTTTCTTACACACATCACATCCCCCATTTCTTAACACACATCACATCCCCCTTTCTTAAACACATCACATCCCCTTTCTTACACACCACATCCCCCTTTCTTAACGCACGTCACATCCCCCTTTCTTAACACGTCACATCCCCCTTTCTTAACACACATCACCTCCCCCTTTCTTAACACACTCACATCCCCCCTTTCTTAACACACGTCACATCCCTTTTCTTAACAACGTCACATCCCCCTTTCTGAAACACGTCACATTCCCCTTTCTTAACACGCACATCCCCCTTTCTTAACACACGTCACTTTCCCCTCTTTCTTAACACGTCCACATCCCCCTTTCTGAACACACGTCACATCCCCCCTTTCTTAACACCCACATCCCCTTTCTGAACACACGTCACATTCCCCTCTTTCTTAACACGCACATCCCCTTTCTGAACACACGTCACATTCCCCTTTCTTAACACGTCATCACATCCCCTTTCTTAACACACGTCACATCCCCTTTCTTAAACACGTCACATCCCCCTTTCTTAAACCCCAAACGTCACATCCCTTCTACACTCACTCCCCTTTCTTAACACACGTCACATCCCCCATTTCTTAACACAGTCACATCCCCCTTTCTTAACAAACGTCACATCCTTTCTAACACCTCACATCCCCCTTCTAACACAGTCACATCCCCTTCTTAACACACATCCCCCTTTCTTAACACACGTCACATCCCCCTTTCTTAAACACACGTCACATCCCCCCTTTCTTAACACGTCACATCCCCTTTCTTAACAACGTCACATCCCCCTTTCTTAACACACTCACATCCCCCTTTCTTAACAACACTCACATCCCCCCTTTCTTAACACATCTCACATCCCCTTTCTTAACAACATCACATCCCCCTTTCTTAACACACATCACATCCCCCTTCTTAACATCACATCCCTTTCTTAACACACTCACATCCCTTTCTTAACACACGTCACATCCCCTTTCTTAACACACTCACATCCCCCTTTCTTAACACACTCACATCCCCCTTTCTAACACACGTCACATTCCCTTTCTTAACACACGTCACATCCCCCTTTCTTAACACAGTCACACTTCCCTCCTCTTTCTTAACACAGTCACATCCCCTTTCTTAACACACGTCACATCCCCTTTCTTAACACACTCACATCCCCCCTTTCTTAACACGTCACATCCCCTTTCTTAACACACGTCACATTCCCCTTTCTTAACACAGTCACATCCCCCTTTCTTAACACACGTCACATCCCCCTTTCTTAAACACATCACATCCCCCTTTCTTAACAACTCACATCCCCTTTCTTAACACACGTCAACACTACACCCCTTTCTTACAACGTCACATCCCCTTTCTTAACACACTCGACATCCCCTTTCTTAACACACTCACATCCCCCTTTCTTAACACACATCACCATCTCCCCCTTTCTTAACACACGTCACATCCCCTTTCTTAACACGTCACATCCCCCTTTTCAACACACGTCACATCCCCCTTTCTTAACACACATCAATCCCCACTCACTCTTTCTTAACACACTCAACACTCCCCCTTTCTTAACCTCACATCCCCTTTCTTAACAATACATCCACCCTTTCTTAACACACTCACATCCCCCTTTCTTAACAACACACATCCCTTCTTACAACACGTCACATCCCCTTTCTTAACACGTACTCCCCTTTCTTAACACCACATCCCTCCTCCCCTTTCTTAACACACTCACACCCCTTTCTAACATCATCACTCCCCCTTTCTTAACACACATCACATCCCCCTTTCTTAACACACATCACATCCCCCTTTCTTACACTCACATCCCTTCTACACACTCACATCCCCTTTCTTAACACACTCACATCCCCCTTCTAACCCTCACTCCCCCTTTCTTAACAACATCACATCCCCCTTTCTTAACACACTCACATCCCCCTTTCTTAACAACATACACATCCCCCTTTCTTAACACACGTCACATCCCCCTTTCTTAACACACTCACATCCCCCTTTCTTAACAACGTCACATCCCCCTTTCTTAACAAACGTCACATCCCCCTTTCTTAACAACTCACATCCCTTTCTTAACACATCACATCCCCCTTTCTTAACACACTCACATCCCCTTTCTTAACACTCACATCCCCCTTTCTTAACAACGTCACATCCCCCTTTCTTAACACACTCACATCCCCTTTCTTAACACACGTCCATCCCCCTTTCTTAACAACGTCACATCCCCCTTCTTAACACGTCACATCCCCCTTTCTTAACACACATCACATCCCCTTTCTTAACACACGTCAACCCCTTTCTTAACACACGTCACATCCCCCTTTCTTAACACACACTCACATCCCCCTTTCTTAACACACGTCACATCCCTTTCTTAACACACGTCACATCCCCCTTTCTTAACACACGTCACATCCCCCTTTCTTAACACACTCACATCCCCTTTCTTAACACACGTCACATCCCCTTTCTTAACACACGTCACATCCCCTTTCTTAAACACTCAATCCCCTTCTTAACAACGTCACATCCCCTTTCTTAACACACTCACATCCCCTTTCTTAACACACTCACATCCCCCTTTCTTAACACACTAATTCCCTTTCTTAACATCACTCACATCCCCCTTTCTTAACACACGTCACATCCCCCTTTCTTAACACGTCACATCCCCCTTTCTTAACACATCACATCCCACCTTTCTTAACACACGTCACATCCCCCTTTCTTCACACCTCCAAGTCACATCCACTCTTTCTTAACACGTCACATCCCCTTTCTTAAACGTCACATCCCCTTTCTTGACACAGTCACATCCCCCTTTCTTAACACACGTCAATCCCCTTTCTTAACACACGTCACATCCCCCTTTTTAACACACGTCACATCCCCCTTTCTTAACACACGTCACATCCCCCTTTCTTAACACACTCACATCCCCCTTTTAACACACGTCACATCCCCCTTTCTTAACACACGTCACATCCCCCCTTTCTTAACAACGTCACATCCCCCTTTCTTAACAAACGTCACATCCCCCTTTCTTAACACACGTCACATCCCCCTTTCTTAACACACGTCACATCCCCCCTTTCTTAACACACGTCACATCCCCCTTTTTTAAACAACGTCACATCCCCCCTTTCTTAACACGTCACATCCCCCTTTCTTAACACACGTCACATCCCCCTTTCTTAACACACGTCACATCCCCCTTTCTTAACAACGTCACATCCCCACTTTCTTAACACCATCCCCCATTCTTAAACACATCACATCCCCTTTCTTACACACATCACATCCCTTTCTTAACACACATCACATCCCCTTCTTAACACACTCACATCCCCTTTCTTAACACACGTCACATCCCCCTTTCTTAACACACTCACATCCCCCTTTCTTAACACACGTCACATCCCCTTTCTTAACAACGTCACATCCCCCTTTCTTAACACCTCACATCCCCCTTTCTTAACAACGTCACATCCCCCTTTCTTAACAACTCCACCCCCTTTCTTAACACAATCACATCCCCCTTTCTTAACACACTCACATCCCCCTTCTTAACACACTCACATCCCCTTTCTAACACACTCACATCCCCCTTTCTTAAAACGTCACATCCCCCCTTTCTTAACACAGTCACATCCCCCTTTCTTAACACACTCACATCCCCTTCTTAACACACATCACATTCCCCTTTCTTAACACACGTCACATCCCCTTTCTTAACAACTCACATCCCCCTTTCTTAACACACTCACATCCCCCTTTCTTAACACACTCACATCCCCTTTCTTAACACACTCACATCCCCACATATCCCCTTTTTAACACACGTCACATCCCCTTTCTTAACACACATCACATCCCCCTTTCTTAACACACATCACATCCCCCTTTCTTAACACACTCACATCCCCCTTTCTTAACACACATCACATCCCCCTTTCTTAACACACATCACATCCCCCTTCTTAACACCCATCACCCCCTTTCTTAACACACTCACATCCCCTTTCTTAACACACGTCACATCCCCCTTTCTTAACACACGTCACATCCCCCTTTCTTAACACACATCACATCCCCCTTTCTTAACACACATCACTCCCCTTTCTTAACACATCACATCCCCCTTTCTTAACACACATCACATCCCCCTTTCTTAACACACATCACCATCCCCCTTTCTTAACACACTCACATCCCCTTTCTTAACACACATCACATCCCCCTTTCTTAACACACATCACATCCCCCTTTCTTAACACACATCACATCCCCCTTTCTTAACACAATCACATCCCCCTTTCTTAACACACATCACATCCCCTTTCTTAACACACTCACATCCCCTTTCTTAACACATCACATCCCCCTTTCTTAACACACATCACATCCCCCTTTCTTAACACACATCACATCCCCCTTTCTTAACACACATCACATCCCCTTTCTTAACACATCACATCCCCCTTTCTTAACACACATCACATCCCTTTCTTAACACACTCACATCCCCCTTTCTTAAACACTCACATCCCCTTTCTAACACACATCACATCCCCTTTCTTAACACATTCACATCCCCTTTCTTAACACACTCACATCCCCTTTCTTACACACTCACATCCCCCTTTCTTAACACATCACATCCCCCTTTCTTAACAACTCACATCCCCCTTTCTTAACACACATCACATCCCCTTTCTTAACACACATCACATCCCCCTTTCTTAACACATCACATCCCCCTTTCTTAACACACATCACATCCCCCTTTCTTACACACATCACTCCCCCTTTTAACACTCACACCCTTTCTTAACACACTCACATCCCCTTTCTACACACATCACATCCCTTTTTAACACATCACATCCCCTTTCTTACACACATCACATCCCTTCTAACACATCACATCCCTTCTTAACACATCCATCCCTTTCTTAACACACTCACATCCCCTTCTTACAAATCAATCCCTTCTTAAACTCACATCCCTTTTTAACACAGCACATCCTTTCTTAACACATCACTCCCCCTTTCTTAACACATCACATCCCCCTTTTACACATCACATCCCCTTTCTAACAAATCACCCTTCTAACACATCACATCCCTTCTACACATCACATCCCCCTTTCTTACACATACATCCCTTCTTAACAATCACCCCCTTTCTTAACACACTCACATCCCTTTAAAATCCCTCCTTCTACACACTCACATCCCTTTCTTAACAGTCACATCCCCTTCTAACACATCACATCCCTTTCTTACACATCACATCCCCTTTTTAACACTCATCCCCTTTAACATATCTCCTTCTTAACATCACATCCCCTTTCTTAACACACACCCCTTCTTAACACATAATCCCTTTCTTAACACTCACATCCCTTTCTTAACACTCACATCCCTTTTAACATCACATCCTTCTTAAAATCACACCCCCTTCTAACCATCAACCTTTCTTAACACATCACCCCTTTTAACACTCACCCTTACACATCCTCTTACACATCATCCTCTTACACATCCACCCTTTATACCTTCACACTCTTCTTAAACATCACACCCCTTTTAACAATCACACCCCTCTAACACATCCCTTTTACACATCATCCCTTTTACCACCAATCCCTTCTACACACCACCTCCCTCTAACCCACATCCCTTCTTAAAAAATCACCCTTTCTTACACTCACATCCCTTTTTAACCTCACACCCCCTTCTTAACACACTCACCCCCTTTAACATCACACCCCTTTTAACACACCACATCCCCTTTCTTAAAACTCACACCTTTCTTAACACATCACATCCCCCTTTCTTAACACACTACATCCCCTTTCTTAACACACTCACATCCCCCTTCTTAACACACTCACATCCCCTTCTTAACACATACACCCCTTTCTTAACACACTCACATCCCCCTTTCTTAACACACATCACATCCCCCTTTCTTAACACACATCACATCCCCCTTTCTTAACACAGTCACATCCCCTTTCTTAACACACATCACATCCCCTTTCTTAACACACTCACATCCCCCTTTCTTAACACACTCACATCCCCCTTTCTTAACACACATCACATCCCCCCTTTCTTAACACACATCACATCCCCCCTTTCTTAACACACATCACATCCCCTTTCTTAACACATCACATCCCCCTTCTTAACACATCACATCCCCCTTTCTTAACACACGTCACATCCCCTTTCTTAAACACATCACATCCCCCTTTCTTAACACACTCACATCCCCCTTTCTTAACACACGTCACATCCCCCCCTTTCTTAACACACATCACTCCCCCTTTCTTAACACATCACATCCCCCTTTCTTAACACACTCACATCCCCCCTTTCTTAACACACGTCACATCCCCCCTTTCTTAACACATCACATCCCCCTTTCTTAACACACTCACATCCTCCCTTTCTTAACACATCACATCCCCCCTTTCTTAACACAGTCACATCCCCCTTTCTTAACACACGTCACATCCCCCTTTCTTAACACACTCACATCCCCCTTTCTTAAACACGTCACATCCCCCCTTTCTTAACACACGTCACATCCCCTTTCTTAACACACGTCACATCCCCCTTTCTTAACACAGTCACATCCCCCCTTTCTTAACACACGTCACATCCCCCCCCTTTCTTAACACACGTCACATCCCCCTTTCTTAAACATCACGTTCTACATCCCCCCTTTCTTACACACATCACATCCCCCCTTTCTTAAACACACGTCACATCCCCCTTTCTTAACACAGTCACATCCCTCCTTTCTTAACACAGTCACATCCCCCTTTCTTAACACATTCACTCCCCCCTTTCTTAACACAGTCACATCCCCCCTTTCTTAACACACGTCACATCCCCCCTTTCTTAACACATGTCACATCCCCCCTTTCTTAACACACGTTACGTCACATCCCACTTTCTTAACACACGTCACGTCCCCCCCCCTTTCTTAACACACGTCACATCCCCCCCTTTCTTAACACACGTCACGTCCCCCCTTTCTTAACACATGTCACATCCCCCCCTTTCTTAACACACGTCACGTCCCCCCCCCTTTCTTAACACATGTCACATCCCCCCCTTTCTTAACACACGTCACGTCCCCCCTTTCTTAACACACGTCACATCCCCTCTTTCTTAACACACGTCACGTCCCCCCTTTCTTAACACACGTCACATCCCCCCCTTTCTTAACACATGTCACATCCCCCCTTTCTTAACACACGTCACATCCCCCTTTCTTAACACACGTCACATCCCCCTTTCTTAACACACGTCACATCCCCCCTTTCTTAACACATGTCACATCCCCCCCTTTCTTAACGCACGTCACATCCCCCCTTTCTTAACACACGTCACATCCCCCCTTTCTTAACACACGTTACGTCACATCCCCCCCCCCTTTTATTAACACACGTCACATCCCCCATTTCTTAACACATGTCACATCCGTCTTCTTAACACACGTCACATCCCCTTTCTTAATACACGTCACATCCCCCTTTCTTAACACATGTCACATCCCCCCTTTCTTAACACACGTCACACACCCCTTTCTTAACACACGTCACATCCCCCTTTCTTAACACACGTCACATCCCCCCCTTTCTTAACACACGTCACATCCCCCCCCCCTTTCTTAACACACGTCACAACCCCCCTCTTTTTTTAACACATGTCACATTTCCCCTTTCTTAACAAATATCACATCCCCCCTTTCTAAACACACATCACATCCCCCCTCTCTTAACACACGTCACATCCCCCCTCTCTTAACACACGTCACATCTTCCTGTGTGCGCGCGCGCATGCGTGTCAGTGTATGTGTTTCCATGTGTAAACATGAATTTGTGCTGACAGACATACATATACAAGCACACTTACATATACAGTAGAGACTAGCTCTATGTATTTCCACAGACAAAGACATCATTCCAACAGCAAAATAGCTACTGATGTACCGTGGCACTGGGCATACAACTGGACAAGCATCAATTCTGAAATCGGCGTGACCATTTTTTGTTTTGTTTTGTTTTGTTCTGTTTTTGTGAGGGTGTGGTGGGGGTGGGGTGAGAAAATCACTGTTGGTGGTCACATTCATGATGGACTGTGCCGTCATTCCGACAGGTGAGTGGGTACATTGGTCCTTTATCGCCTGGTACGGGTCTTCATGGGGGACACAAGATCGATCCTGATGGCACATGTCTTTATACAGGTTTCACAATCTTGGGTTCCGTTTTCTTTGCTTCCTCTTCTTTTGGATAGCAGCTGTTCTACGTTGTTCAAATGTGATTAATATATTTTCTTTGTATATTAACGAATATCTCATCTGGAAACTTGATTTTTGTATAGAGAAAACTAAAAAGAAAAAAACACAGGTGTGTGTGGGGGTAGGGAAGAACAGTCAATCAGATCAATGAAAACTATACTTAAAGGTTAACGACAGCTTCAAAGCAGTCTTTATTTACATATAAGTAAAGAAAAACAAATGAAAAAGTCAGACAAATATATCGAATTACAAATACTTTCATTAACCATGAATACTATATTCAGAGGCATTGATACACTTGTAGCATAATGTGTTGATTTTGTATGACATTCTTTGTACCATTGATACACTTGTAGCATAATGTGTTGATTTTGTATGACATTCTTTGTACCATTGATACACTTGTAGCATAATGTGTTGATATTGTATGACATTCTTTGTACCATTGTTACACTTGTAGCATAATGTGTTGATTTTGTATGACATTGTTTGTACCAGTGATACACTTGTAGCATAATGTGTTGATTTTGTATGACATTCTTAGTACCATCGATACACTTGTTGTATAATGTGTTGATTTTGTATGACATTCTTTGTACCATTGATACACTTGTAGTATAATGTGTTGATTTTGTATGACATTCTTTGTACCATTGATACACTTGTAGCATAATGTGTTGATTTTGTATGACATTCTTTGTACCATTGATACACTTACAGCATAATGTGTTCATTTTGTATGACATTCTTTGTACCATTGATACACATGTAGCATAATGTGTTGATTTCGTATGACATTCTTAGTACCATTGATACACTTACAGCATAATGTCTTGATTTTGTATGACATTCTTAGTACCAGTGATACACTTGTAGCATAATGTGTTGATTTTGTATGACATTCTTAGTACCAGTGATACACTTGTAGCATAATGTGTTGATTTTGTATGACATTCTTAGTACCAGTGATACACTTGTAGTATAATGTGTTGATTTTGTATGACATTCTTTGTACCATTGATACACTTGTAGTATAATGTGTTGATTTTGTATGACATTCTTTGTACCATTGATACACTTGTAGCATAATGTGTTGATATTGTATGACATTCTTTGTATCATTGATACACTTCTAGCATAATGTGTTGATATTGTATGACATTCTTAGTACCATTCATACACTTGTAGTATAATGTGTTGATTTTGTATGACATTCTTTGTACCATTGATACACTTGTAGTATAATGTGTTGATTTTGTATGACATTCTTAGTACCATTGATACACTTGTAGTATAATGTGTTGATTTTGTATGACATTCTTTGTACCATTGATACACTTGTAGTATAATGTGTTGATTTTGTATGACATTCTTAGTACCATTGATACACTTGTAGTATAATGTGTTGATTTTGTATGACATTCTTAGTACCATTGATACACTTGTAGTATAATATGTTGATTTTGTATGACATTCTTACTACCATTGATACACTTGTAGTATAATGTGTTGATTTTGTATGACATTCTTTGTACCATTGATACACTTGTAGCATAATGTGTTGATATTGTATGACATTCTTTGTACCATTGATACACTTGTAGCATAATGTGTTGATTTTGTATGACATTCTTTGTACCATTGATACACTTGTAGCATAATGTGTTGATTTTGTATGACATTCTTTGTACCAGTGATACACTTGTAGCATAATGTGCTGATTTTGTATGACATTCTTTGTACCATTGATACACTTGTAGCATAATGTGTTCATATTGTATGAATATATTAGTACCATTGATACACTTGTAGCATAATATGTTGATATTGTATGAAATTATTAGTACCAGTGATACACTTGTAGCATAATGTGTTGATATTGTATGACATTCTTAGTACCAGTGATACACTTTTAGCATAATGTGTTGATATTGTATGACATTCTTTGTACCAGTGATACACTTGTAGCATAATGTGTTGATATTGTATGACTTTCTTTGTACCATTCATACACTTGTAGCATAATGTGTTGATATTGTATGACATTCTTTGTACCAGTGATACACTTGTAGCATAATGTGTTGATTTTGTATGACATTCTTTGTACCACTGATACACTTGTAGCATAATGTGTTGATATTGTATGACATTCTTTGTACCAGTGATACACTTGTAGCATAATGTGTTGATTTTGTATGACATTCTTTTTACCATTGATACACTTGTAGCATAATGTGTTGATATTGTATGACATTCTTTGTACCAGTGATATACTTGTAGCATAATGTGTTGATTTTGTATGACATTCTTTGTACCATTGATACACTTGTAGCATAATGTGTTGATTTTGTATGACATTCTTTGTACCACTGATACACTTGTAGCATAATTTGTTGATATTGTATGACATTCTTTGTACCATTGAAACACTTGTAGTATAATGTGTTGATTTTGTATGACATTCTTTGTACCATTGATACACCTGTAGTATAATGTGTTGATTTTGTATGACATTCTTAGTACCAGTGATTCACTTGTAGCATAATGTGTTGATATTGTATGACATTCTTTGTACCATTGATACACTTGTAGTATAATGTGTTGATTTTGTATGACATTCTTTGTACCATTGATACACTTGTAGTATGATGTGTTGATTTTGTATGACATTCTTTGTACCATTGATACACTTGTTGTATAATGTGTTGATATTGTATGACATTCTTTGTACCATTGATACACTTGTAGCATGATGTGTTGATTTTGTATGATATTCTTTGTACCATTGATACACTTGTAGCATGATGTGTTGATATTGTATGACATTCTTTGTACCATTGATACACTTGTAGCATGATGTGTTGATTTTGTATGATATTCTTTGTACCATTGATACACTTGTAGCATAATATGTTGATATTGTATGATATTCTTTGTACAATTGATAAACTTGTAGTATAATGTGTTGATTTTGTATGACATTCTTTGTACCACTGATACACTTGTAGCATAATGTGTTGATATTGTATGACATTCTTTGTACCATTGATACACTTGT
>CM060309.1:12258069-12260569 GCA_030674185.1 Monoplex corrugatus
TACAGGGTTGCAATGTGGTAAATCAACAGGCTCCGATGGTATTCCACCTCAAGGTTTTAAAGCAGGTGGTCAGCCACTAATACAGAAGTCTGCTGAGTTGTTTGTGCGTGTTGGGAAGATGGCTGTTTACAGCAAGATCTGAAAGATGCCAGAATAGTGCACCTGTACAAAGGCAAAGGTGCCAAGTCCAGCTATGACAACTATCGTGGGATCTCCCTTTTGAGCATTGCAGGCAAGAGCCTCTCCAAGATCATCTTAACCAGGTCGAATACCCATCTTCTTGATGAGACAGTACCACAAAGCCAGTGTGGTTTTCACCAGAACAGAGTGACAGTTGACATGATATTCTCTGCAAGACAGATCCAAGTGAAATGTAATGAACAAAATATGGATCTCTACATCATCTTTGTCGACCTCACCAAGGCGTTTGACACAGTGTCACGCCCAGGACTGTGGAACATACTTACCCGAATTGGAATTCCTCCCAAGATGGTAAAAATAATCAGCTGCAGTCACGATGGCATGAACGCAAGTTCAATCAATGGAAGTCAATATGATGAGTTCTCCGTCACTAACGGAGTCAAGCAAGGATGTGTTCTTGCTCCAACACTCTTCAGCTTCATTTTTAGCATGATGCTTCTCCCTGCCTTCAAAGATTCAGATCCAGGCATCCAAATCACATGTAGGACAGATGGAGGTATCTTCAATACTGAATGCCTGAAGGCAAAGACGAAAGTCATTAAATCACTTGTTCGTGACCTCCTGTATGCTGATGACTGTGCTATCGTTGCCCACTCAGAGGATGACCTTCAAAGACTTACAATAGATTCTCTGTCTGCGGCCTCTAAGCGCTTTGGACTCACAAAAGCATCAAGAAGACTGAAGTTATGTTTCAACCTGCAAAAGGATCAACAGCAAATATGCCTGAAATAAAGATAGACAGCAAGGTCTTTAACAATGTTGATTCCTTCACCTATCTTGGTAGCAGTCTCTCCTCTTCCAACAATCTCGATAAGGAGGTATCCAACCGCATTGCTAAGGCAAGTGCTTCCTATGGCATACTCCACAAGTGAGTATGGAGCAAAAGTGGCTTGAAACTGGAGACGAAGTGTGCAGTATACAGAGCAGTAGCCCTGACTGCATTGCCGTATGGATGCGAGTCCTGGACTCTCTACCGTAGGCATGTCAAGCTACTAGATCAGTTTCACCAGCGCTGCCTCTGACGTATAAGAGTCTCAAATGTGAATGTACTTTTGCAAACCCAAATGCCAAGCATAGACGCACTGCTAACACGGTTCAGTTAAGATCGTCTGGACATCTCGAGCGCATGTAGGAGAACAGGCTTCCAAAGCAGGTCTTCTATGGTGAGCTGACAAAGGGCCATCGACCAAGAGGACGGCCAAAGCTTCGCTACAAAGACACCCTGAAAAACTCCCTCCAGAAATGTGACATTGATGAAGAACAATGGGAAATCATGGCCACAAACAGTTCTGAATGGAGGCAAACTATTTGCAAGGGATCAGAAGCTTATGAAAATGAAAGACGTAGCAGCCAAGTAGAAAAGCGTGCAGCAATAAAAGCCAGGACCAATCCTGCAGAGCGTTCCACTGAGTATCAGTATGCGGCCGCCTAATTGCATCAGCCTTTGGCCTGAGGTCCCACATGAGGGTACACCAATAAAGTGCTAGGTTGGACTTTATCGACCACGATAGTCGACCATATCTATCTATCTATCTATCTATCTATCTATCTATCTATCTATCTATATCTATCTATCTATCTATCTATCTATATCTATCTATCTATCTATCTAATAATAATAATTATAATAACAATAAAGATAATGATAATAACAAGAACAATAACAACAATGATGATGATGCTGAAATAACAAAAACAATAACAACATACCTTGCTCACCCACACGCAGCTCAGACAGGATATCAGCAATGTTGTCAGCACAAGCTGTGCACAAGAGCGGACCATCATCAAACTCATCAGCATACCCCGCATGTCCCGGTACATCATGGTGGTACAGCCATTTGACTGACGGTCCCTCTGTCGTCAGAGGTTGGGCAGGATCTGCGTAGCATGGAACGCTGTTGTCGTCGATGTCTTCGGACTGTTTTACTTCATTGGTGACCCTGGGCGGGCACCTCAGTGATACTGTCAGGGTCTCCACGTGCAGCTGGGCAGGTCTTGGCTGTGAAGACTCGTGGTCTAAACACCATAAACTCGATGCCCACACCGACATACAGGGTGCTTGCGTGGACACCTGCAAGACGAAGTCTTTGAAGTGGTCCCTGTGACATAGAGAATAGAACAGGTGATCATGTTCAAAAACACATATGCACATGCGCGCATACGTGCATACACACATACAAACACATTTACATGCTCATGCACACGCATGGAAACACATCTACACGCTCATGCACACGAATGTACTCAGATGGGGGTGATGTAGTGGGAGGAAGGGGGAGCAGGGAGAAAATGTTAA
>CM060309.1:12263069-12273069 GCA_030674185.1 Monoplex corrugatus
TTGTTCATGGAGAGGGTAGAGTCAATGCAGACACCAAGGTTTTTAGCTGAATCAGAAATTGGGACTGATGTGTTACATAATGGGAGAGAAAGAGGAGGCAGCTGAGAAAGTTTCTGACGAGTGCCAATGAGGATAGCTTCTGTTTTGTCGTCATTAAGCTGAAGTCTATTGTGTGTCATCCAGTTCTTAATGTCCGAGTAACACTCAGTGGTGCGATCAACAGGCGCTGTATATTATCAGGTGAGTCACTGTCTTGAAGTTGGGTGTCATCAGCATAGAAATGGTGTTTTATAGAGTGGGAGTTGATGATGGTGGACAGGGGGGAGGTGTAAAGAGTGAAAAGAACAGGGCCAAGGACAGATCCTTGTGGAACACCACAGGTCAGGTATGCAGGTTGAGAGTAAGTGCCATTGATGAGAACGGTTTGTTTTCTGTTTGATAGGTATGAAGTGAACCAAGACAGAGCAATGTCAGAGATGCCAAAAGTATGATGAAGTCTAGAAAGGAGAATACCATGATCAATGGTATCAAAGGCTGCAGACAGATCAAGGAGTGTGAGGAGAGAGATTTTGCCAATACCATTTGCAAGGAGGAGATTGTTGAGAATGTGCAGTAGGGCAGTTTCAGTGCTATGGCACTGGCGGTAGGCTGACTGGAAAGGATTGAGGAGATTGTTGGCAGACAGGTGAGAGTTCAGCTGGTTGAGGACGACTTTTTCAAGGAGTTTTGACAAGAAAGAGAGATTAGAGATAGGCCGGTAATTTTTCAGTTCATTTGGGTCTAAATTGTGTTTCTTGAGGAGAGGGTGAACAATAGCAGACTTGAAAGAATCTGGGACAGTTCCAGTTTGAAGAGAAGTGTTGATGATGTCAGTGATGAATGGGAGGAGAGTAGGGAGACAGTCGGCGTAGAGAGAACCTGGAAGAGGATCCAGTTCGCAGGTTTTGAACGACATGGATCTGATTGTGTTGAGAATTTCTTCTTGTGAGACTGGGGTAAAAGTAGTAAGAGGTGTGCCAGAGAAGGAAGGGTCAAGCCTGTCACGAAGAGTTTGTATTTTGGTGGTGAAATACTTGGAGAATACAGATGGGAGTTCTTCATTTGTATGTTTTGTTGGGAGAGGTAAATCTTTTCGTGTGCCAAGGAGATGATTCATGGTTGTAAAGAGTTCTTTTGAAGAAGAGGCATTATGGATTTTGGTTTGGAAATAGCTTGTTTTTGCTGATGCAATGAGGGTGGATACTTTTGTTTTAGAGGCTTGGAAAAGTTGCCTGTGTACAGTGAGTTTGGATTTGCGCCAGCGGCGCTCTGCTCTGCGGCGGGCACGTTTTGCACAGGCGATCTCATGAGTGAGCCAGGGGGTAGGGGGGCGGTCAGGTAAAAGACGGGTTGTGGCTGGAGCATGAGTGTCCAGAAGATGGTGGAGAGTAGTATAGAATTCATCGGCAAGGTTATGTGACTTTTCAGAAAGGAGACGGGAGGCATCAGATGAAAATGTGGAGAGGTCGATAGATTTGAGATTGCGTCGAGTCACTGTGCGCATGGTACGGGAAGGAGGAGAAATGTCGAGAGAACAGAGAATTGCAGAGTGGTCAGATGGAAGGGCTGAAGTTAGACGGGTAGAAAGAACTAAGCAGTTGTCAGTAGCGGAATTGTGGTGATCACGAGAAATGATCCAGTCAAGAATGTGACCTTTTTGATGGGTTGGTTCAGAAATGTGTTGAGTCATATTGTGATTGGACAGAGAGTTGATGATATGTCTTGTGTCAAACGGTGAGTGTTGTCATAGTGGACATTGATGTCACCTAGAATGATGAGATTTCCAGGTAAGAGGTAGTAGTGGTCAAGCAATTGGTCAAAGTCAGAGAGAAACGTGGATGTGGTGAGTTTGTTGGCAGAGCTAGGTGGGGGTCGATAGACACAGGAGAAGGTGATGGGGTGAGGGGTGGATTGGAAGGATACTTCAACGTGCTCGAAAGAAGGATGGGAGAAAGGCAGAGACTGCGAGAAAGATAGGCGGGAATGGAGTGAGTCGTTGTAGAGGATGGCGATACCGCCACCTCGGGATGAGCGATGGAAAGAAGCAAGCCTGTAACCACTCGGAGTGAGGCTAGCATGTATAGGTTCGTGACCAAGGGGGTAAAGCCATGTCTCTGTGATAAAAGCAATGTCAACATGCTCATCTGCGATAAAATCAGCAATGACTTCGGCTTTGCCATCAGTGCATGTTGACTGAGCATTAAAAAGGCATAGTTTCAGCCTATCACAGTCATATGGTGGCGGCCGAGGTGGCGACGAAGGCGGCACCGACGGGACAGAAGGCGAAAGCGGCACCGGCGGGACAGAAGGCGAAGGCGGCACCATCAGGACAGAAGGCGAAGGCGAAGACGGCAGAGGAGGAGACGAAGCTTGCAGCAGCGAGGTCGAGGGCAGGGGCAGTGGAGGAGAAGAAGAAGCAGGAGACGAAAAGTGGCGCCGGGCAGGAGGCAGGTTGTGCCAAAGACGGTGGAGACCTTCTGTTGTCTAGCTCTCCCTAGAGTTTCTTTCTACCTATATATATATATATATTTCTTCTCGGAATCAGAATAACTGATTGAAAAAGTGCGATGCTGATTTTTTCTACTTTATTTTTTCTTCTTTCCTGCCAAATAGTTTACACACACACACACACACACACACACACACACACACACACACACACACACACACACAACACACACACACACGCACACACACACACACACACACACAAACACAGCACATACACATACACATACACACACACACACCACTCGCCCGCACACACAGACACACATACACACACATACACACACGCACACAGACACATACAATCACACGCACACACATACACACCTAAACACAAACACACACTTGCGTGCGTGCGCTCTCTTATACGCACACACGGCAGGGAAACACACACACACTCGGCTGCATCAAAACAGACAGACGGACAGACAGACGGATGGATGAACAGACACACCAACAGATTTCAGCTTCCGTTTTCTCAAGATGACGTATCAGCGCTCGGAATGAATTCCATCTGACTGACACCACAGATGTCATGTGACGGATAAGAACCCAACACTGTGAGGACATAAACCTGACACTTACATGTGAGACCTGCACGCCGGTGACATCTTGGAATGTACAAGGAGAATATCAAAAATATTTCAGGCTCATGCACAATTACGCGCATGCACGAATACACGGAAACAAGTACATGATTACACGCACTTGTAAGACTCACCTGACACCAAAATGTATTACTGGAAAACATTGGTACCACTCAACTGACACCAAAATGTATTACTGGTAAACACTGGTATCACTCACCTGACACCAAAATGTATGACTGGAAAACACTGGTACCACTCACCTGACACCAAAATGTATGACTGGAAAACACTGGTACCACTCACCTGACACCAAAATGTATGACTGGAAAACACTGGTACCACTCACCTGACACCAAAATGTATTACTGAAAAACACTGGTACCACTCATCTGACACCAAATGTATTACTGGAAAACACTGGTACCACTCACCTGACACCAAAATGTATGACTGGAAAACACTGGTACCACTCACCTGACACCAAAATGTATGACTGGAAAACACCGGTACCACTCACCTGACACCAAAATGTATTACTGGAAAACACTCGTACCACTCACCTGACACCAAAATGTATTACTGGAAAACACTGGTACCACTCACCTGACACCAAAATGTATTACTGGAAAACACTCGTACCACTCACCTGACACCTAAATGTATTACTGGAAAACACTGGTACCACTCACCTGACACCAAAATGTATTACTGGAAAACACTGGAACCACTCACCTGACACCAAAATGTATTACTGGAAAACACTGGTACCACTCACCTGACACCAAAATGTATTACTGAAAAACACTGGTACCACTCACCTGACACCAAAATGTATTACTGGAAATCACTGGTACCACTCACCTGACACCAAAATGTAATAATGGAAAACATTGGTACCACTAACCTAAAACCAAATGTATTATTGGAAAACACTGGTACCACTCACCTGACACCAAAATGTATTATTGGAAAACACTGGTACCATTCACCTGAAACCAAAATGTATTACTGGAAATCACTGGTACCACTCACCTGACACCAAAATGTATTACTGGAAAACACTGGTACCATTCACCTGAAACCAAAATGTATTACTGGAAATCACTGGAACCACTCACCTGACACCAAAATGCATTATTGGAAAACACTGGAACCGCACACCTGACACCAAAAGGTATCCACTCATCCGACACCAAATGTATTACTGGAAAACCCTGGTCCCACTCACCTGACAAGAAAAGAAATTTCGTCCATGAGAACGGCACAGCTGGGGTCTATCGCCATCAGCTCACTGACGGCACGGCTGACGTCCCCAGGATTGTCATTAAACTTATAGTGGAGTGAATGGATGCAAGCTGAAGAGGCAGCTGCTGCCCCGAAACTGCTGATCAACTGGTACTGCAGCAAGGTGGACACTCGTCGGCCTCTTTACATCTCAGGAGATGATAGTCTGCACCAGGAGGCGTTGTGGTCATGACGTGCACTTTCTGCTGTGGCTGTGCAGGCCGATTCTTGAGTGGCAATCTCTATCACATCTGCCACATACAAATTGAGTCGTTGTTGTCTGGTTTCTGGAACGTTGCTTGCGAAGAGCCCTTTTCTCATCTGCGCTTTCTGCTCTCCTCCTCTCCGCATTCACAACGCCTTGCTGAACGGCTGTCCGCCACGCTGTCCTGTCTTCCGCCAGAGTCTCCCAAGAGCCTGGGTCAATCCCTGAGCTTCTAAGGTCCCTTTTGCATGCGTCTACAAAGCGTAGCTTTGGGCGTCCTGGAGTTCGCTTCCGGTTTGCCAGTTCGCCGTAGAGAACGTCTTTTGATATGCGTCCATCCTCCATTCGACGCACATGGCCAAGCCAGCGTAGTCGGCGTTGGCTTAGAAGGGCAAAGATGGTCTGTAGGCCCGCACGACGGAGGACCTCTGTGTTGGTCACCTTGTCTTGCCATTGGATGCCGAGGATGTGTTGCAAGCAGCGGAGATGGAAATTGTTGAGCCTCTTTTCTTGGCTGGCATATGTGGTCCAGGCTTCATTTGAGTAGAGAAGTGTGCTCAACACACATGCTCTGTTCACCTGCATTTTGGTGTTTGCAGTGAGACTGTTGCTGGACCAGACCCGCTTGTTCAGTTTAGCCATAACAGATGAGGTCTTTGCAATTCTGGCGCTGATTTCAGCGTCCAGAGAGAGATGGTCACTTATGGTGGACCCCAAGTACTGAAATTTGTGGACAGTATTGAGGTCGTAGTCTCCAATGTGTAGAGATGGTGGTTCTTCACAGCCTTGGCCTAAGATCTCAGTTTTCTTCAAGCTGATTGTGAGACCAAACTCTCTGCAAGCGTGGGCGAAGCGATCAACGAGCCTCTGGAGATCTTGTTCACTGTGGGAAGCCAGCGCAGCATCATCTGCAAAGAGAGCTTCTCTGGTGGTCTTTTCCACCTTAGTTTTGGAATGAAGCCTGGCAATGTTGAAGAGCTTTCCATCGGTCCTTGTATGAAGATATATCCCTTCTTCAGATCTGCAAAAGGCATAGGTCAACAACATCGAGAAAAAGATCCCGAACAGAGTTGGGGCCAAAACACATCCCTGTTTCACTCCGCTGCTGATTCTAAAAGGCTCTGATGTGGCACCATTATAGCACACAGTGCTATGCATATCCTCGTGGAAAGACTCGATGACAGCTGATAGTCTTGGGGGCAGCCGATTTTCTTCAGAAGCTTGAAAAGACCACTCCGACTGACCAGGTCGAACGCTTTCGTGAGATCAATGAAGGCGAGGCAAAGGGGCATGTGCTGCTCGCGGCATTTTTCCTGTATTTGCCGGACAGAGAAGATCATGTCGATGGTCGATCTTCCGGCCCTGAAGCCGCACTGGGACTCAGGGTAAATGCGAGCTGCCAGCTTCTGAAGACGGGTTAAGACGACTCTGGCGAATGCTTTCCCAAAAATGCTGAGGAGTGAGATTCCGCGATAATTATTACAGTTGCTGCGGTCGCCCTTGTTCTTATATAGAGTCACTATCCTGGCGTCTCTCATGTCTCTCGGAATGAAGCCTTCCGTCCAGCACATGCACAAGAGTTCGTGCAGCTCGTTGAGAAGAGCAGGCTTCCCGCACTTGATGACCTCTGGAGGTATCCCGTCTCCACCAGGGGCTTTTCCCGTCGCCAAACCGTCAATCGCCTTGCTTAGTTCTTCAAGGCTTGGCTCAGCATCCAACTCCTCCATGACAGGCAAGTCCTCAATGGCATTCAGGGCAGCATCAGTGACAGAGTTCTGCGTGGAGTACAGCTCCAGGTAGTGCTCTACCCATCTCTCCATCTGCTTTGCTGAGTCTGTGATGCTCTCTCCTGCTTTGGACTTAAGAGGAGCTGACTTGGAGGCTGCTGGACCAGTTGCTTGTTTGATGCCAGCGTACATGATGCCAGTGTTGCCTGAATCTGCTGACTGCTGAATACTTGAGCTTAACTGTAGCCAATAGTCGTTGGCTCATCGCCGAGCAGTTTGTTGGGCCTTGCTGTGGGCAGCCCTGTAAGCATCACGAGTAGTTTGGATGTTGTTGTTGTTTTTATACGCAAGTAAAGCCTTGCGTTTCGCTTCCACCACTGGTTCCATTTCCTGCCAGTTTGCCTCAAACCAGTCGGGATTCTTTCGTTCTTTTTTCCCAAATATACTCAGGCGGACTGATAGATTGTGTCCTTTACGTGATTCCACTTTTCCTCAGCGTTTTGGATCTCTGAGCCACTCTTGAGCGCTACATTCAGGGTTTCTACAAACTCCCCGGCCTTGGTTTCATCAGACGTGCGACAGGCATCAATCCTTTGGCGACCTTTCTTCTTTGAGTGGTACAGTCTTCTGGGTAGAAGCTTGATCTTGCTGCGTACCAGGGTGTGGTCTGTGTCGCAATCAGCGCTGTGGAAACTCCTCGTGTTGAGGACGTTGTTAAGGTCCGACCTCCTTGTTAAGATGAGGTCGAGCTGATGCCAGTGGTGGGATCTGGGGTGGCGCCATGACACCTTGTGCTTCTCCTTATTGTTGAAGAAGGTGTTGGTGATGGCCAGCTTGTGGTAAGAGCAAAGTTCCAGGAGTCTTTGACCGTTCTCATTTTGCTTCCCAACACCATGATGTCCAATGCTGGTTGGCCAGGCCTCAAAATCAACACCTACGCGTGCGTTCAGGTCTCCCAATATGAAGAGACCTTCCTTGCTGGGAACTCCTCTGACAACAGCATCCAGGGCCTCATAGAACTGGTCCTTGACGTCGGGTGAGGAGCTTAATGATGGGGCATAGGCACAGATGAAGTTGACTGTGCCTGAACTGGTCGTCATTTTTAAAGTGAGCAGTCTCTCCGTACCTTCCGTGGGGAGCTCTACGGTTGCTAGGAGGGAGTTCTTTACAGCGAAGCCCACACCATGAATACGTGGCTCCTCTGGGTTCTTCCCCTGCCAGTAGAACGTGTAGTTCTTCTCACGCAGTGATCCGTCCCCAGGTAGCCTTGTCTCCTGTAATGCAGCGATGTCGACGTTGAGTCACTGAAGCTCACTGTCTATCACGGCCGTCTTCCGCGTGTCGTCTAACAGCTGTAGGTCGCTGTCAAAACCAGGACACATTGTCCTTACATTCCAGCTTGATATCAGAAGAGCTGGCATCTTCTTTCTCTTCTTTGTGTTGCCTGGTGCCTGGTATTTACAACCTGCCTGTCAAATTTCCTCTAAGCTCCAAGCACCCATTGGAGCAAACAGGTTATGGCGGGGTAACACCTTACTGACTGGGGGCTGCCCAGCTTGAGGCGGGCGGTAGCTACCCAATCGAATGCGAAGATTCCTCCCACCGTCGAGAGTAACTCCTGGCGCCCGGCTCTACGCCAAAAAAGCCTAGGCTTAAAACCGGCATCTGCTACTCTCCATGTTGTGTCGATGCTGTGTTACCAGCGAAGCTGGAGTGACCTCACCAGGTGCAGGCCTGGGCAAGTGAATATGGAGGACGAGCTGTTGCCCATGCAGCAGATCCCCCCTGTCCTCGCCACTAGTAGAATCCAGGGGAAAGACAGAGGCCTGTACGCCTGGTACCAGGGGCGACGCAGGAGCTGCCAGAACGAGGTTGTAGACAACGACGAACTGCCTTAGGGACTCCGACTCCGGATTTTTCCTCGATATTTACTTCTGAAGCCTTTCCCTTGAATGGGTGTAGCCGCGAGGCAGCGGAGGTTTGAAGTCGGAGTTTTCCTTCTCCTAGACAGGCTGCCTTCCCGGGCTGGCGAGTCCCATCTACCCGATGCAGTGATAATATCATATCACCCCCTCACGTGGTTTGGCACGCCTGCTGAGGCGAGGTCCCGGGGTGTGGCGCTTGGAGCCAGCACGTGAGAGATTTAGAGGATGGATGAGGACCAGTGATGCCCGTCCACCCTCCCCTACCGAGTAGAGTGCAGCAGCCAGACACCAAAGGTACTACCTCTATCCAGAGCCCCCCACACTGCACGGCCGTAATCCGCAGTGCTGACCACACACACCGTCCTGCCCTGGTTCAGCCACTGCAGAGCCTTGAGAGCTAGCACCACGGTCTTCCCACAGCCTGGAGAACCCTGCAGGTACTATAATTGTGGTTCAGGATTCAGCCAGCTGAGCAGACTGACTTGACTGGGAGTCAAGGCCAGGTTGGAAAACCTCAGGCCTGTTTCTGCCACTGCCTAGCCCCAAGTCCGGATCACTTTGCGAGGTGGTGATGGTGTTGCTATCTCCACTGTGGTGGCTGGTCCACAGAATCTGAAAGCCACAGCCATTAATAATCATAATAATATAATATTAATGATGATGATACTACTACTACCACTACTACTACTGATAATAATAATAATAGTAATAAAAATAATAATAGCAATACTACAACTACTACTATAAGCAATACTACTACTACAACAACAACGACTACTACTACTCTGCAATTCTCTGTTCTCTTGACATTTCTCCTCCTTCCCGTACCACGCGCACAGTGACTCGACGCAATCTCAAATCTATCGACCTCTCCACTTTTTCATCTGATGCCTCCCGCCTCCTTTCTGAAAAGTCACATAACCTTGCCGATGAATTCTATACTACTCTCCCCATCTTCTGGACACTCATGCTCCAGCCACAACCCGTCTTTTACCTGACCGCCCCCCTACCCCCTGGCTCACTCATGAGATTGCCTGTGCAAAACGTGCCCGCCGCAGAGCAGAGCGCCGCTGGCGCAAATCCAAACTCACTGTAAATAGGCAACTTTTCCAAACCTCTAAAACAAAAGTATCCACCCTCATTGCATCTGCAAAAACAAGCTATTTCCAAACCAAAATCCTGAATGCCTCTTCTTCAAGAGAACTCTTAACAACCATGAATCATCTCCTTGGCACACGAAAAGATTTACCTCTCCCAACAAGACACACAAATGAAGAACTCCATCTGTATTCTCCAAGTATTTCACCACCAAAATACAAACTCTTCGCGACAGGTTTGACAGGACACCCTGTCAACCATGCCCACCTGACCCTTCCTTCTCTGGCACACCTCTTACTACTTTTACCCCAGTCTCACAAGAAGAAATTCTCAACACAATCAGATCCATGTCGTTCAAAACCTGCGAACTGGATCCTCTTCCAGGTTCTCTCTACTCTGACTGTCTCCCTACTCTCCTCCCATTCATCACTGACATCATCAACACTTCTCTTCAAACTGGAACTGTCCCAGATTCTTTCAAGTCTGCTATTGTTCACCCTCTCCTCAAGAAATACAATTCAGACCCAAATGAACTGAAAAATTACCGGCCTATCTCTAATCTCTCTTTCTTGTCAAAACTCATCGAAAAAGTTGTCCTCAACCAGCTGAACTCTCTCCTGTCTG
>CM060309.1:12278069-12283069 GCA_030674185.1 Monoplex corrugatus
GGCCAGAGATCATTCCCCAACCTGCCTCCCCAAATAACAGTGCTGCCACGTTGACAGACACTCGTGACGGTTAGTGCCACTACAGGGCACGAACACACGATCAAAGGACGCCAGATGTCACCTCCATCCTCGCTAGGTTAATTGTTTAATGTAACTGACACAAAAGAAGTTGATGTTTATTGAATGTGCTTAAAGAAAGATAAATCTGGCGCATCTCGTACAAATCATTATACAACAGTTGCTCCCCTTCCCATTTTAAATCGTTATTTACCATTTTGATTTCATGCGCATAAATTTGGTAGCAGCATATTTCAAATATAATCCTAATATATCAGAAGCTGACAAGAAAAAAGTTTTTCTTTCATCAAACTTAGGAAGAACTATCTCTTTATCTCCAGGAAAACCTTTTAAACTTCTTCCACAACACTTTGATTTCTTCACACAAAATGGCTTGCTCTAAAGCTCAAACATCTGTACTGACTCAATTTTAAATTCAACATCCAAAATATTTATATACAAAAGCATATCTCCGCTATACCGCTGGATGCTTCCAGACCTGAGACGGGTTTTGTATGTTGAAAAGCTCCGGCCTCTGACACAAGCCAGACCAGCAGGTGAGGAATGAGGAAGGTTCAAAAACTCGCCAAACCAAATGCTTATTCATGTAGCGTGCACGCATGAGACACCATCCATCATCATCATCATCATCAGGTGCCCTGCCGCATGGCGTTGGCGATCATGGACTTCCATCTGTCTCTATCTCTCGTTGCCCCTAGCATCTCTTCCACCCCCTCGTCCCCAGCCACTCTGCAAGTCCGTCCAGCATTTTCTCCCTGGGTCTACCCGGTGCTCTCTTTCCCTCCAGTTTTCCCGTTGTGACCAGGTGCTCCAAATCCCCCTTCCTCATAAAATGGTCTATAAATGTTGCCTGTCTTTTCCTAATCTTCCTTATGAGTGATCTACTTGTGTCTGCCTCCATCAAGACTGTCTCGTTTGTTTTCTTTGCTGTCCATGGAGCTCTCAACAATCTTCTTAGCACATATCCAGCGTGAAGGGATACTAATTCGGGAGAGAAAAAAAACAGTAAAAGAAAGCACAACGCAAGATAGCTGACCCTGGTAAAACTGACATCAATCTGGCGACAGTGACAGTGTTGGTATCTGCCATGAGGTGGTTGAAATTGGTAGTTTGGACCTGAACCTACCGCCAGTACTGGTTGAGGTATGCCCATCGTGAAGGTTTTCAGCATAGTCTTTTACAGACAGATGTTAATAAGACTCATGGACGCAGAAGTATTTAGAGTAAGTTTCCTTTAAAAGAAGAAATACATGTACATAAAAACGTTTTGGCCAAACAGTTCTTCTTACCTGGCTACAAGACGTTCATACTGGACATCGGTCATGTGAGGGTCAGGTGTGCGTGTCAACACAGTGTTGTGCCACCAGGTAGAAGGTTGTGCTGTTTGATCGGAACAAAGACACCTGCTCAACGCCTGTGACTCATCAGCACTGTCCAAGCACTGACATAGGTCCTGTACAAACACACACACACACACAACACACACACACACACACACACACACACACACACATACACAGACACACACTCGCGCGCGCGCAGCGCGCGGGGCACATACATACACACACACACACTCACACACACACATATTCACACATGCGCGCACCGGGAGGGCACACACGCAAACATGCACGCTCACGTACACACATAGAAGTTGCAAATAAGTTCATCAGCTTGTGGTATAAATATCTTATTGTCAGCTTATTGTCATCAATACACGCACACTGTACTTTGTCTAAATTCATACAGGTTTTCAGTTTGTCATAATTAGTACAAACAAAACGGCTACCTGGCTGAACCTGTCTCTCAGTGACAAAAAAGCTACTTACTGCGTAGCTTTCATCGGCGATCCGGCCGACTTCTTCAGCGCAACTGCTGGGTTGAGAACTGGCTTCAGTGCGCACCGCCGTGAGCGAACTCACGACAGTGCGACTGAATAAGTGAGGAGTACACCGATGACAGGTTGTGTCGGCCCTGGTCACGGTTGAAGGTGGGGTTCCTTGCGGCGATGTACATGTAAACTGCCTCCTTTACTCCCCTCTGGAACCATCTTGCTTCTTTGTCGAGAACTTGCACACTGTCCTTTTCAAAGTGATGTTGGGTGTGGGTCAAATGTTCTCCCACTGGAGAGGGCTCACGTTTGTGTTCTTTTAATCTTTTGTGCAAGTTGCGCTCAGTTTCGCCAATATAACTATGGTCACAGTCCTGGCAGTCTATCTTGTATATCACCCCTGATGTGTCCAATTTGTCTGTTTTGTCTTTGGGGTGGATTAACTGGCTTCTGATGGTGTTGGTGGGCTTGGCGTGGACACTGACTCCCAACTTCCTGATCTTCCTGCTGAGAGCCTCAGTGACGCCGCTGACGTATGGCATGGAGACGTGCCCTCTCGAAGGGGTTGGCCATTCAGTGGAGGGGTGGGGTATGGTTTTCTTGCCCTCCGGAATATCCCAGGCCCACTTCTGGTATCCTGACACACTGAGTACTTTTTTGATGTACTGCACCTCTTCTTCTCTAGCGGTGTCGATAGAGCAGATGGTCTTTGCTCGGTGGGTGAGGGTGCGGATTACTCCAAGCTTGTGTTCCAGTGGCTGGTGACTGTCAAATTGTAAGTACTGGTCCGTGTGGGTCGGCTTTCTATAGACGGAGAAGGCGAGGCCTGTCTCCATCGGGTGATGCGGGTATCCAACATCGCGATGCTGCCAATGTAGTACAAACAAACCTTCACTTTGTCAGCATCAGGACAAACACACAGGCTGCCAGCATCAGTACAAACACACTGTGTGTCAGCATCAGGACAAACACACAGGCTGCCAGCATCAGGACAAACACACAGGCTGTCAGCATCAGGACAAACACACAGGCTGTCAGCATCAGGACAAACACACAGGCTGTCAGCATCAGGACAAACACACAGGCTGTCAGCATCAGGACAAACACACAGGCTGTCAGCATCAGGACAAACACACAGGCTGTCAGCATCAGGACAAACACACAGGCTGCCAGCATCAGTACAAACACACAGGCTGCCAGCATCAGGACAAACACACAGGCTGCCAGCATCAGGACAAACACACAGGCTGCCAGCATCAGTACAAACACACAGGCTGTCAGCATCAGGACAAACACACAGGCTGCCAGCATCAGTACAAACACACTGTGTGTCAGCATCAGGACAAACACACTGTGTGTCAGCATCAGGACAAACACACAGGCTGTCAGCATCAGGACAAACACACAGGCTGTCAGCATCAGGACAAACACACTGTGTGTCAGCATCAGGACAAACACACAGGCTGTCAGCATCAGGACAAACACACAGGCTGCCAGCATCAGGACAAACACACAGGCTGTCAGCATCAGTACAAACACACTGTGTGTCAGCATCAGGACAAACACACAGGCTGTCAGCATCAGGACAAACACACAGGCTGCCAGCATCAGGACAAACACACAGGCTGCCAGCACCAGGACAAACACACAGGCTGTCAGCATCAGGACAAACACACAGGCTGTCAGCATCAGGACAAACACACAGGCTGCCAGCATCAGGACAAACACACTGTGTGTCAGCATCAGGACAAACACACAGGCTGTCAGCATCAGGACAAACACACAGGCTGTCAGCATCAGGACAAACACACAGGCTGTCAGCATCAGGACAAACACACAGGCTGTCAGCATCAGGACAAACACACAGGCTGTCAGCATCAGGACAAACACACAGGCTGCCAGCATCAGGACAAACACACAGGCTGTCAGCATCAGTACAAACACACAGGCTGTCAGCATCAGGACAAACACACTGTGTGTCAGCATCAGGACAAACACACAGGCTGCCAGCATCAGGACAAACACACAGGCTGTCAGCATCAGTACAAACACACAGGCTGCCAGCATCAGGACAAACACACAGGCTGCCAGCATCAGTACAAACACACTGTGTGTCAGCATCAGGACAAACACACTGTGTGTCAGCATCAGGACAAACACACAGGCTGCCAGCATCAGTACAAACACACTGTGTGTCAGCATCAGGACAAACACACTGTGTGTCAGCATCAGGACAAACACACAGGCTGCCAGCATCAGTACAAACACACAGGCTGTCAGCATCAGGACAAACACACAGGCTGTCAGCATCAGTACAAACACACTGTGTGTCAGCATCAGGACAAACACACAGGCTGTCAGCATCAGGACAAACACACAGGCTGCCAGCATCAGGACAAACACACAGGCTGCCAGCATCAGTACAAACACACAGGCTGCCAGCATCAGTACAAACACACAGGCTGCCAGCATCAGGACAAACACACAGGCTGTCAGCATCAGGACAAACACACAGGCTGTCAGCATCAGGACAAACACACAGGCTGCCAGCATCAGGACAAACACACAGGCTGCCAGCATCAGTACAAACACACAGGCTGTCAGCATCAGGACAAACACACAGGCTGCCAGCATCAGTACAAACACACAGGCTGTCAGCATCAGGACAAACACACAGGCTGCCAGCATCAGGACAAACACACAGGCTGTCAGCATCAGTACAAACACACTGTGTGTCAGCATCAGGACAAACACACTGTGTGTCAGCATCAGGACAAACACACAGGCTGCCAGCATCAGGACAAACACACAGGCTGTCAGCATCAGGACAAACACACAGGCTGTCAGCATCAGGACAAACACACAGGCTGTCAGCATCAGGACAAACACACAGGCTGTCAGCATCAGGACAAACACACAGGCTGTCAGCATCAGGACAAACACACAGGCTGCCAGCATCAGGACAAACACACAGGCTGTCAGCATCAGGACAAACACACAGGCTGCCAGCATCAGGACAAACACACAGGCTGTCAGCATCAGGACAAACACACAGGCTGTCAGCATCAGGACAAACACACAGGCTGTCAGC
>CM060309.1:12288069-12305569 GCA_030674185.1 Monoplex corrugatus
GATGATCGTTCCCAGATATTTACACTTATCAGCCTGTCTCAAGGTTGTGCCATTTGCTGTTATTTTACATGACGGAATTGCATGTTTTTTACTGATTACCATGACTTCAGTCTTCTTGCTATTTAGCTCCATTCCCTTACCTTTGCTTTCTATTTCTAGTATATTCACAAGCTTTTGTGGGTCCCTTTCATTTTCTGTAATAAGCACGGTGTCATCTGTTTAACAAAGGCTGTTTATCATTTTTCCTCCAATCTTTAACCCAGGGCATTCATCTAGGTTTCTCATGATGCTTTCGCTGTAAAGTAAAAAAGATCTGGTGACAGAGCACAACCTTGCCTGACTCCTCTTTTAATATTTTGGAAAGAGCTTATATCGTTTTCTATTCTCATTGCAGTTCTTTGTCCCCAGTGTATATTTCTGATTATTCATAGATCTTTTCCAACAATATTGAGTCTTTCTAGTTGGTTGATCAATTCTTCATGTCTTACCCGAACAAAGACCTTGGTATAATCAACAAAGCATAAATATAAATCCGTATTCAACTCGATTGACCTCTCTATTATAGTTCTTAGGATTATATGGCATTACATGTAATAATTCCTTTCCCTTCGACAAATCCACGTTGTTCTTCTGCTATTTCTCTTTTGATTCTATTCCTACATTTCTATTCTTGCATGAAACAAGCAGTCTTATATAGGCCAGGGCTTATTCCGATGTTGTTCTAACGCATTTACCCTTATTTTAGGTCACCTGAATCTATCCATCATTGATATACACCTGTGTGTACTTAAGTAATCAGCGACACAGACACACATACACTTACATACATGCTATATGGACAATAATAGTGTTCAGCTCTTAACTGTAATACTGGATGCTTACATTAAACACTAGTCAGTCAACACCATGTCTGTCCTAATCCTGTACAACAATGGATAACGTCTGACCACTACGTAAAACTAGAACCTTTGTGGCACTATATATATCATCCCCCGTCCCACCTTTTCTTTATTCAAGTACTGATTAACACGTATGTCGTTCCTAAACATGGCGTTCATTTTAACAAAGTCTGGGTGACGTGGAGAGGAAAGAAAAGAAATGCAAACAACAGTAACACTATGTTTAGTGATGAATACACACGGAAAAGACTGTATATTAAACATTGAAAGCGACGTGAAGCTAGCACAGGCTCAGAAGCTCAGTTCCTCTGAGCGTCAGATTCACATGCTAATGGTTGTGGGTTGAAATCCCGGGGTGTGCTACATTAAAACTGGCCTTCTCATTGTCCCATCTTAACATAATTGTTGTTCGGTGGTGTCAGTATAGGATTAGACAAGTCTCCCTTCCCCTACTTCCCTAGGATGGTTATCCCCGTCGGCCAATACACCGAGGTGGGTGTCGACGTAAAAACTGAACAAATCATCAATCAATCAATCAGACGTGAAGCTGAAGTGGTCAGTTTACTTTACTGCCAGCAAGTTTCTTTCTGCAAAAGGTCATTTTCGTCAATGCCGTACTTTAAGTGTACTGTTTTGCCATGTTGAAGTTTAGCAAGCACTTTTACATGGGAGGACCAAGTGGCCAGTGTGGCAGAATGTTTAAAGACGTCTCTCAACAACCTACAGTTGTCCTGGGTTAGAACCTCCCCCACAGACACCCCCTTCCCCTTTAGCTTCTGTCGGTCTGCCAGAACCTTGTCCGTTAACTTCCTGGAGTGAAACCTCACGATGATGGGTCTCTTTTGCCCTGGTGATGGAGGTTCTGTCCTGTGGACGGTTTCTTCAATACGTTTTCAGTATGCGAGTCTGTAGAAGGATGCAGGTACGGTAAAGATTCAACAGCTGTTAATTTAGCACATTGAATCAGCTGTACAATAACTGCTTTGTCATTATAGATATTGTAACGTCTACTCACCCGTTCGAGTTGAGCATTGGTGGCAAGTGCGTGTCGCAGCTGCCCAGAGGTAATGTTTGGCAACATGAGGTTTTGATGATGGTGATGGGAGACACGCCATTCTTGATTCTGACGTCATTCATGTCGGACACCAGTTGTATCAGAGCTATCTCCTGGTTGTTGAGCTGACTCACAGCCCTCTTTACCTTGTCCACAATCAACTTGTCCTGTTTGGCGACTGTGCAGCATGCAAAATATTGATTGCCTCCAACTGATTTCATCTCCCCAAGAATAAAGCCGTGATGCCTGTGTATAACGAGTATATCACACTCGCCATCCGCTATTTTCACTGGGAGGGAGCTGACATTGGGTAACTGGGAGATGGCTGCAGCATAAAGAGGGTTGGTCTGTCCCTGAGCACAGCTTTTGTTGTCCAGGTATTGTCTGAACTTCAGCTGTGACAAGACCATCATGACTTGCTGGCTGCTGTACACACATCCTGCAGACATTGCAGTGACCGTCGTTGGGCTTCGTCGTCCTGACGATCACTGTCCTGTATACGCAGCGGCTCCAGTGTGGGAGTATTCTCAGTGAACACCGTACGCGGTACCTGTGGGGAAGGAGGTGGTGTGGTGGCGGCTGAAGAGGTCGTGGTCCGCTGCGAAATGGATTTTCTAGCACACGGACTTTCTGGCCGGCTATATCCTCTACAGAGAATGGTGCCTTGTTGAAGTGGAGGGGTGGCAGAAAATAAGTCTGTGTCAATAGATGGGGTATGTGTCTCTGATGAAGGGCAGCCACACGTTTTCTGGAGGGGTGGCTGCTTGGGCTGACCCCTGCCTGCAAGGGACACACGTGTTTCAGTTAACATATACTGATGTTTCATGTTTCAATTATTCCATACTGATGTTTTCATGTTTCAGTTAACCCATACTGGTGTCTTCATGTTTCAGTTAACCCATGCTGGTGTCTTCATGTTTCAGTTAACCCATACTGATGTTTTCATGTTTCAGTTAACCCATACTGTGTCTTCATGTTTCAGTTAACCCATACTGCTGTCTTCATGTTTCAGTTAACCCATACTGATGTCTTCATGTTTCAGTTAACCCATACTGCTGTCTTCATGTTTCAGTTAACCCATACTGGTTCTTCAAGTTAAGTAACCATCTGATGTCTTCATGTTTCAGTTAACCCATACTGATGTCTCATGTTTCATTAACCCATACTGATGTCTTCATGTTTCATTTAACCCATACTGATGTCTTCATGTTTCAGTTAACCCATGCTGATGTCTTCACATTTCAGTTAACCCATACTGATGTCTTCAATGTTTTAGTTAACCCATGTATTCTAGCATATGATCTCTTCATGTTTCAGTTAACCCATACTGATGTCATGTTTCAGTTAACCCATACTGCTGTCTTCATGTTTCAGTTAACCCATACTGATGTCTTCAGTTTCAGTTAACCCATGCTGATGTCTTCATGTTTCATTAACCCATACTGATGTCTTCAGGTTCAGTTAACCCATCTGATGTCTTCATGTTTCATTTAACCCATACTGATGTCTTCAGAGTTCAGTTAACCCATGCTGATGTCTTCATGTTTCATTAACCCATACTGATGTCTTCATGTTTCAGTTAACCCATACTGATGTCTTCAGTGTTTCATTTAACCCATACTGATGTCTTCATGTTTCAGTTAACCCATACTGATGTCTTCATGGTTCATTTAACCCATACTGATGTCTTCAGATTTCAGTTAACCCATGCTAGTGTCTTTATGTTCATTAACCCATGCTGATGTCTTCATGTTCATTAACCCATACTGATGTCTTCATGTTTCAATTAACCCATACTGATGTCTTCATGTTTCAGTTAACCCATACTGATGTCTTCAGAGTTCAGTTAACCCATACTGATGTCTTCAGAGTTCAGTTAACCCATGCTGATGTCTTCAGAGTTCAGTTAACCCATACTGATGTCTTCAGAGTTCAGTTAACCCATACTGATGTCTTCAGAGTTCAGTTAACCCATGCTGATGTCTTCAGAGCTCAAGGGAAAAAGGAAAGGCCATGGGTTATATATCAAAGAAGAAGAACAAAGGTTTTGTGATGTAAATCGAAGTAACTTTCAGTGTTCTTATGTTAGAAGGAGAATGCAGATTTGATACACAAAAAAAGACAGGCACATATTTTCCTTCAGCTGGCCTTTGTCAAATGTACACAACAAAGAACAAAATATACAAAACTCAAAAGAAACAAAACAACAGCAAGGCCTTTCTGGTGTTTCGTTGAACATGAGAAAATGGCGAATCATGGATGAGTGAGGGTGTTGCTCAAAGTTGGAAGATCTTGTGGCTTTTGCCATGATTATTTTGGGTGTTATCTATTACATATGGCTTATGCCATGATCACTGTGGATCTTGTCTACTGCATATGGCTCATGCCATGGTCATTTTGGATCTTATACAGTATATTGTATGGCATCTGTGCATCAGTGCATATGGAATTTATTCAAAGCGTGAAGATATTATCTAGGGAAACTGATGTGGGCTTAAATCCCACAAGAACGTAACAGCAAACACTGAATAGCAAACAGGAAAGAAAAAGACAGAGGCAGACAGACAGAGAGAAAGAGGCTTTGTGACAGCTTTGACTGCCGGGACTATGAGGACACAAACAGAGGCAGACAGACAGAGAGAAAGAGGCTTTGTGACAGCTTTGACTGCCGGGACCATGAGGACACAAACAGAGGCAGACAGACAGAGAGAAAGAGGCTTTGTGACAGCTTTGACTGCCGTGACCATGAGGACACAAACAGAGGCAGACAGACAGAGAGAAAGAGGCTTTGTGACAGCTTTGACTGCCGTGACCATGAGGACACAAACAGAGGCAGACAGACAGAGAGAAAGAGGCTTTGTGACAGCTTTGGCTGCCGGGACCATGAGGACACAAACAAAGGCAGACAGACAGAGAGAAAGAGTCTTTGTGACAGCTTTGGCTGCCGGGACCATGAGGACACAAACAGAGGCAGACAGACAGAGAGAAAGAGTCTTTGTGACAGCTTTGACTGCCGGGACCATGAGGACACAAACAGAGGCAGACAGACAGAGAGAAAGAGTCTTTGTGACAGCTTTGACTGCCGGGACTATGAGGACACAAACAGAGGCAGACAGACAGAGAGAAAGAGGCTTTGTGACAGCTTTGACTGCCGGGACAATGAGGACACAAACAGAGGAATGCTCTTTGCAACAGGACTAACTCCCTCTTCACTTCTGTCTTAACCCTTTGACTCCCGCACCCTATCCACCAGCGTCCCGTATTGTCAACCATGCTAGCAAAGCGAAAACTTAACTCTTTGATTCCTTCACCTCATCCACCAGCTTTCTGCAGGAAGCTGGTGGGTAGGGTGAGGGAGTCAAAGGGGTAAGTTTTTGTAATTGGTGGGTGGGGTGCGGGAGTCAAAGGGTTAATAATTTTCTTTCTTTTTTTCTTCAACAGTATTCACTTTCTTGCTCATCACTTTTTCTTGCCCAGCGCATAAGGGCTTACGCACAGGCTTAGCACGGTTCATGGCTTATAATAATAATAGTGAACATTTATGGCGCTTAATCTAAAAAAAGCCCTAAGCGTTTACAGTAAACACACACACACACGCACACACAACAACGCACACGCACACACACACACACACACACACACACACACACACACACACACACACACACACACACACACACCCGCACACACACACACACACACACACACACACACACACACACACACACACACACACACACACACACACACCACACCACACACACACCACAACACACACCACACACACACACACACACACACCCGCACACACAACACACGCGCGCGGGCACAGATTTCAAGGTGGCAGCAGAAGTAAGAGTACAGAACTACAGGCTAGGATTTAAAAAGAGTGGTTTTTAGACTGGACTTAAACGAAGAAAGGGTACAGGTAGAGCGGAGAGGAAAGGGAAGTTTGTTCCAAATAGAGGGGGCCTGATAAGAAAAAGCACGTTCACCAAGAGTTTTGTTGCGGAAGCGTGGGATTCTAAGTAGGTGGGCATCAGTAGAAGAGCGTAGCTCTCTGGAGGGAATGTAAACAGTCAGGAGATCAGAAAGATAGGGGGGAGCTAGACCAGCCAGAGACTTATGGCATAGGAGGGAAAGTTTATAGTCAATACGCTTTCGAACAGGAAGCCAGTGTAGAGTTCGAAGCAGAGGGGAAACATGAGTTGACCTTGGGCATTTCCGTACAAGACGAGCAGCGTTATTTTGAACTTTTTGCAATTTGGATAAGTTTCTTATGCCATAATCATTTCAGATCTTGTCCATTGCATGGCATCTGTAACATCAGTGCATGTGGAATTTATTCCCGAGCACGGAGACGCCAACCAGGTTGTGGAGCTGAAACAGAAACTGATCCTACTTCTTTCAACTCTAAGCAACACCCTCAACCGTTCATCCTTGAAGTGGATGAGGCCCGACAGTTTGGTCACTGTTACTGCTTTGGTTAGTTTAAAGTCCTACCACTCTCAGAGTATATGAGGACTAGCTATAAAAAAAATGTTACTCAAATAAACCTTAAAACATTTTGGTTGCATTGCGAGATACCGATGCTATCGTCGGATTCTCTGTACGACAGTTTTGGTCACACTGAATTCAGAGCATTTTCAGCTGTAGGCAGGAGTCTGCGAGGGCTGACACAGGGGATCAGAACGGGGGAGGGGAGGAAAGGGGAGGCATGGGGAAAGAGGGAGGGAGGTGGGCATGCAGTTGTGGATGGTCTGGGGTGGGAGGAGGGAGCGGGAGGTATGTCTGTGTGAATATGCACGCGTGTGTGGATGGTTTAACCCTTTGAATCCCGCACCCTGTCCACCAGCATCCTGCATTACCAGCAATGGTAGCAAAGCAAAAACTTAACCCTTTCATTCCCTCATCCTATCCACCAGCTTCCTGCAGAAAGCTGGTGGATAGGGTGAGGGAGTTAAAGGGTTAAGTTTTTGCAGTTGGTGAATAGGATGCGGGAGTCAAAGGGTTAAAGGGTTGGAGTGGGGACCTTGGTGAGCGACTGTGCACTTATGTGTGGATGGTTTGGGATGGGGATTATTGGGCATAAATGTTATGTGTGCATCTACACACCCATGTGAGGTCTCTGTCACCTCATTCCCCTGCAACCCCAGGGTTATGAAACCATCTAGGTAGGACCTCAGGACCTGGCCAGCTATTGGGTTTATGTGCAGGCTTAAGGCGTGTGCCGTGATCATTCTGGATTTTCTCCATCACACGGCACCTGTGACGATAGTGCGTATGGAATTCATTCCGAGCGCGGAGACGTCATCTTGAGAAATTGAAACTGAAACTGAAACACCCATGTGTGGGTGGCTATACACGAAAATATTACACACCACACACACACACACACACACACACACAACACACACACACACATACACACACACACACATACACACATATAACACACACATACACACATACACACACACACATACACACACACACATACACACATACACACACACACATACACACACACACAGATGCACACACACATGCACACATACACATGCACACATAGCACACACAGACCCACACATAAACACACATACACACACACAAACAGCACATATACACATACACACACACACATGTACAGCACACTCACCACACACACACACGCACACACACACACACTCATGTATATTCACAAACACACACACATACACACACATACGCACACACATACACACTCACACACACATACACGTACACATGGAAGCATACACACACGCACACACACACTCACACATATACACACATACACACACACATACACACCACACACACACACACACACACACACACACACACACACAACACACACACACACACACACACAAACACACACACAACATACAGACGCACACACACACTCACACACAGACACACACACACACACACACACACACACCATACACACATACACTCACACACAGAGACACACACTTACACACACACACACACACACACACACAACATACACGCATACATACACACCCTCTCTCTCTCACACACACACACATACACACACACGTACACACACACACACATACACACACATACACACACACATTCACACACATTCACACACATACGCATACACACGAGCCAGGGTCAAAAGGTGCTTTAGGGTGACTTTCCTAGTTCAAATCACTGCAACTAATTTTCTTGCCTTTGCACAGCCTGAACAATCCTAGATATTGAGCTTTAAATGTCAAATCAAATAGCAGACATGAATTCATGGAGGTTGAATACATCATTTATTAGCCAGTCAAGTTTATATTTACACTTTTACTCAAATTTCAGCCTCCCTTTTACAGATAGGTGTAGTAGGCTGAGAGTAAAGTTTGGTGTTAAACCAATGGTTGTACCTATGTATGTATTCTTTAGTTTCTTATCAAGGTTACTCATTAGTTTATATTTTCATTTGGGTTTTTAGCCTAATTTTTTCATATATTCTGCAATATTAAAGTGTAAATATAAGGTTTCATTCGTGACACTTTTGTGTCACAGGCCTACAGTTCTTTGATCAATCACAGTGGGAAAAAATGATTGAAAACAGCAATGAAATAGGGCTTTTCAAGTTTTTATGCATAAAACTGTCTGAATAGAACTTATCAGCACTGCAATCAAATGGATACTTTGGAAACTATTTGAGTCTTTAACGTTCGTGTGACACCTGTCACGGATGAAACTATGCCCTGTAAAGTATGAGCTACTGCCTCTGGAAAAGCCGAATGATTTGTTCAGCCACCATGAATTCATGTCTGCTATTTGATTTGACATTTAAAGCTCAATATCTACGATTGTTCAGGCTGTGCAAAGGCAAGAAAATTAGTTGCAGTGATTTGAACAAGGAAAGTCACCCCAAAGCACCTTTTGACCCTGGTTCACTGTACACACATACAACATACACACACACACGTACACACACACACACGTACACACACACGTACACACACACACACACGTACACACACACACACACACGTACACACACACACACGTACACACACACACACACACGTACACACACACACACACACGTACACACACACACATACACACACGTACACACACACACACACGTACACACACACACACACGTACACACACACACACACACACACACACACACACACACACACACACACACACACACGTTAAATCACACACAAAGTATATGTACCTGTGGCAGACCACGACCACCTGGACTGCCCTTCTTAGGTTTGGACTTTGCTGAGGACGATGAGACTGACATGATGGATTTTGCTGTTCTGAAACAGTGAGTAATGTGCCACAGCTAATACAGTTCAAATCCGTCTTCAGACAGCTAAAATATGGTCCACTCAATGGTTGTACAGTTTGAACCCTACGCGTTTTAAATACAAAAAAGTATCCAAACTTTCGACAGAAAGGTCTGGGAAGGACAGAGAGACAGGTAGACAGTCAGACAGTGAGATAATTAAAGTGTCCAAATTCTCGATAGAAATGTTTGACAAAGACAGGCAGAAGATAATCAGACAGTGAACTAACTAAAGTGTCCAAATTCTCGCCAGAAAGATTTGGCAAAGACAGACAGACAGACAGACAGACAAACAGACAGATACTCAAAATGTTCAAATTCTTGACAGAAAAGTTTGACAAAAACATGCAGAAAGACAGACAGACAAGCATACACACAGAGGGTACTTAAAGTATCCAATTTCTCGATAGAAAGGTTTAGAAAAGACAGGCAGACAGACAGAGAGATACGTCAAGTATCCAAATTCCCGACAAACAGATTTGGGAAAGAGAGAGAGACTGACAAACAGACAGAGAGATAAATCAACAGACAGACAGAAAGACAGGCATAGACATGTACGTTACCAGCAATTTTTTTTTTTTTTTTTTTTGGGGGGGGGGGGTTGTTTTTTTGTTTTGTTTTTTTGGAATTGACAGAAAGATGGACTGACAGAGGCAGAGAAACAGACACATAGTCTGAAGTCTGAAGTTCAGCCTAAAATATAATCAAGAGGGATTCGTCGCACTTGGGCAATTCCATTCACGCTCCACCCAATCTGCTATCTGCTAACTGGTACACTCCTAGAGCCTGCGCAAAAACCTATGGGCTGACAAAGTCTTGAAATGTAAGTAAGATACAACAAAAGACAGAAACGGACAAACAATCAGGAAAGAAAACAGACAGACAGACAGACAGACAGATAGAAAACGATTTGACCAGGGATCATGTCTGAAATCGAAAGCAAGCGCTGAATTTCTCCCTCCACTTCATCACCATGCAACTGCTACTACATCAGTTCTACTTATACAGTCAGTACATGTGAAGGCCCAGAGAATGATTCTGTCTCGATGGAAACGATACTCATTATCATTCAAACACGTGGTCCTAAAGTTTATAGTCTGAAGGGATTAGTCGCACTCGGATAATTCCATATGTGCTCCATCCAAATTTGCCAAAAATTACCTAACAGATTTTCTGATCCTGCCTGTTTTGAGATGGGGGGGGGGGAGACTTATAGAACATTCAGCTGACACAACCAGAATCACAGAAACATTAAGATGGGCAGCCAACAGGCAGTTGTTTTACATGTTGCAGGCTGGGACTGAACTCGAGGTACTTGATCACCATTAGTCCACGGCTCTATCTAAAGAAACGACCAGCGAAACCATCGTGAGAAACCTGGAAGAATGCCCTGGGATAAAGGTTGGAGAAAGAATGATAAACAACATTCGTTACGCAGATGACACCTTGTTAATTGCAGAAAATGAAAAAGGCCTACAGAATCTTGTGAATAGAAATAGAAAGCAAAAATAAAGGGGCTGGAGCTAAATAGCATGAAGATTGAAGTCATAGTAATCAGTAAAAAAAAAAAAAAAAAGAAATCCCCTCGTGCAAAATAACAGCAAGTGGCACAGCTTTGAGACGGAAAGGGTGGAAGATGTGCTTGCGGCAACAAGGGATAGAAACATATGGAGGGCTATGATCTCCTTGCGGCAGGGTACTTGATGAGGAGGAGGAGGGTGGGACTGAACTCGAGGTACTTGATCATCATTAGTCCACGGCTCTATCAAAAGAAACGACCAGCGAAACCATCGTGAGAAACCTGGAAGAATTCCCTGGGATAAAGGTTGGAGAAAGAATGATAAACAATATTCGTTACACAGATGACACCGAGCTAATTGCAGAAAAGAAAAAAAAACTACAATACCTTGTGAATACAATAGAAGTAGAAAGAAGAAACGAAGGGCTGGAGCTAAATAGCAGGAATATTAAAGTCATGGTACTCAGTAAAATGAATCCCCTCTTGCAAAATAACAGCAAGTGGCACAATTATGAGACAGGTTGATAAGTTTAAAAATCTGGGAACGGTCATCTTACCAGACGGTAGATGCACATCAGAGATGGCCAGCAGAATCGGCCAAGCCAAAACAGCATTCAAAAGGATGAAAAGCATTCTTACCAACAAACACCTATCAATTAACATCAGGAAGAGAGTTCTTAAGTGTTATACAGAGCCGATACTATTGTACTGTTGTAAGGCGTGGATAGTCAACATGCAAAGTCAGAACAAAACTGAGGCAACTGAAATGTGGTTTCTAAGAAGAACGTTGAGAGTTCCATGGACAGCAAAGAAAACAAAAGACAGACTTGAAGAAGGCAGACACAAGAAGATCATTAATAGAGAAGATAAGGAAAAGACAAGCAACATTTATAGAACATATTATGAAGAAAGAGGAATTAGAATACCTGGTCACAACAGGAAAACTGGAGGGAAAGAGATTACCAGGTAGACCCAAGGAGAAAATATTGGACGGACTTGTAGGATGGCTGAAGACAGAGATGTGCTTGCAGCGACAGCGGAGAGATTCGTGTGAAGAGCCACGATCGCCAACGCCATGTGGCAAGGCACACGATGATGAATGGAACCCTCACGTGGGCATTTTGTTTTGTTTGTTTGCTTTGTTTTGTTTTTAGTTGTTTGTTTGTTTGTTTGTTTGTTTGTTTGTTTGCTTGTTTGCTTGTTTTGTGTGTGTGTTTTTTGCTCTTGTAGCTCGGGGCATGGGTCTGTGTGTGTGTTTGTTTGTGTGTGTTTGTGTGTGTGTGTGTGTTTGTGTACTTGTGTGTGTGTTTGTGTGTGTGTGTTTATGTGTTTGTGTGAGCCTGTGTGTGTTTGCGTGAGTATGTATGTGTGTTTGTGTGTATGTGTTTGTTTGTGTGTGTTTGTGTGGGTGTGTGTGAATGAGTGTGTGTGTGTGCATGTGTGTGTTTGTGTGTGTTTGTGTGTGTGTGTGTGTGTGTGTGTGCATGTGTGTGCATGTGTGTGTGTGTGTGTGTGCGGGCCCATTTACTTTGATTTTAAAGCAAAACATCAATCAAGGGTCAGAAAATATATTGAACGTGTTTTCATATTCTGTCCCTGAGCAATGAAAATATTAAATGTAATGAAAAGGCTTGTATGGAGTGGGAGTGACAACACACGCACGCACACACACACACACACACACACACACACACACACACACACACACACACACACACACAACACACAAACACACAAAGCACACAGACATAGGCAGAAAAGGCCATTTTCACAAATAAACAAAACAGCACATATACAATTGGCAGAAAAGGCCATTTTCATGGATAAACAAAACAGCCCACAGACAATAGGCAGAAAAGGCCATTTTCACAAATAAACAAAACAGCACACAGACAAAAGGCAGAAAAGGCCATTTTCACACATAAACAACATAGCACACAGACAATAGGCAGAAAAGGCCATTTTCACAAATAAACAAAACAGCACACAGACAAAAGGCAGAAAAGGCCATTTTCACAGATAAACAACATAGCACACAGACAATAGGCAGAAAAGGCCATTTTCACAGATAAACAACATAGCACACAGACAATAGGCAGAAAAGGCCATTTTCACAGATAAACAACATAGCACACAAACAATAGGCAGAAAAGGCCATTTTCACACATAAACAACATAGCACACAGACAATAGGCAGAAAAGGCCATTTTCACAAATAAACAAAACAGCACACAGACAATAGGCAGAAAAGGCCATTTTCACAAATAAACAAAACAACACACAAACAATAGGCAGAAAAGGCCATTTTCACAGATAAACAAAACAACACACAGACAATAGGCAGAAAAGGCCATTTTCACAGATAAACAAAACAACACACAGACAATAGGCAGAAAAGGCCATTTTCACAGATAAACAAAACAACACACAGACAATAGGCAGAAAGGGCCATTTTCACACATAAACAAAACAACACACAAACAATAGGCAGAAAAGGCCATTTTCACAGATAAACAAAACAACACACAGACAATAGGCAGAAAAGGCCATTTTCACAGATAAACAAAACAACACACAAACAATAGGCAGAAAAGGCCATTTTCACAGATAAACAGCAAAGCACACAGACAATAGGCAGAAAAGGCCATTTTCACAGATAAACAGCAAAGCACACAGACAATAGGCAGAAAAGGCCATTTTCACAGATAAACAACAAAGCACACAGACAATAGGCAGAAAAGGCCATTTTACCAGATAAACAGCAAAGCACACAGACAATAGGCAGAAAAGGCCATTTTCACAGATAAACAACAAAGCACACAGACAATAGGCAGAAAAGGCCATTTTCACAGATAAACAACAAAGCACACAGACAATAGGCAGAAAAGGCCATTTTCACACATAAACAAAATTAGCACACACACAAAAGGCAGAAAATAATGAAAACAATGCGGGGAGTGTAGGTGGAGATTGCTGTAAAGTAACGTATGCTCTCCCCGTGTGGGGAGGAGGGGGTAGCAGCTTCATACAGACATAACTTCCACTATTTACATACTAACCTCAAGAAAATTAATGAATGTTTAGAAAGCTTGAATAAAAAGCGTGCAGTTACTGACCACACATGACCCGTAGCAACATCCACCGAAACCAACAGACAGTGCACGAAAAGGATGAACCAGGAACATCAAGAACACACAGAAGGTGGACAGAAAAAGGACCCAGCACATCCCATTGCAGAAGCGAAGTTGGACCCAAACTCCAGATGCACAATGAGATGTCCAGAGCAGCCCATGAAAGAAAAAGAAAAGGAGACAAAAGGAAACAAAGGAAAGAGTCCACTATGTATATATATATATTTAACGCTCAGTAAATTAGAGCGAACCAATCAACTGTGAAAATTGGATGCTGTTCATGTTCATGACAATTGCTGGGGAAACGCCGAGGAGGTCAAGATCATTCGTAACATCAGCCTTCAGAGTCAGGGTTCTGCCTTGTCCACGTCGAAGGTTGACACGGTCGCTGAGGTTGGCAGACAATATGTCACCCAGGGGAGTGGGACACCTTCTCTGCATTCAAAGGCTGTGCCCGATCAGTCTCAGTCGACGTCTTCGAAGCGTCTTGCTCAAGGGTGAGAGCTTAGTCCGAGAGTAGAGCGCCTCTGGCCAGTAGAGGTGTCAATTCCAAGGTAACTGAACTGCTCGCATGTCTGAACCACCTCGCCGGACTGGAAAAAGATTCGAAGGGGAATGGTGTCGTGACCGACGTGCATGACTTTCGTTTTGCCGTGATTGATTTTGAGACCAACAGCTGACGCATTCCTTTCGAGATTTTGAAGAACTCTCTCTACAGTGTCGGCCAATTCGCAGACCAGAGCGATATCGTCGGCGTAAGCCAAGGCGCTGATCTTTATTGCTGGATGTCGAGAGCTCTGTCTCTCTATCAGGGTGAAACCATCGTCGTCGTGCAACGTCTTTCGAAGGACGTGATCTAGAACAGTGATAAATAGATATGGAGAGAACGTGTCACCTTGGAGGACGCCAGATGTAGTGACGAAGAGGTTTGTGTGCCGTGATTGGTCCAAACAGAGGCTGATGAGAGAGAAAGAGAGAGAGAGAGAGAGAGGAGAAGGATGAAAGAGAGAGAGAGAGGAGAGAATGCAATGATATAATAATGCATGCACCATTTGTGTCCATCTAAGGTACATTAAAACAAAGAGCTAAGATTCCCCCCCATTCTACAGAGCAAACACGCACTGTAGATAACACTGGGAAAATCTTATCTCCACACAAAAAAAAACTTCTACTAATGTTTCACATGCCAACATCTCATACTTAGTATCTTTCGTTTTCATAAAAAAAATATGCAGGCAGAAACAAGAAAACATGGCAATGGCGGTGTGTGTACATTCCTTTCTTTTCATTTAAAAAAATTCAGGAAGACTCAGTCAATTCATTTGTCGTTCTGGTCATTATTGTTTAAAGCCAGCAGACTGCACAGAGCCATATCAGGGTTAAAACCATCTCAAAACATACACAACACCTGAATGGAAAAAAACTGAAAAAAATTAAGTACATATAGCAATGCATTTGGGCACATAATCTAAGGATATGTCCCTGGCACTGACCATTTCTCCTAATTTATTACCAAGGGTTATAAAAAAAAAACTAAATATAAATGTATGATATCTAAGGACACTAAAACATACATAAAAGCTGACCTAAATTATCTAACATTGCTTCTGCATGTTACATTTCCTTAGAGCCAAATATGCACTTGATTATCTAACATTGCTTCTGCATATTACATTTCCTTAGAGCCAAATATGCACTAAATTATCTAACATTACTTCTGCATATTACATTTCCTTAGAGCCAAATATGCACTAAATTATCTAACATTACTTCTGCATATTACATTTCCTTAGAGTCAAATATGCACTTAATTATCTAACATTACTTCTGCATATTACATTTCCTTAGAGCCAAATATGCACTTAATTATCTAACATTACTTCTGCATATTACATTTCCTTAGAGCCAAATATGCACTTAATTATCTAACATTGCTTCTGCATATTACATTTCCTTAGAGCCAAATATGCACTTAATTATCTAACATTACTTCTGCATGTTACATTTCCTTAGAGCCAAATATGCACTTAATTATCTAACATTACTTCTGCATGTTACATTTCCTTAGAGCCAAATATGCACTTAATTATCTAACATTGCTTCTGCATATTACATTTCCTTAGAGCCAAATATGCACTTAATTATCTAACATTACTTCTGCATGTTACATTTCCTTAGAGCCAAATATGCACTTAATTATCTAAAATTACTTCTGCATATTACATTTCCTTAGAGCCAAATATGCACTTACTACTTGTACCTAATTATCAGTCTGAGAGAAAGTATGCAAGGCTTTATACAACACATACAGATGAATGTATCAGCAACGTAGAAAATGACAGGAAGAGATAATAGAATGCAAAGGAGCAAGGCAGAAACAAGAGAGAGAGAGAGAAAAGAGGAAATTTCTAGCACAGAATTTCCGGAAGGTGAGGTTACTAAACACTGAAAGAGCGTCCGGCATTCCCACAGGGGAATCCAAATTATTTTAATTTAAATAGAAATAAACATGAACGATGTTTTACTAACAAACTAAAGTTACCTTCAATGTTTCTCTCTGAAAGTAAATATAAACATATTGCTTTATTATCAACCAAACCTGCCTGAATTTCTTCTTTCTGAAAGTAAATATAAGCGTATTATTTCAGTACCAACCAAACCTACTTCAAAATTTTCTTTCAAAATGTAGCCATACACATTGTCATGTGCTCAGGGTGGTGCGTGCACATGATTTTTGTGTCGTGTGCATGGAGTAATGTATGCATGAGTTTTTATGTTGCGTGCAGAAGGAAATTTTGTATGTGCGTGTGTGGTATGATTGAGTTTTTGAAAAACAGCTCACCCAAGCTGAAAACTAAAAGTGGAATAGGTTTTGCTAGTCAGTCTCCAGAAAAACCGCCTTCAGAAGAGGATAAGGAAAAGAAGGAGAAGAAAAAGAACAAGAAAAAAGCGGAAAAAGAAAGTGAAGAAAATGAAGGTGAACAAAACAAAAAGAGAAGAAAGAAAGAAGTAGAAAAAGGAGATGAAGAACGAGAAGAGGAAGGAGAAAAGTGAAAAAGGAGAAGAAGAAGGAAAGAAATGAATTAGAAGGAGAAACAGAAGAAAAAAAGAAGAAGAAAATTTTTAAAAAGACGGAAAAGGAAAGAGAAGAAGAACAATGGAAGAGTAAGGAGAAGGGAAGAAGGAGAAACAAAGGAGACAGAATAGAGACGAAGAAGAGGAATGAAGGAGAGAGGAATAAGGAGACAGAAGAGAAGGAAGGGAAAGGAAAAAGGAGAGAAAAAGGAAGAGAATAAGGAAAACGAAGAAGAAGGAGACGGGAAAAGGAAGGGGAAAATAAGGAGACGAGGAATAAGGAGACGAAGAAGAAGGAGACGGGAAAACGGAGAGGGGAAAAAGGAGACGAGGAAGAAGGAGACGAGAAGAAGGAGACGAGAGAGGAAGAAGGAGACGAGAAGAAGAGACGAGGAAGAAGAAAGAAAAGAAAGAGAGCAGGGGACGAGGAATAGGAGACGAAGAGGGAGGAGAAAACGAAGG
>CM060309.1:12313069-12333069 GCA_030674185.1 Monoplex corrugatus
TGTTTAAAGACTGGTGTTCTTTGAAAGGATATTGTTACACTTGTCCCTAATGCTGTTACGAAAGCAGATAACTTAACAGTGGTACACAGGAGAATGTTAGAAAAACCACTTATCTTTCATTGCATTTACACTCATCTTAATGTTGTTGTAAAAGCAGATTTATACTCAACCAGTGCTAAACAGAAGAATGTTAGAAAAGGCACTTATTTGTATTCATTGTACTTACACTTATCCCTAATGCTATTGTAAAGGCACATAGCTCTAACAGTACCAAATAGAAGAATGTTAGAAAAAAAAAACGCTTACCTTTCATTATTCTTGCTCTTCTTGCACGTGTCACTGCAGCAGAGAACACCAAATGGAAAAAAAATCAGTGGACCACATGGGGATCGAACCCACGACCTCTACGTTATCAGCACGGCGCTCTATGACAGTAGACATCTGACATTGTTTCTAAACCGAGAGCTATGAAAGCAAAAAGGAAAACAGCAATCAACCAAACATCTAGAAAACAACCTCCCTGGTGGAACAATGTCACAGAGACTGCCTGGAAAGAAAAACGAACTACTGTAAAAAACCTGGCAACAACACAGAAGAACACATCGCTCAGACATTGAGAGCATTAGAGAAATGGACAAGTAAAAAAGAAACATGGATGAAAAAACGGAACGGTTCAAAACCATAGCCCAGGAAGCAAAAGACAATAAATGGACACAGTTCTGTGAAAGACTAAGTGCTGATACAACACAGTCACGATTGGTGGATGTCCACATAAACTGATTAAGATGTGTGATGTGATTGGTGGATGTCCACATAAACTGATTAAGATGTGTGATGTGATTGGTGGATGTCCACATAAACTGATTAGGATGTGTGATGTGATTGGTGGATGTCCACATAAACTGATTAAGATGTGTGATGTGATTGGTGGATGTCCACATAAACTGATTAAGATGTGTGATGTGATTGGTGGATGTCCACATAAACTGATTAAGATGTGTGATGTGATTGGTGAATGTCCACATAAACTCATTAAAATGTTTCATGTGATTGGTGGATGTCCACATAAACGGATTAAAGTGTTTCATGTGATTGGTGGATGTCCACATGAACTGATTAAAGTGTTTCATGTGATTGGTGGATGTCCATATAAACTGATTAAAGTGTTTCATGTGATTGGTGGATGTCCACATAAACTGATTAAAGTGTTTCATGTGATTGGTGGATGTCCACATAAACTGATTAAAATGTTTCATGTGATTGGTGGATGTCCACATAAACTGATTAAAGTGTTTCATGTGATTGGTGGATGTCCACATAAACTGATTAAAGTGTTTCATGTGATTGGTGGATGACCACATAAACTGATTAAAGTGTTTCATGTGATTGGTGGATGTCCACATAAACGGATTAAAGTGTTTCATGTGATTGGTGGATGTCCACATAAAGTGATTAAAACTCAATCGCTTCGTGCCGGAAGAATATCTCCGTCACTTCCGTTTACTGCTTGGGTACGTGACGTCGATTTATCGACGACGGACATTTGTATTTTTTTTTACGTCAGAAGCGTCAGTTATAAGGAAAACTCACTGGGAACCTAAACTAGAGTATGTTTACAGCATTTATTTACCTTAGACCGTTTGTGGCAATGTGAAACAAAGACAACAGTAGCCTTTTTTCAGCGCTACCTGCGACATGCGAATTTCGGAAATGGCGTCAAGGAAAGCAAGTCGAACCTTACAATTCTGTAAATATTTTGTGCTCTGGAGCAACTGTACGCAAGAAGTGACAACTACCAGTAATCTTGTGATTTGAAACATCCATGGCATCGAAATCATGTTCTGGACTTCATCTAAAACTGTTTCACAGTGTGTTCATATCCATCAAAAAAAAAAAAATTACCCCCCTTTGGATACCTATTTGGATACCTCATCATTTACAAGTACACGGAATACCATAAATAAAGTAAGATTATTTGTAAAGATCTAATCCTGGTCTTTCTGTATCACTTTACTTTGTTTGTCTACTTTATTTGGTTGTTTTTCTATATTTTTTTAAAATGTGCTAAAAATCCTCCGAATTGAGGGGGCAGAATGACCCTGAAGACTGCGACTCGATTGAGTTTTAAAGTGTTTCATGTGATTGGTGGATGACCACATAAACTGATTAAAGTGTTTCATGTGATTGGTGGATGACCACATAAACTGATTAAAGTGTTTCATGTGATTGGTGGATGACCACATAAACTGATTAAAGTGTTTGATGTGATTGGTGGATGTCCACATAAACTGATTAAAGTGTTTCATGTGATTGGTGGATGACCACATAAACTGATTAAAGTGTTTCATGTGATTGGTGGATGACCACATAAACTGATTAAAGTGTTTGATGTGATTGGTGGATGACCACATAAACTGATTAAAGTATTTCATGTGATTGGTGGATGACCACATAAACTGATTAAAGTGTTTCATGTGATTGGTGGATGTCCACATAAACTGATTAAAGTGTTTCATGTGATTGGTGGATGTCCACATAAACTGATTTAAAGTGTTTCATGTGATAGGTGGATGTCCACATAAACTGATTAAAGTGTTTGATGTGATTGGTGGATGTCCACATGAACTGATTAAAGTGTTTCATGTGATTGGTGGATGACCACATAAACTCATTAAGATGTATAATATGATGATGGAATGTCCACATAAACTGATTAAAGTGTTTGATGTGATTGGTGGATGTCCACATAAACTGATTAAAGTGTTTCATGTGATTGGTGGATGTCCACATAAACTGATTAAAGTGTTTCATGTGATTGGTGGATGTCCACATAAACTGATTAAAGTGTTTCATGTGATTGGTGGATGTCCACATAAACTGATTAAAGTGCTTCATGTGATTGGTGGATGTCCACATAAACTGATTAAAGTGTTTCATGTGATTGGTGGATGTCCACATAAACTGATTAAAGTGTTTGATGTGATTGGTGGATGTCCACATAAATTGATTAAAGTGTTTCATGTGATTGGTGGATGTCCACATAAACTCATTAAGATGTATAATATGATGATGGAATGTTCACATAAACTGATTAAAGTGTTTGATGTGATTTTTGGATGTCAACATAAACTAATTAAGGTGTGTGGTGTAATTGGTGGATGTCCACATAAACCGATTAATGTGTGTGACATGATTGATGAATGTCCACATAAACTGATTAAGGTGTGTGATGTGATTTTTGGATGTCCACATAAAGTTATCAAGGTGTTTGATGTAATTGGTGGATGTCCACATAAACTGATTAAGGTTGTGATGTAATTGGTGGATGTCCACATAAACTGATTAAGGTTGTGATGTAATTGGTGGATGTCCACATCAACTGATTAAGGTTGTGATGTAATTGGTGGATGTCCACATCAACTGATTAAGGTTGTGATGTAATTGGTGGATGTCCACATAAACTGATTAAGGTTGTGATGTAATTGGTGGATGTCCACATAAACTGATTAAGGGTGTGTGATGTAATTGGTGGATGTCCACATATTTAATCGATGTGTGTAATGTGATTGGTTGATGTCCACATAAACTAATTAAAATATGTGATGTAATTGGTGGTTGTCCAAATAAACTGATTAACCCTTTGACTTCTGCATCCTATCCACTAACTGCAAGAACTTAATCCTTTGACTTCCTTACCTTGTCCACCATCTTCCGGCTGGAAGCTGGAGGATAAGGCGAGGGAGTCAAAGAATTAAGTCTTTGCTTTGCTAGCATGGTCGACAACGCAGAATGTGATGAACAGGGTGCAGGAGTCAAATGGTTAAGGCTTTTGATGTCATTGGTGGATGTCCATATATACTGATTAAAGTGTTTGACGATAAAGTCGAAATGTCTCTTGTGTTTATCACTATTATGATCCCACTCTTCTTCATCTTCTATCTCCCTCGCCTTTTCGTCGTCCTTCGTACGAAAATTTGTCAGTTTCACGCTGAATAAGTACAGGTATAGAACACATATCATGGACTGATTAGTTTTTCAACTACCAAGCTATCAGATCAATCACTAACAAAGTTTTAAAGTGCGTAAGTACTTAGTACAAAAACTGTATAACTTTTTCTTTGATCTGATATTTTCAAATGTTTACGTTGTTCGAATATCTATATTGTGTCATGCATACCTGATGTGTAGTGTAGACTCTCTTCGAGCCAGTGACGAATGTAAAAGAAACATACACATACCCTTGTAAATAACCTTTCCTTCTTTCTTCTTCTTCTTCTTCTTCTTCTTCTTCTTCTTCTTTGCTTCTTCTTCTTCTTCTTCGCATTCTTCTTCGCATTCTTCTTCTTCTTCGCATTCTTCGCTTCTTCTTCTCTTCGCATTCTTCTTCTTCTTCTTCTTCGCTTTCTTCTTTCTTCGCTTCTTCTTCTTCTCTTCTTCGCATTCTTCTTTTCTTCTTCTTCGCATTCTTCTTCTTCTTCTTCGCATTCTTCTTCTTCTTCTTCTTCGCATTCTTCTTCTTCTTCTTCCTCTTCTTCGCATTCTTCTTCTTCTTCGCATTCTTCTTCTTCTTTCATTCTTCTTCGCATTCTTCTTCTAATAATAATAATAATAATTAATAATAATAATTACAATATTTATATAGCGCAAAATCTTGACAAAATCAAATCTAAGCGCTGAAGCAGACACACACGCAAGCACGCACGCACGCACGCACGCATACACACGCACGCAGCACACACGACGACACACACACACACACACACACACACACACACCACTCACACACACGCATGGCTATAAATGGGGAGAAAGAATAAAAGCAATAAAAGCAAGAATAAAAGCAATGGAAAATTATAGAGAGCATAGCATATACAATTATATATTATAACCATGTGATTCCCCTCCGAGCGGAGACAGGCTGCAGAGGGGGGGGGGGGTTGAGTGAGGTTAGGATTTTATGCGGAGGGAGGAATAAGGTGAGTTTGAAGGCGGACTTGAAGGAGAGCAAAAGTAGGTTGCTGAGGACTAAGAGAGGAAGTTGTGTTCCAGGAGAGTGAAGAAACGGAAGGCTCTGGACCATAGGTATTGAGTAGTGCGTGGAAAGCGAAGAAGTCAGAGGATCGGAGGCGAGGGAGGACGTGAGGGAACATAGATCTCAGAGTGAAGGCTTGGAGGTATTCGGGGGCTGCATTCTTCTTTCTTTTCTTCCATTCTTCTTCTTCTTCTTCTTCTTCTTCTCTTCTTCTTCTTCTTCTTCCTTCTTCTTCTTCTTCTTCTTCTTCTTCGTCATTCTTCTTCTTCTCTTCTTCTTCTTCTTCTTCTTCGCATTCTTCTTCTTCTTCGCTTTTCTTCTTCTTCTTCTTCTTTCTTCGCATTCTTCTTCTTCTTCTTCTTCTTCGCATTCTTTCTTCTTCTTCTTCTTTCTTCTTCTTCTTTCTTCTTCTTCTTCTTCTTCTTCTTCTTCTTCTTCTTCTTCTTCTTCTTCTTCTTCTTTCTTCTTCTTCTCTTCTTCTTCTTCTTCTTCTTCTTCTTCTTCTTCTTCTTCTTCTTCTCTTCTTCTTCCTCTTCTTCTTCTTCCTTCTTCTTCTTCTTCTTCCTTCTTCTCTTCCTCCATCTCTTCTTCGCATTCTTCTTCTTCGCTTCTTCTTCTTCCATTCTTCTTCGCTTCTTCTTCTTCTTCTTCTTCTTCTTCTTCTTCTTCATTCTTCTTCTTCTTCTTCTTCTTTCCTTCTTCTTCTTCTTCTTCTTCTTCTTCTTCTTCTTCTTTTTTCTTCTTCTTCTTCTTCTCTTCATTCTTCTCATCTTCTTCTTCGCTTCTTCTTATCTTCTTCTTCTCCTTCTTCTCTTCCATCTTCTTCTTCTTTCTTTTCTTCTTCTTCTTCCTTTTTCTTCTTCTCTCTCTTCTCTCTCGCTCTTTTCTTCGATTCTCTTCTCTGAATTTGGGGATACGTCCCGAGAGGTGGCATTGACAGAGAGTGAGGTGGTGGCTATTCGGATGTTGGAGGGAGTGGGCATGTGGGGAAGGGGGTAAAGAGTTATGTGGGCACGCCAAGTCTCATTGTCTCATCATAGTATTTACGAATTGCATCTGCTCTTCATTATGAAATTTCACTTCTGCCATCCCCAGAATTGACCGATCCACTTGGATTCGCTCGTTCTTGCTTTACGTTGGCCAACAAGAAAGCTGCTGCACTATATATTATCTTACGTTGTTCAATTTGTTTTTTATTACCGCGCAATGGTCTCGAACTGGCTTAATTTATCTACTTCATTCTACAAGAATCATTCTTCGTTTCTGTCATGCTCTTTGGGGTATTCAAATCGTATATCTTTAGTAGATAAATGTCTCTACTTTTTGCCGGTAGGTACATTCATATGATCTCCTTCCCGTTCTGTCGGAGAAGATTCTGATCTCATTTGACGTCAGACTTTGTTAAGTTTATCTTAACGGTTCTCTAACATTTTCTTCTTTTGGTTTGATATTTCTGAATAACGCATTCTATATTGCTGTTTCGTCAGCTTGATTGTGTCTGTTTAATTTCCATGGGTTGACTAGGTTAGGGACTCGAAATACTAGGATAGTACTTCTTGTCAATGTAATGACCATTTTTTCATTTAGTCCTTTTCTGCTCGGATGATAGCAGCAGGAAGTTTCAGTCTTTTTTCCTAATTTTGTATTTTTTGTATTTGGTGTTTGTTTGTGATCTTACATTCACGCTTGACAAAGGCCTGTTTGGCAGAAAATTTGCGCCTGTCTTGTCTTGTTGTATTAATTACGCGTTCTGATTCCATTTTCGTGTTTTTCTGGTTACAAATTGTTTCGTCGAAGATGGACGGTAGTGCTTATGATAAAGAGAACACCAAAGTAAGGTCGAACATCAAGATTTCACTTACGCAATGGCTTTTATGCACAATCTTATGGTATTTTTCAGGATGGATTAGGACCCTTATTTTTTTTTTTCTTTTGTTTTTTTACATACAATCTGTGATGTTAGCGCATATGGATTTTATCCTGTCGGTATGACACTGAGAAAAAGAAAGTAAAACTTGAAAGAAGAACGGTTCGGAAGAAAGAAAACGATCAGAAATTATATTTCTCACAGGCTATCCTCAGTTTCAGTGTTGTCATCCATGATAATACCTGTAATTGTGAAAGACTCACTTTCTTCTTCAACTGCCGGTTTTTCCTAAGCCATCAACATATACTAAACACAGCCGTGCCTTCAAGCGATATGGAATTAATCTCTTTGTTGATCGAAATTAAAGTCTGCAACAGGTGTTTTCTTTTAATGGTGAATTACGGCCAGACTGACTTATCATCATCATCATCAGGTGCCTTGCCGCATGGCGTTGGCGATTACGGACTTCCGTCTGTCTCTATCTCTTGTTGCCTCAAACATCTCTCCCACCCTCCCTGTCTTCAGCCACTCTGCAAGTCCGTCTAGTATCTTCTTCCTGGGTCTGCCCGGTGCTCTCCTTCCCTCCAGCTTTCCCATTGTGATCAGGTGTTCCAATTCCCCTTTCCTCATAAAATGGCCTATGAATGTTGCCTGCCTTTTCCTAGTCTTCCTTATGAATGATCTACTTGTGTCTGCCTCCATCGAGACTGTCTCGTTTGTTTTCTTTGCTGTCCATGGAACTCTCAGCATCCTTCTTAGAAACCACATCTCGGCTGCCTCAATCTTGTTCTGGCTTTGTTTGTTGACTGTCCATGCCTTGCAACCGTACAATAGTATTGGTTCTGTATAACATTCAAGAACTCTCTTCCTGATGTTAATTGATAGGCATTTGTTGGTAAGAATGCTTTCCATCTTCTTGAAAATGTTTTGGCTTGGCCGATTCTGCTGGCTATTTCTGATGTGCATCTGCCGTCTGGTGAAATGTTCGTTCCCAGGTATTTAAACTTATCAACCTGTCTCAAGGTTGTGCCGTTTTCTGTAATTTTGCATGAGGGGATTTCGTGTTTTTTGCTGATCACCATGACGTCAGTCTTCCTGCTGTTTAGTTCCAACCCCTTACCTTTGCTTTCTATTTCTAGTATATTCACAAGGTTTTTGTAGGTTCCTTTCACTTTCTGACTCCTCTTTTGATGTTTTGGAAAGAGCTTATATCTTTTTTTTTTATTCTCATTGCAGCTGTTTGTTCCCAATACACATTTCTGATTATTCGTAGATATTTTCCATTAATATTGAGTCTTTCTAGTTGGTTGATCAATTCTTCGTGTCTTACCCGATCGAAAGCCTTGGTATAGTCAACAAAGCATAAATATAAATCCTTGTTCACCTCGATTGACCTCTCTATGATAGTTCTTAGGATGTATATGGCATTAACAGTCCCTTTCCCTTCCACAAATCCACACAGTTCATCTGCTTTTTTTTATTCTATTCCTTGTCCTCATCATGATTATTCTTAATAGGATCTTGGTTACATGACTCATCAAACTGATTGTGCGATGGAGTTCGCATTCTATAGCCCCTGTCTTCTTTGGAAGTGCGATGAAAATTGATTTTCACATATCTTGGGGATTTTTCCAGTGTCGTAAATTTCATTTAGGAGGACTGTTATTTTTCTATACCGAATTCCTCCAGGGCTTCAATCATCTTTGTGGTAATGTTGTTTGGTCCTGGGGCTTTTCTGGTTTCCTCTTTTTCAATACTGCTCTAACTTCATCCTTCATTATGGGTGGTCCTTCAAAGTTCTTTTTTATAATGTGTTCTACGTTTCTGTCATCCTCAAAAAGGTCTTTAATGTACTTTCCCCATCTGTCTAATATTTTGTCTTTTTCCGTGAGAAGCATACCATCTTTCGATTTTAAGCAACCAGTTGATGTGCATGTATTTTTCCTGTGGACAATTTCTTCAATTCGTCTGTACATACCCTGAGGATCCGTTTAGTGTTGGTCTTCTATTTCTTTGCATTTTGTGTTCAGCCAAGCTTCCTTAGCTTCATTGCACCTATTCCTGATTTCTTTGTTTATTTTCCTGTATATTTCTTCGTTTCTCTTTGCCTTTTTCCGTTCCTCCATCAAGCTTAAAATTTCTTTTGTCATCCAGTTCTTTTTTGCTTTTCTATCTACTACAGGGATTTCTTCACAAGCTTCATTTATCGAATTTCTCAACTTTGTCCATTGTTCCTCACTGTCACCAACGTTTTCCAGAGCACTGAAATTGTTTTGAACATGTACATTAATTTTTTTACGTATCACTTCATTTGTCTTTAAGAGTCCAAGATCTAGTTTGATGTTGCTTTTGGTCTGTTGCCTTTTCCGTAATTTCAGCCTAAATCTTCCCACTACAGGATTGTGGTCACTGTTGCAGTCTGCGCCTGGTAGTGTTTTTGCTGACTTATACCAGCCATTAATCCTGTTTACAGAAAGAGAAAGAAAAAAAGACGATTCAAATAATTGCAAGTGCACCATGCAACTACCATGCAGCAGTGATTTCCCCTGAACTTTTTCTGAATAAAGAACAAACAAAAAAATAGTACGTACCTTTTCTAGCACATCATCATCATCATTATCATCAGGTGCCTTGCCGCATGGCGTTGGTGATTATGGACTTCCATCTGTCTCTATCTCTTGTTGCTGTCCGTCTAGCATCTTCTGCCTGGATCTACCCGGTGCTCTCCTTCCCTCCAGCTTTCCCGTTGTGACAGGAAGAGTAAAATATTAATGCAACCACTCCATTAGTGATCACTTTTGTCTTTTAAAAATGCTGAAATGAGATACTAACACCAGTAAAACAAGACCTGTTTAGTGCCTTCGTGTACTACGAAATGGTATCTGCATAGTATGGCGTACCGCCCTGTAGACAAAGCACATTTCTTCTAGCATTGGTGGCAGACGTTAACATGCTGAGAAACAAGAAGTATGGAACAATTTGATGCGTTTCTTAAAATAGTGTAATCTATCAGAATTATTCACTATTCACCAATGTGTCTGACAGAGGAAAATCTTCCTCCTGTTCTGTTTTCGTATATAGTGTGAACAACTAGATCATTTGATACAGAACGTTTGTTAAAACATCGGTTGACATGGAAATAAATATTCATGACATGTTGTCTTGATTTACTTTACTTAATTCTGTATATTTCTGCTTATGCCATGAAGTGCCACCTGAAGAAGAAGCTGATGGTCTTAAACTACATGGAAAGCCTGGCACTATGTTGTGGATGTCAAATGTCTCTGACACTCCATCTATCTGACACAGCAGTTGTCTTCTTTTGCCATCTATTTGACACAGCAGTTGTCTTCTTTTGCCATCTATCTGACACAGCAGTTGTCTTCTTTTGCCATCTATCTGACACAGCAGTTGTCTTCTTTTGCCATCTATCTGACACAGCAGTTGTCTTCTTTTGCCATCTATCTGACACAGCAGTTGTCTTCTTTTGCCATCTATTTGACACAGCAGTTGTCTTCTTTTGCCATCTATCTGACACAGCCGTTGTCTTCTTTTGCCATCTATCTGACACAGCAGTTGTCTTCTTTTGCCATCTATCTGACACATCAGTTGTCTTCTTCTGCCATCTATCTGACACAGCAGTTGTCTTATTCTGTCATCTATCTGACACAGAAGTTGTCTTCTTTTCCCATCTATCTGACACAGCAGTTGTCTTCTTCTGCCATCTATCTGACACAGAAGTTGTCTTCTTCTGCCATCTATCTGACACAGCAGTTGTCTTCTTCTGCCATCTATCTGACACAGAAGTTGTCTTCTTCTGCCATCTATCTGACACAGCAGTTGTCTTCTTCTGCCATCTATCTGACACAGCAGTTGTCTTCTTCTGCCATCTATCTGACACAGAAGTTGTCTTCTTCTGCCATCTATCTGACACAGCAGTTGTCTTATTCTGCCATCTATCTGACACAGCAGTTGTCTTCTTTTGCCATCTATCTGACACAGCAGTTGTCTTCTTTTGCCATCTATCTGACACAGCAGTTGTCTTCTTCTGCCATCTATCTGACACAGCAGTTGTCTTATTCTGCCATCTATCTGACACAGCAGTTGTCTTCTTCTGCCATCTATCTGACACAGCAGTTGTCTTCTTCTGCCATCTATCTGACACAGCAGTTGTCTTCTTCTGCCATCTATCTGACACAGCAGTTGTCTTCTTCTGCCATCTATCTGACACAGCAGTTGTCTTCTTTTGCCATCTATCTGACACAGCAGTTGTCTTCTTCTGCCATCTATCTGACACAGAAGTTGTCTTCTTCTGCCATCTTTCTAACACAGCTATAATCTTCCTCTCTGCCATCTATTTGACACAGCAGTTGTCTTATTCTGCCATCTATCTGACACAGCAGTTGTCTTCTTTTGCCATCTATCTGACACAGAAGTTGTTTTCTTCTGCCATCTATCTAACACAGCTATAGTCTTCCTCTGTGTCATCTATCTAACACAGCTATAGTCTTCCTCTGTGTCATCTATCTAACACAGCTATAGTCTTCCTCTGTGTCATCTATCTAACACAGCTATAATCTTCCTCTCTGTCATCTATCTAACACAGCTATAGTCTTCCTCTCTGCCATCTATCTAACACAGCTATAGTCTTCCTCTCTGTCATTAATCTAACACAGCTATAGTCTTCCTCTCTGTCATCTATCTAACACAGCTATAGTCTTCCTCTGTGTCATCTATCTAACACAGCTATAGTCTTTCTCTGTGTCATCTATCTAACACAGCTATAGTCTTCCTCTGTGTCATCTATCTAACACAGCTATAGTCTTTCTCTGTGTCATCTATCTAACACAGCTATAGTCTTCCTCTGTGTCATCTATCTAACACAGCTATAGTCTTTCTCTGTGTCATCTATCTAACACAGCTATAGTCTTCCTCTGTGTCATCTATCTAACACAGCTATAGTCTTCCTCTGTGTCATCTATCTAACACAGCTATAGTCTTTCTCTGTGTCATCTATCTAACACAGCTATAATCTTCCTCTGTGTCATCTATCAAACACAGCTATAGTCTTCCTCTCTGTCAACTATCTAACACAGCTATAGTCTTCCTCTCTGTCATCTATATAACACAGCTATAGTCTTCCTCTCTGTAATCTATCTAACACAGCTATAGTCTTCCTTTCTGTCATCTATCTAACACAGCTATAGTCTTCCTCTCTGCCATCTATCTAACACAGCTATAGTCTTCCTCTGTGTCATCTATCTAACACAGCTGTGGTCTTCCTCTCTGTCATCTCTCTAACACAGCTATAGTCTTCCTCTCTGTCATCTATCTAACACAGCTATAGTCTTCCTCTCTGTCATCTATCTAACACAGCTATAGTCTTCCTCTCTGTCATTTCTCTAACACAGCTATAGTCTTCCTCTCTGTCATCTCTCTAACACAGTTATAATCTTCCTCTCTGTCATCTATCTAACACAGCTATAATCTTCCTCTGTGTCATCTATCTAACACAGCTATAATCTTCCTCTCTGTCATCTATCTAACACAGCTATAGTCTTCCTCTCTGTCATCTATCTAACACAGCTATAATCTTCCTCTCTGTCATCTATCTAACACAGCTGTGGTCTTCCTCTCTGTCATCTATCTAACACAGCTATAGTCTTCCTCTCTGTCATCTATCTAACACAGCTATAGTCTTCCTCTCTGTCATCTATCTAACACAGCTATAGTCTTCCTCTCTGTCATCTATCTAGCACAGCAGTTGTCTTCTTCTGCCATCTATCTAACACAGCTATAATCTTCCTCTCTGTCATCTATCTAACACAGCTGTGGTCTTCCTCTCTGTCATCTCTCTAACACAGCTATAGTCTTCCTTTCTGCCATCTATCTAACACAGCTATAATCTTCCTCTCTGTCATCTATCTAACACAGCTGTGGTCTTCCTCTCTGTCATCTATCTAACACAGCTATAGTCTTCCTTTCTGTCATCTATCTAACACAGCTATAGTCTTCCTCTCTGTCATCTATCTAACACAGCTATAGTCTTCCTCTCTGTCATCTATCTAACACAGCTATAGTCTTCCTCTCTGTCATTTCTCTAACACAGCTATAGTCTTCCTCTCTGTCATCTCTCTAACACAGCTATAGTCTTCCTCTCTGCCATCTATCTAACACAGTTATAATCTTCCTCTGTGTCATCTATCTAACACAGCTATAATCTTCCTCTGTGTCATCTATCTAACACAGCTATAGTCTTCCTCTCTGTCATCTATCTAACACAGCTATAGTCTTCCTCTCTGTCATCTATCTAACACAGCTATAGTCTTCCTCTCTGTCATCTATATAACACAGCTATAGTCTTCCTCTGTGTAATCTATCTAACACAGCTATAGTCTTTCTCTGTGTCATCTATCTAACACAGCTATAGTCTTCCTCTCTGTCATCTATCTAACACAGCTATAGTCTTCCTCTCTGTAATCTATCTAACACAGCTATAGTCTTCCTTTCTGTCATCTATCTAACACAGCTATAGTCTTCCTCTCTGCCATCTATCTAACACAGCTATAGTCTTCCTCTGTGTCATCTATCTAACACAGCTGTGGTCTTCCTCTCTGTCATCTCTCTAACACAGCTATAGTCTTCCTCTCTGTCATCTATCTAACACAGCTATAGTCTTCCTCTCTGTCATTTCTCTAACACAGCTATAGTCTTCCTCTCTGTCATCTCTCTAACACAGCTATAGTCTTCCTCTCTGCCATCTATCTAACACAGCTATAATCTTCCTCTGTGTCATCTATCTAACACAGCTATAGTCTTCCTCTCTGTCATCTATCTAACACAGCTATAGTCTTCCTCTCTGTCATCTATCTAACACAGCTATAGTCTTCCTCTCTGTCATCTATCTAACACAGCTGTGGTCTTCCTCTCTGTCATCTATCTAACACAGCTATAGTCTTCCTCTCTGTCATCTATATAACACAGCTATAGTCTTCCTCTCTGTAATCTATCTAACACAGCTATAGTCTTCCTTTCTGTCATCTATCTAACACAGCTATAGTCTTCCTCTCTGCCATCTATCTAACACAGCTATAGTCTTCCTCTGTGTCATCTATCTAACACAGCTGTGGTCTTCCTCTCTGTCATCTCTCTAACACAGCTATAGTCTTCCTCTCTGTCATCTATCTAACACAGCTATAGTCTTCCTCTCTGTCATCTATCTAACACAGCTATAGTCTTCCTCTCTGTCATTTCTCTAACACAGCTATAGTCTTCCTCTCTGTCATCTCTCTAACACAGCTATAGTCTTCCTCTCTGCCATCTATCTAACACAGTTATAATCTTCCTCTCTGTCATCTATCTAACACAGCTATAATCTTCCTCTGTGTCATCTATCTAACACAGCTATAGTCTTCCTCTCTGTCATCTATCTAACACAGCTATAGTCTTCCTCTCTGTCATCTATCTAACACAGCTATAGTCTTCCTCTCTGTCATCTATCTAACACAGCTGTGGTCTTCCTCTCTGTCATCTATCTAACACAGCTATAGTCTTCCTCTGTGTCATCTATCTAACACAGCTATAGTCTTCCTCTCTGTCATCTATCTAACACAGCTATAGTCTTCCTCTCTGTCATCTATCTAACACAGCTATAGTCTTCCTCTCTGTCATCTATATAACACAGCTATAGTCTTCCTCTCTGTAATCTATCTAACACAGCTATAGTCTTCCTCTGTGTCATCTATCTGACACAGCTATAGTCTTTCTCTCTGTCATCTATATAACACAGCTATAGTCTTCCTCTCTGTAATCTATCTAACACAGCTATAGTCTTCCTTTCTGTCATCTATCTAACACAGCTATAGTCTTCCTCTCTGCCATCTATCTAACACAGCTATAGTCTTCCTCTGTGTCATCTCTCTAACACAGCTATAGTCTTCCTCTGTGTCATCTATCTAACACAGTTATAATCTTCCTCTCTGTCATCTATCTAACACAGCTATAGTCTTCCTCTCTGTCATCTATCTAACACAGCAGTTGTCTTCTTCTGCCATCTATCTAACACAGCTATAGTCTTCCTCTCTCTCATCTATCTAACACAGCTATAATCTTCCTCTCTGTCATCTATCTAACACAGATATAGTCTTCCTCTCTCTCATCTATCTAACACAGCAGTTGTCTTCTTCTGCCATCTATCTAACACAGCTATAGTCTTCCTCTCTGTCATCTATCTAACACAGCTATAGTCTTCCTCTCTGCATCTATCTAACAGCTTAGTCTTCCTCTCTGTCTCTTTAACACAGCTATGTCTTCCTCTCTGTCATCTATCTACACAGCTATGTGTCTTCTCTTGTCATCTATCTACACAGCTATAGTCTCTCTCTGTCATCTATCTACACAGCTATAGTCTTCCTCTCTGTCATCTATCACACAGCTATAGTCTTCCTTCTGCATCTATTACCGCTGTCTTATCTGCATTATCAACAGACTATAGTCTTCTCTCTTCGTCTTATCTACACAGCTATGAGTCTTCTTCTGTCATTATCTAACACAGCTTGAGTCTCCTGCCGATCTATCTAACACAGTATAGGTCTTCTTTACCATCTATCTAAACAGCTGACATGCTTCTTGTACATCTATTAAACACAGCTATTCTCTCTTCACTCTATCTACACAGCTGATCTTCTTCTACCATGTATTATCTACACAGCTGATGCTCTTCCTCCGTCCATCTTTTCACACAGGTGTTCTTCTTCTACCATCTATCTAACACAGCTGTATCTCTTCTACCATCTATCTAACAAAACTATTCTTTTCTACATCTATCTAACACAGCTGTGGTCTTCTCTACCATCTATCTAACAAGCTGTGGTCTTCTTCTCCATCTATCTAACACAGGCTATTTGCATCTTCTATCTTGTCCATTATCATCAACACAACTGTGTCCTTATTTCTCACACATACAGGTCAAATACCATCATATATATAATATAGCAGTTGTTGATATCATATCAAACACATATGTGTTTCCATTCTACACATAATCATCTACACTAGGCTGTGTCTTCTTTCTGCCTTTCCAGTTGATATTCCTGGGTCAAGATAGCACACTTACTACTCTTCTGACAGTTGTGTATTATGTTTTTATCACAGTGGCTTGTACGCAGCTCTACAACTGTAGCGTGTAAGGTGTGCAGCTCTTTCCCATCTCTAGGTTGTATGTGTGTGTGGTTGTGGTGTGTTGTGTGTTGTAGTTGACCTTGTGTGTGTGTGTGTGTGTGTGTGTTGTGTGTGTGTGTGTGTGTGTTGTGTATGTGTAGTGTGTGCTTGTGTGTGTGTTGTTGTTAGTTGTGTGTTGTTATTGTTTGGATTGTGTTGTTGTGTGTGTGTGTGTGTGTGTGTGTGTGTGTGTGTGTGTGTGTGTGTGTGTGTGTGTGTGTGTGTGTTGTGTTGTGTGTGTGTGTGTGTGTTGTGTGTGTGTGTTGTTTGTGTGTTGTGATGTTTGTGTGTGTTTGTGTGTGTGTAGTTGTGTTGTGTGTGTGTTGTGTGTGTGTGTGTGTGTGTGTATGTGTGTGTGTTGTGTTGTGTTGTGTGTTGTGTATCGTGTATTTGTGTGTGTGAGTTGTGTTGTGTGTGTGTGTGGTGGTGTGTGTGTGTGTTGTGTGTGTGTGTGTGTGTGTGTGTGTGTGTGTGTGTGTGTGTGTGTGTGTGTGTTGTGTGTGTGGTTGTGTTGTGTGTGTGTGATGTGTATTTTGTGTGTGAGTTGTGTTGTGTGTGTGTTGTGTGTATGTGTGTGTGTGTGTTGTGTTATGTTGTGTGTTGTGTTTGGTTTTGTGTGTGTGATGTTGTGTTTGTGTGTGTGTTGTGTGTGTGTGTGTGTGTGTGGTGTGTGTGTGTGTGTGTGTGTGTGTGTGTGTGTGTGTTGTGTGTGTGTGTGTGTGTGTGTGTGTGTGTGTGTGTGTTGTGTTATTGTCAACAGAGAAAAAACCTGCACCATTGAAGATCTGACTCTTGTTGTGTGTGGTGTGTGTGTGTGTGTGTGTTGTGTGTGTGTGTGTGTGTGTGTGTGTGTGTGTGTGTGTGTGTGTGTGTGTGTGTGTGTGTGTTTGTGTGTGTGTGTGTGTTTGTGTGTGTATGTGTGTGTGTGACTGTCTACTCTATGTTGTGTGTGTGTGTGTGTGTGTGTGTGTGTGTGTGTGTGTGTGTGTGTGTGTGTGTGTGTGTGTGTGTGTGTGTGTGTGTGTGTGTGTGTGCTCTTTGTCAACAGAGAAAAAGACTTGCACCAGAGGAGATCTCACTCTCAAAGTTAACGAAAAGGTTCAGTACAAGGCGAACAACACACGGTGCGAGTGCAAACGAACGAACAAGCGAGGACTCAAGCTCTTATGCGAAGACATTTCTGACGCTCAGCTGAAAAAGGAAGCGGAAAAAAATAAAATCTTTTAAAGAGAAGATAGTCGAATTGAAAGAACAGAGGACCAGCTTCAAAAAACAAGGTGCCAAGGTCAAGACAGAGAGAGTCAGCAAACGCATCAAGAAGCTCAAAGCCAAAATTGAAAAAATGTCTTACAAACAGATCTAAAGACGACCGCATGGTTTCAGTCCAGCAATACCAAGATAAAACCTTTAATGAATCACAGGCTATAGTATATATCATCAATTTGAGACTCCAGTCAATACTACCAGGAAAAGAAATTGATGAAATACAAGCTTCATCTAAAAATTTTACGGTTTCAATCCAGCAGTGCAAGGTTCAAACTGATGATGGAACACAAACTGAGTCTGTTTAGTTTTAGAACGTCATTCAGTAATGCTGAGATAAATATTTTGAAGAAATGCAGGCTAAATCTATTCAGTTTGATGATTACAATGTTTTGAAGAAATACAAGCTAAACCTATTCAGTTTCAGGAGTATAATGTTTTGAAGAAATACTGGTTAAACCTATTCAGTTTCAGGAGTATAATGTTTTGAAGAAATACAAGATAAATCTATTCAGTTTGATGATTACAATGTTTTGAAGAAATACAGGCTAAATCTATTCAGTTTGAGGATTACAATGTTTTGAAGAAATACAGGCTAAACCTATTCAGTTTGAGGATTACAATCTAGCGATACAGCTTGTGATGAAATACAAATTAAACATATCAAATGTTAGCATTCCATTCCAGCAATACCAAGAGGGAATAAGCTTTGAAATACGGGCTGTTCAGTTACTGTTGCGAACATGTGTATCTCCATTCCTTGTTAGTTCATCTTTTACATCTGCAAAATAAGTGTTCTCTGGTACAAAGCTTTGGAATACACCCTTTACTGTTATCAGTGAAATGTTATCTGTCAAAGAGAATACGTGATAAAGCTCACTACGATGAAATGACAAGTAAACAGATATTACTGGAAACTCCTGCTTAAGCTCATGTACATCGGAGACTCATTCTTTGAATTGTTTTCATTAATCTGTTTAATTGCTTGTATTTGTATTTCCTGTTACTTAATTCATTGTACCAGCAAAACATCTGTTACATCTGGAGTCTGTCTGGTTTGTCTCAAAACTGGATAAAGAATTTAGTGGAAAATAAAAATTGAGATGAAAGTTGATGTGTCTCAACGAAGATTCAAACATGAATGCGTGCGTCTGTCCAACTGTCTGTTTATTTGCCCGTGTGTATGTCGCTCTCTCTCTCTCTCTCTCTCTCTCTCTCTCTCTCTCTCTCTCTCTCTCTTCTCTCTCACACACACACACACACACACACACTCACTCTCTCTCTCACACTCTGTGTGTGTGTGTGTGTCTCTCTCTCTCTCTCTCTCTCTCTCTCTCACACACAACACACACACACACACTCACTCACTCACTCTCTCTCTCACACTCTGTGTGTGTGTGTCTCTCTCTCTTTCTCTCTCTCTCTCTCTCTCTCTCTCTCTCTCTCTCTCTCTCTCTCTCTCTCTCTCCCTTCCCTGTGTCTCTGTCTCTTTCCCTGTCTCTGTTGTCTATGTTTATCTGTCTGTCTATCTGACTTCTCTCTCTTTGTCTATCTATCTATCCATCTATCTATCTTTCTATCTATCTATCTATCCATGTATGTATGTATCTATCTGTCTATCTATCTATCTATCTATCTGTCTATCTATCTATCTATTTATCTATCTATCTATCTATATATCTATCTATCCATCTATCAATCTACCTATCTATCTATCTATCTATCTATCTATATATTTATCTATCTATCTATCTGTCTATCTATCTATCTATCCATCTATCTATCTATCCATCCATCTACCTATCTATCTATCTATCTACTTATCTATCTATTTATCTATCTATCCGTCTATCAAGCTATCTATCTATCTATGTATTTATCTATCTATCTATCTGTCTATCTGTCTATCTATCTATCTGTGTATTTATCTATCTATCTATCTGTCTATCTATCTATCTATTTATCTATCTATCTGTCTATCTATCTATCTGTCTATCTATCTATCTATCTATCTACCTGCCTACCAATCTATCTACATATCCATCTTTCTATCTGTCTTTTTGTCTCTCTCCATGTACGAGTGCATTTTTGTCTATTTTTCTATCGCTGCATGAGTGTATGTGAGTGTCTATGCATCTGTGTATATGTGTGTATGAACGTGCGTGTGTGTGCGTGTGGTGTGTGTGTGTGTGTGTGTGTGGTGTGCGGTGGGGTGTGTGTGTGTGCGTGTGTGAGTGTGTCTGTGTGTCTGCATGTGTGTTTGTGTATCTGTATCGGTTTGTGTCAGAAAAATCTAGTCCAGTCTATTTAATTACTAAGACTTAGTGACTCCCACGTCCGCAGATACATGAGCACAGTCAGGGTAGTTCCAGTTACTCCTGATTTTGGTGAGGGCAGACATATCGCTCCATCTGCTGTCCTTCAGTTTCAGTTCCAATTCCAGTTCCAGTTTCAGTTTCAGTTTCAGTTTCTCAAGATGACGTCTCCGCCCTCGGATCGAATTCCGTATACACCATCGTCACATGTGCCACGTGACGTGGCACACGCCTTAAGCCTTCACATAAACCCATGAGCTGGGCAGGTCCTGAGGCCCTGCCAAGACTACGTTTTACCTAGTCT
>CM060309.1:12338069-12368069 GCA_030674185.1 Monoplex corrugatus
GACAGCAAAGCTAAAGATTTTCCTTTGGCTCCTTTGACTCCCTCACCTTCTCCACCAGCTTCCTGAAGGAAGCTGGAGAATAGGGTGAGAGAGTCAAAGGTTTAATTTTTTGTTTTGCTATAAATGATGACGATTCAGGATGAGGTTTAACGTGGTGTCAGCCCTGATATGGCTCTAGTAGTCGGCTGGGCTATAAACAATGTGAACATGAACGTGAACAAGCAGTGTGAGGGAGTCACATGGTTCAGAAGTACAGTGGTACTAGTCGCCGTGGTGTAGTGGTTAACGCAACGGACTACTGACTGGAAGGTTATGGGTTCGAATCCCCATCAGTCCCTTCAAAAATCATTGTGGGATTTTTCGGCTCTAACCGGCTTCCTACCCAGAGCTGGGCGTGCTACGGGTTCATTGGGAAGACTGGGACCACACAGTCGAGTCTCATCCTCTTCACGGATGCGTCACCGAGGGAGTTGCTCAAATCTTCTGACCAGCACCGCAGGTGTCTGTATGTCTCAGGCCTGGTTGACGCCAGGATATATTATGATAGTAAACGTAGAGTACAGCCCTGTCACACAGACTCAATCATAGATGGAGCTCCATAGCATCATGATTATCATCCTCATCGACATAATCATCATCGCATTGTTAAAAAAAAAAACTGTGCCAGCTTCTGTGGCCATTAAGGTGCCGCAAAAAAAAATTGACGAAAAAAAAAAGTGAGCGCAAAGGTAATCTCCCTGGGTACGGATGATCCTAAAAAAAAAATTTTTAAAAGTACAGTGGTAATCTAGTAGTTACCCATTTCCCTTCAATACCCTACCCACCAACTGCAAAAAAAAAAAAGAAAAGAAAAGGAAACTAACCGTTTGACTTTTCATCCTATCCATTAACTTCCTATGCACGCGCACACACACATACGCACACGCACACACATATACATACGCACATACACAGCCATTCACGCACGCACCCATGCACACACACTCACACACACACACACACACACACTCACACTCACACACAACACACACACACACACACACCACACACACACACACACTAATTCACTTACATGGCGTGAAGGCGCGCAAACAACTCTTCAGCTAATCTACACACACACACACGCGCGCGCGCGCGCTACACACACACACACACACACACACACACACACACACACACACACACACACACTCACTCACATACAGAGAGAGAGCGAGGAAGAGACGGAGGGAGAGAGAAAGTGAGAGACAGAGAGAGAGTTGTGTGTATGTGTGTGTGTGTGTGTGTGTGTGTGTGTGTGTGTGTGTGTGTGTGTGTGTGTGTGTGTGTGTGTGTGGGGTGTTTGTGTGTTGTGTGGGAGAGAGAGAGAGAGAGGAAGAAAGAGAGATGAAAACACAAACATATATTTGGTATTATCTGCGTCTTTTATTCGAACAGCATTATTTGTCCGCTATCCATATCAATGATCCATATTCCATGATCCATATTCCATGATCCATTTCTTATGATCAGTTTGCATCGTGGTTGACTATCAGACCTGTGTGTGTCAGTCACATCAGAGACATGGTGAAAGAGATTGGCAACCGTCTGATTTCGTCAGTGACTATTGTTTCGCTTGATTGACAACAACTACGATCAGTCTGCGCTTAAAAGATCTAAGAACTACGCAATATCTGCGGTTTATATCCTCCTTTTTAGTTTCGGTTTCAGTTTGTCAAGATGACGTCTCCGCGCTCGGAACGAATTCCACATGCACTAACGTCACAGGAGCATATGTATGGTGATCATGGCACAAACCCTAAGCCTGTACATAGACCCATGAGCTGGCCAGGTCCTGAGGCCCTACCTAGACTATGTTTTACCTAGTCTGTATTTTATACTGGTATTTTATCAGCCTATCACTGGAATAATCTTGGTTGTATGTAACTGACATGTGATCTGTGTATTTTAAACTTCAATAAAAAAAAAAAAGGAATATAATTTATGTATAAGTAAGTAAATAAATAATCAAAGGTCTGAATCACAGCACAGCTAGCTATTCTGCTAAACATCATTCTGAGCCTCCGTAACGATATACAGTACGCGGGTTAGTTGGTAGACCCGGGATCTGATATCTTGAGTTCAATCCCAACCGCAACATTAAAATCTCGCCCGTTCACTGCCCATCGTAATGTTTCCATCGTTCAGGTGGTGTCAACTTAGTGTCTGATAGGTCCCTTCATTCTGGTGGTGTCAGCTTAGTGTTTGATAGGTCCCATCATCCTGGTGGTGTCAGCTTAGTGTTTGATAGGTCCCTTCATTCTGGTGGTGTCAGCTTAGTGTTTGATAGGTCCCTTCATTCTGGTGGTGTCAGCTTTGTGTTTGATAGGTCCCATCATCCTGGTGGTGTCAGCTTAGTGTTTGATAGGTCCCTTCATTCTGGTGGTGTCAGCTTAGTGTTTGATAGGTCCCTTCATTCAGGTGGTGTCAGCTTAGTGTTTGATAGGTCCCTTCATTGTGATGGTGTCAGCTTAGTGTTTGGTAGGTCCCTTCATTTGTGTGTCAGCTTAGTGTTTGTAGGTCCTTCATTCTGGGGTGTCAGCTTAGTGTTTGATAGGTCCCTTCATTCTGGTGGTGTCAGCTTAGTGTTTGATAGGTCCCTTCATTCTGGTGGTGTCAGTTTAGTGTTTGATAGGTCCCTTCATTCTGGTGGTGTCAGCTTAGTGTTTGATAGGTCCCATCATCCTGGTGGTGTCAGCTTAGTGTTTGATAGGTCCCTTCATTCATGTGGTGTCAGTTTAGTGTTTGATAGGTCCCTTCATTCTGGTGGTGTCAGCTTAGTGTTTGATAGGTCCCTTCATTCTGGTGGTGTCAACTTAGTGTTTGATAGGTCCCTTTATTCTGGTGGTGTCAGCTTAGTGTTTGATAGGTCCTTATTCTGATGGTGTCAGCTTAGTGTCTGATAGGTCCCATCATTCTGGTGATGTCAGCTTAGTGTTTGATAGGTCCCATCATTCTGGAGGTGTCAGTTTAGTGTTTGATAGGTCCCTTTATTCTGGTGGTGTCAGCTAGTGTTTGATAGGTCCCATCATCCTGGTGGTGTCAGCTTAGTGTTTGATAGGTCCCTTCATTCTGGTGGTGTAAGTTTAGTGTTTGATAGGTCCCTTTATTCTGATGATGTCAGTTTAGTGTTTGATAGGTCCCTTCTCCCCTTTCCCAGTTTCAATACCTTGTCCACGCATAGAGTTTTGTGCATGCTCAGGAAGTCTATCATATAATTGCTGGCAGATTTGGGTGGACCACATATGGAGTTGTCCGAGCGTGGTGAATCCCTCTTGAAATAACTCCAGTAACTCCAACATACAGTATGTATACATCTTTTTCTATACTTTTTGTGTTAGGTAGTGTTTCATACCATCTATATTCCAGCTTGTGCATTTCTTTGATATTATCATGTTGTTATGATACAGTTGTGTTCATGTAGAGCCTTCATGAGCGAGGGAAGGATGAAAAAAGGAATAGTTATGCTTATGCCACTACTTTTGTTGATAAAAAATGTCTTCATGCTCTCGTTCTTGTTCTTGTTCTTGTTCGCGTACGTGTTCGTGTTCGTGTTCGTGTTCGTGTTCTTGTTTTTGTTCTTGTTCTTTGTGAGTCGGCACGGTACATAGGAGAAGGAAGCGATTCACATACAACAGGCAGCAAATCGAGTTGCCAATCTTTCCATTAATGGCTCTGACATCAACAGCCCTGCTCTCCCTACACGTTCATGGAACTACTTAACATCTTTAATCAAGGTTCTCTTGCTGATTTAGCTTTTTTACTTCTTAGCATTGTCACTGGCCAGTCATGACTTATGGCTGCGAAGTCTGCACTCTGAAAAAGACTGGTTGCAGAAGAATTGAGGCAGCAGAGTTGTGGTTTTATCTGAGACTACTCCGTGTCAAATGGACAGATAGAAGAACTGATGAAAGTCTCCTGGAAGAAGTTGATACCACCAGCAAACCACTAGCAGACATCAACAAGAGAAGACTAAAATACATTGGTCATGTGTCATGCAGCAAGAACACAGACCTCATGGCAACCATCTTTCAAGGAAAAACAGAGGTAAAAAGGGAGAAAGGCAGACTTCCAATGTCATATATCGAGAACATAAACAAAATCAGTGGTCTAACTATTCAAAAAATTGTCCACAAAAGTCAATATGGAGGGAGATGGTGGTGTCAAAATGTACAACAGCCAACACCGAACCCGGTGACGCCGACAGGTGAGACAGGTGAGCATTGTCACCATACTGCATAATGATTACAATCTGTCTCACGCCAATCCTTCTTAGGCCCAATAATGTTTTATATTACTCAAAGTAACCCAGCCCCTCAAAGCGATGATCAGTGAAACTCAGATCACGAGAGTAGTCAAAAAAACATAAAGGGTGATGTCACCTGTACCCCTTAAATGTCCAAACTGTCTTATGGGAGAACATCAAAGATTGTGTATGCAAAACGCTTTTCATATCACTCATATAACGAAACTTCAACCTAGAAATACACAAAGGTAGACCCAGAACGTGTATTTAACATAATAAGACAAGACAGGCTCAAATTTTCTGACAACTGTCCTTTCTTGAGTTAAATGTAAGACAAAATATACAAAACAATAATTAGCGGGAAAAGCAAAACTTTATCATTGTTTCGTCAAACATCAGAAAATCAGCGAAAATTTGTCAAGGAAAAAAAAAACAGAGAACCGAGGAACAAGTTTACAGATCACCAGATGAACCAAACTTTGCCAAGAGAAAAACTGCGACAGAGAAAAGTAAAGAAAGAAAAGGAAAACAAAAACAAAAAAGCAAAGGGAACTCGAATCTTCAACTCAGCTTGTTATTCAACGTTATACTTCGTTTGCATAGCCTCCAAGTTCTTCTTAAGTTTATTCAAACGTTTACGAAATCTTCTCTTCTCCGAAAGGGTGTACTTTTTGTCACTGTTCAACTTGTCGTCCAACATCTTGATATCGTCCTTCATACTGTTGATATCAGCCATTACCTTGGTCATGTCCGGAGTGTAACAGTCCGGCCAGAAAGCGCCGTCTTCATCACGTTTGCAGGAGCAGCTGGTTCCGTTAGGAAACGTTCTTTTCTCGCCTATTCTCAGGTACGTGTGCGTGCTGTCGTCTATCACGCATATCTTTAGGTCTGCGGACACCAGAATCAACCCACCATGTAGATTTTTTAACATAGTATTTTCAAAAAAACAAGTGCGACTGCCCGCGCTCAAACAAACAGTAACCAGAAAAACACGAAAACAGAATCAGAGACGCGTATTTGATTTAACCAGAAAAGACAAGACAAGACAAGACAAGACAAGACAAGGCAAGACATACATTTATTTCTAACTTAAAACAATGAGATTTTAGCAGGATGCTAAATGCATACGTTTTGGAATTGATCTTGATATGAAAGAGCGTGTGCAATTCGTTCTTCTATGTACATAACTATACATACATACATGTACACCTATGTTTACACATCTATGTCACAAGCATAAATGTATACATTTACGCTTACATATTTTAAACACGAAACACACACAACACGAAACACACACAAACACACACACACACACACACACACACACAACACACACACACACACACACACACACATTTACACACATACACCACACACACACACACACACACACACACACACACACACACACACACACACACACACATACACACACACGCGCGCACATATCCACATAAACTCATTTTGTGGGTCAGTAAACCACTCTTTAATGGCTGAAAAACAAACAAACAAACAAACAAAAAGAACGAAAGAAAAAACAAGAAGAGCGGTGAAATACATGTTAAAGACAAGAACAGGAACAGTGAAAGACATAATTCCACCTGCGTACAAATTGATTCGACTTTATGACATTTTCCCCTAAATTTTTCCCAAAATCACAAGTCGTCTCCGTTCTCAACGAAACGGTTCTGTCTAATTTTGACCAGTGCTCTGGTCAAGTGGATAAAGGGCAAAATTCTAATCGGAAGGCTTTGAGTTTGTTCTGCCTAGCTACCTCTGCCTAGTGAGTAAACATGGGGGAATGTCCAATCTTCCGTCAATGTGAAGTGTCCAATCTTCCAGTCAACGTGAAGTGTCCAATCTTCCAGTCAACGTGAAGTGTCCAATCTTCCAGTCAATGTGAAGTGTCCAATCTTCCAGTCAATGTAAAGTGTCCAATCTTGCAGTCAATGTGAATGTCCACTCTTCCAGTCAATGTAAAGTGTCCAATCTTCCAGTCAATGTGAAGTGTCCACTCTTCCAGTCAATGTGAAATGTCCAATATTCCAGTCAATTTAAAGTGTCCACCCTTCCAGTCAATGTGAAGTGTCCAATCTTCCAGTCAATGTGATAATCTTCCAGTCAGAGCGAAATGTCCAATCTTCCAGTCAATGTGAAGTGTACAATCTTTCAGCCAATATAAAGTGTCCAATCTTGCAGTCAATGTGAAGTGTCCAATCTTCCAGTCAATGTGAAGTACAGACTGTCGGTGCTTAGACTTCGTTCGAATGTATGCGCATAAAGTATATCAAAAATACACGGTGAAGATCTCTTAAGTCATGTCAGTGGCTGCCCTACGGAAAACATGAAAACGCCCAGCATGCATGCCCACCAAAGATGCAGACTGTGAAACAACATAGTGGAATATGGTCAGTTCGTATAACAGCCCGAATTCTCCTTGCTCTGTTAAAAGCTTGAATATGTCATGTAAATCTGTCACACAGTTGTGTGACTCACTGCCGTGGATCTAATCATTTATCACAATCCTTCCCAGTAAAGGAAATCTCCAACTTTGCCAGAACTACCACTCTGTCAGTTTGATCAGACATGCCAGCAAACTAACGCTCAGAGTCATTCTGAATAGATTACAACCGAAGCAGAGACCATCACTGCTGAAGATCAGGACGGATTCTGCAAGCAGTATCGAACAGACCTTAAATCTATGTACCCTTTGTTAAAAAAAATGCCTCTAACACCAGAGGGAAGTCTTCACATTTTCATTGACGTCAACAATGCATTTGACAGAAAGACTGACAGGAGGCACTGCGAGCCACAATGAAGAAATGTTACATCGGGCAAAAAATTATCAACATCATCCAGCTACTATACTTTAAAGCAACGAGTGCAGTAATTAAACAGGCTGCTCCTGAATAGTGGTTTCATCTCTGGGTGGAGTTCGTCAGGGCTACCTTCCGTCTCCCACGCTTTTAACATATTCCTGAAATATATCATGACTGGTGCATTTGAAGATCATGTTAGCACGGTCAGCATTGGAGCAAGAATCAACCCAAACTTTCGCTTCTCAAATGACGTTGATGGTCTGGCCGACAGTGAGCAAGACCTTTCCAAACTTGTGAAAAGGCTAGACGAAACATCGAAAACATATGGCAGAGAAAACAGCGCCGAAAGGACAAAGTTAATAACTAGTCACAACACCATCATCGCTGTTAATATAAATATCCATGGGTTGAAGCTAAGAACTGTCAACAATTCACTTACCTGGGATCCATCATTAGCAAATAGGGATCCCAACTGAATACATCTCGAGGGCAGAAAAGACATCAGCATGTCCATGCTGAAATCTGTGTGGAAGGACAAGAACATCTCAAAACGCAAGATCAGGGTTTTATGTGCACCGGTATATTCCATCTTCCTGTCTGTATGCGAGACATGGACCAGCATGGCAAATTGGGGAGACGATTCCAAGTCACACAAATAAGGTGTTGACACAACATGCTTAACATCAGATACACTGATCATATCACCAATGAACAAATGCGCCAAACCATCAAACAGCAGACTGAACCATATGAGGATCTGCTGACTTCAGTAAAGAAAACTACATTGGTATGGCCATGTAACAATATCCAGTAGCAATGCTAAATCAATCCCCCGAGGAACTGTACGGGTTGGGAAACGGAGAGGGAAGACAGGAAACGGTGTACTGACAAAACTGCGGAACAGACAGAAAAAAAACATGAAGTAAGGACACTAAAGCAAACGTAGAAACTGGCCTAAATCACCTGAAATTGCTTCTTCAGATGACATATCCTCAAAAACCAAAAAAGGTGCTTAAAATATGCACCCAGTTATCAGTTCTAAGAGAAAGCATATAAGGCATTATAGAACACACACAGCAAGGCAGAAAATACATGACAGGAACAGATGGCAGAAAGCGAAGGAACAAGACAGAAAAAAGAAAATATCTAACGCAGAATGTCCAGAAGGTGGGAATGCTATTTACACTGAAAAATCCCCCGGCATCCCAAGATGGAGAAAGGTGATGGATCAGATGCTAGTGATTCAGATGAGACGACACAGCAAAGTCCTGAGTACAGCATGTAACCTACTGCAAGTGAAAGAATCTGAAGAAAGGAATGTGAGTGATAGCAAGAGAGTGAGTGAATGACTGAGCGTATGAGTGATGAGTGAGTGAGTGAGTAAGTGGAGTGAGTGAGTGAGTAAGTGAGTTAGTGAGTGAGTGAGTGAGTGAGTGAAAGAGGAAAAGTTAGTAATAGAGTGAAGGGATAGAGAAGGGAAAAAAGGGAAGAACATGTTGGAATTACGTGTGTGTCTATGTGTGTGTGTGTGTGTGTGTGTGTGTGTGTGTGTGTGTGTGTGTGTGTGTGTGTGTGTGTGTGTGTGTGTGTGTGTGTGTGTTGTGGTGTGTGATGTCTGTTGTTTGTTTCTTCTGTGTGTTGCCTTGTGCATTTGTGAGTGTGTGCATGTCTTTGTTTGTTTTCTTCTTATTTACTCTTTCCCTGTGTTTGCGGTGTGTGTGTGTGTGTGTTGTGTGTGTGTGTGTGTGTGTGTGTGTGTATGTGCACGCGCACGCGCATGCTCATGTGTGTGTGTGGTGTGCGTGTGTGTGTGTGTGTGTGTCTGTGTGTGTGAGTGTGTGAGTCTGTGTGTGTGTCTGTGTGTGTTTGTGTCTCTGTGTGTGTGCTCACGCGTGTGTGTGTGTGTGTGTATGTTGTGTGTGTGTGTGTGTGTGTGTGTGTGTGTGTGTGTGTGTGTGTATGTGTTATGTGTGTGTATGTGTATGTGTGCGTGTGAGTGTGTGTGACAGAGAGGATGGACAATTTGGGTCAAGGGTCATTCGCCGAACAGGCTTGAATGCACCCTAGCTCAGCATCGTGTGTGTAAGAGTGTATGCATGCGTGTGTATCATTCTGAGTGTTTTTGTCTTGTGTGTGTGTGTGTGTGTGTTTGTGTGTATGTGTGCGTGCGTGTATATGTGTGTTCATGTGTGTGTGTGTGTGTGTGTGTTTGTTTGTGTGTGTGTGTGTGCGTGCGTGTATATGTGTGTTCATGTGTGTGTGTGTGTGTTTGTGTGTGTGTGTGTGTGTGTGTGTCTGTTCATGTGTGTGTGCGTGTGTGTGTGTGTGTGTTCATGTGTGTGTGCGTGCGTGTATATGTGTGTTCGTGTGTGTGTGTGTGTGTGTGTGTGTGTGTGTGTGTGTGTGTGTAGGTGTTGTGTGCGTGTGTGTGTATGAAACAGAGCTATGATGACGGCTTGGGTCAGGGGTCATACGCCCTACCCCCTCCTGTCTTCCCCGTCCCAGTTTGTGCATGCTTTGTGTCCTGGAGATCTGGTTGTTGTTGGTGACTGCTTTGGTGAATGATGAGAGTGCACACGCCTTGGTTTGATTTCATGAATCAGGATTTGGCGCCTTATAACTGTCATTAGTATCATTATTATTATTGAAGAACTCACTGGGGACAAGAGCTGTCCCTGTCAAAATTATACAGAACATTCCCCTTAAACCAGATAACAACGTGGTTGAAACTTAACCCTTTGACTCCCGCACCATGTCCACCAGCACCCTGCATTGCCAACCGCACTAGCAAATCAAAGCTAAAACCTTAACCCTTTGACTCCCGCACCATGTCCACCAGCATCCTCCATTGCCAACCGCACTAGCAAAGCAAAGCAAAAACTTAACCCTTTCGTTTCTTCACCCTATCCCGCAGGAAGCTGGTGGATTGGGTGAGGGAGTCAAAGGGATAAGTTTTTGCGTTGGTGGATAGGGTCCAGGAGTCAAAGGGTTAAAAATACATGGGACAAAATAGATGGTGCTGTGCTGTGCTGACGTGACCTGACGAGGAAGAGCAGTCCGTATTTCACACGGAGAATTCGTTATGGCTAAATCTCACAAGGAAGATTAGGAAAAGACAGGCAACATTTACAGGCCATTTTATGAGGAAGGGGGGATTTGGAGCACCTGGTCACAACGGGAAAGCTGGAGGGAAAGAGAGCACCGGGTAGACCCAGGAGAAAACGCTGGACGGACTTGCAGAGTGGCTGGGGACGAGGAGGGTGGTGGAGATGCTAGGGGCAACGAGAAATAGAGACAGATGGAAGTCCATGATCGCCATCGCCATGCAGCAGGGCACCTGATGATGATGATGATGAAATCTTAGTACAAATACATGTGCAAGAAACACAGAGTATCCATTTCTGTCTGCTGCTTCTGTAACTAGTGTGCTTTGTGGGCGGTATTTAACCCTTTGACTCTCACACCCTGTTCACCAGCATCCTGCATCGTCAAACATGCTAGCAAAACAAAAACTTAACCCTATGACTCCCTCACCCCATCCACCAGGGTAACAGTAACACGACGCAAGCTTACGTGGCTTGATCATACGCATTGTCCATGACTATCCTGTAATAGATAGACCGCTGCTGAGACGGCAAGTTCGTATCCGAACGTAGACCGACCTCAACTGACCTGACCTGACCTGACTGACCTGACCTGACCTGACCTCCGCCTGACCTGACTGACCTGACCTGACCTGACCTGACCTGACTGACCTGCTCGATTGCCACACCCCAGAGAAAGAGACTGAGGATCCTGTCTGCTGCGACATGTTATCTGTTTACCCTCAGCCCCACCCCCACCCCTACCCTCAGCCCCACCCCCACCCCCACACCTACCCACACCCCCAACGATCGTTTTGATTATGGCACTGACAGAAAATGCTAAGGAGGAGGAAGAGGAGAAAAAGAATGGCGAAGACGACAACGATATGATGGTGATGGTGATGGTGATGGTGATGTGGTGATGGTGATGGCGATGGTGATGGTGATGATGGTGATGGTAATGGTGATAATGATAGTGATGATGGTGTGGTGGTGGTGGTGGGTGGTGGTGGTGGTGGTGGTGTGGTGGTGGTGGTGGTGGTAAAATGAAAATGACAACAACGACGACGATGATGACGATGATGACGACAACGACGATGACGATGGTTATGATGATGATGATGATGACGACGATGACGGCGACGGCGGCGGGCGACGAGGAATACGAGGACGACGATAATGATGATGATGATGACGACAGCTACAGTGTTGATGATGATGATGATGATGATGATGACGATGACGACAACAACGACGACGACGATGATGGCGGTGATCATTACCGAGCTTCGTCTAATAACGGTGTGACTCACCTTTAGGGCAACCCTTGCAGCACACGCCGGGCAGTGTGTAGTTGCAGTGTGAGTGGCGGCATCGCTTAGTCTTGCACCGCACCTTGTTGCTGGCAGGGTCACACTTGCACACCTGGCAGCCGTCAGCCGACTTCCATGTCTCCCCAGGCTTCCTCAGAGCAGAGATGGAACCGTTCCGATGACGGCAGACAGGGGGAGCGGCGGTAGCGTTAGTGGTGGAGGGCAGAGGATTAAGGGGTTGGCATTCCGTCACAGGACCTTCCGTGGTATCGTTGTATTTGTGGCAGGTGCACGTGCAGTTTTCACCGTTTTCCACGATGGATTCATTTTTATTAACCAGAGTTCCTTGTGGTGTCTTGCAGTTGCAACCTGAAGACAGAATGGCTATCATGTGTCTTATAGTTGATCCCTATACACAGATTGGCTATCATGTGTCTTGTAGTTGGCTCCTATACACAGAATGGCTATCATGTGTCTTGTAGTTGGCTCCTATACACAGAATGGCTATCATGTGTCTTGTAGTTGTCCCCTACAGACAAAATGGTTATCATGTGTCTTGTAGTTGGCTCCTATACACAGAATGGCTATCATGTTTCTTGTAGTTGGCTCCTATACACAGAATGGCTATCATGAGTCTTGTAGTTGGCCCCTACAGACAGAATGGCTATCATGTATCTTGTAGTTGTCCCCTACAAACTGAATGGCTATCATGTGTCTTGAAGTTGGCCCCTATACACAGAATGGCTATCATGTGTCTTGTAGTTGGCTCCTATACACAGAATGGCTATCATTTGTCTTGTAGTTGGCTCCTATACACAGAATGGCTATCATGTGTCTTGCAGTTGGCTCCTATACACAGAATGGCTATCATGTGTCTTGTAGTTGGCTCCTATACACAGAATGGCTATCATGTGACCCGTAGTTGGCTCCTACAGACAGAATGGCTATCATGTGTCTTACAGTTGGCTCCTATATACAGAATGGCTATCATGTGTCTTGTAGTTGGCTCCTATACACAGAATGGCTATCATGTGTCTTGTAGTTGGCTCCTACAGACAGAATGGCTATCATATGTCTTGTAGTTGGCTCCTACAGACAGAATGGCTATCATGTGTCTTGTAGTTGGCTCCTACAGACAGAATGGCTATCATGTGTCTTGCAGTTGGCTCCTATACACAGTATGGCTATCATGTGTCTTGTAGTTGGATCCTATACACAGAATGGTTATCATGTGTCTTGTAGTTGGCTCCTATACACAGAATGGCTATCATGTGTCTTGTAGTTGGCTCCTATACACAGAATGGCTATCATGTGTCTTGCAGTTGGCTCCTATACACAGAATGGCTATCATGTGTCTTGTAGTTGGCTCCTATACACAGAATGGCTATCATGTGACTTGTAGTTGCCTCCTATACACAGAATGGCTATCATGTGTCTTGTAATTCGCTCCTATCATGTGTCTTGTAGTTGGCTCCTATACACAGAATGGCTATCATGTGTCTTGTAGTTGGCCCCTACAGACAGAATGGCTATCATGTGTCTTGCAGTTGGCTCCTATACACAGAATGGCTATCATGTGTCTTGTAGTTGGCTCTTATACACAGAATGGCTATCATGTGTCTTGTAGTTGGCTCCTATACACAGAATGGCTATCATGTGTCTTGTAGTTGGCTCCTACAGACAGAATGGCTATCATGTGTCTTGTAGTTAGCTCCTACAGACAGAATGGCTATCATGTGTCTTGCAGTTGGCTCCTATACACAGAATGGCTATCATGTGTCTTGTAGTTGGCTCCTATACACAGAATGGCTATCATGTGTCTTGCAGTTGTCTCCTATACACAGAATGGCTATCATGTGTCTTGTAGTTGTCTCCTACAGACAGAATGGCTATCATGTGTCTTGTAGTTGGCTCCTATACACAGAATGGCTATCATGTGTCTTGTAGTTGGCTCCTACAGACAGAATGGCTATCATGTGTCTTGTAGTTGTCCCCTACAAACTGAATGGCTATCATGTGTCTTGTAGTTGGCTCCTACAGACAGAATGGCTATCATGTGTCTTGTAGTTGGCTCCTATACACAGAAGGCTATCATGTGTCTTGTAGTTGGCTCCTATACACAGAATGGCTATCATGTGTCTTGTAGTTGGCCCCTATACACAGAATGGCTATCATGTGTCTTGTAGTTGGCTCCTATACACAGAATGGCTATCATGTGTCTTGTAGTTGGCCCCCTACAGACAGAATGGCTATCATGTGTCTTGCAGTTGGCTCCTACAGACAGAATGGCTATCATGTGTCTTGTAGTTGGCTCCTATACACAGAATGGCTATCATGTGTCTTGTAGTTGGCGTCTACAGACAGAATGGCTATCATGTGTCTTGTAGTTGGCTCCTATACACAGAATGGCTATCCTGTGTCTTGCAGTTGGCGTCTACAGACAGAATGGCTATCATGTGTCTTGTAGTTGGCTCCTACAGATAGAATGGCTATCATGAGTCTTGTAGTTGGCCCCTACAGACAGAATGGCTATCATGTGTCTTGTAGTTGGCTCCTACAGACAGAATGGCTATCATGTGTCTTGTAGTTGGCGTCTACAGACAGAATGGCTATCATGTGTCTTGTAGTTGGCTCCTACAGACAGAATGGCTATCATGTGTCTTGTAGTTGGCGTCTACAGACAGAATGGCTATCATGTGTCTTGTAGTTGGCTCCTACAGACAGAATGGCTATCATGTGTCTTGTAGTTGGCCCCTATACACAGAATGGCTATCATGTGTCTTGTAGTTGTCTCCTACAGACAGAATGGCTATCATGTGTCTTGTAGTTGGCCCCTATACACAGAATGGCTATCATGTGTCTTGTAGTTGTCTCCTACAGACAGAATGGCTATCATGTGTCTTGTAGTTGGCCCCTATACACAGAATGGCTATCATGTGTCTTGTAGTTGGCCCCTATACACAGAATGGCTATCATGTGTCTTGTAGTTGGCCCCTATACACAGAATGGCTATCATGTGTCTTGTAGTTGGCCCCTATACACAGAATGGCTATCATGTGTCTTGCAGTTGATCCCTATACATAGAATGGCTATCATGTGTCTTGCAGTTGATCCCTATACACAGAATGGCTATCATGTGTCTTGCAGTTGATCCCTATACACAGAATGGCTATCATGTGTCTTGCAGTTGGCGTCTACAGACAGAATGGCTATCATGTGTCTTGTAGTTGGCTCCTACATACAAAATGGCTATCATGTGTCTTGTAGTTGATCCCTAGAGACAGAATGGCTATCATGTGTCTTGTAATTGGCTCCTATACACAGAATGGCTATCATGTGTCTTGTAGTTGGCCCCTATACACAGAATGGCTATCGTGTGTCTTGTAGTTGGCCCCTATACACAGAATGGCTATCATGTGTCTTGTAGTTGGCCCCTATACACAGAATGGCTATCATGTGTCTTGTAGTTGGCCCCTATACACAGAATGGCTATCATGAGTCTTGTAGTTGGCCCCTATACACAGAATGGCTATCATGTGTCTTGTAGTTGATCCCTATACATAGAATGGCTATCATGTGTCTTGCAGTTGATCCCTATACATAGAATGGCTATCATGTGTCTTGCAGTTGATCCCTATACATAGAATGGCTATCATGTGTCTTGCAGTTGATCCCTATACATAGAATGGCTATCATGTGTCTTGCAGTTGATCCCTATACATAGAATGGCTATCATGTGTCTTGCAGTTGATCCCTATACACAGAATGTGTCTTGCAGTTGGCGTCTACAGACAGAATGGCTATCATGTGTCTTGTAGTTGGCTCCTACATACAAAATGGCTATCATGTGTCTTGTAGTTGATCCCTAGAGACAGAATGGCTATCATGTGTTTTGTAGTTAGCCTCTACAGACAGCATGGCTATCATGTGTCTTGTAATCGCTCCTATACACAGAATGGCTATCATGTGTCTTGTAGTTGGCTCCTATACACAGAATGGTTATCATGTGTCTTACAGTTGGCTCCTATACACAGAATGGCTATCATGTGCCTTGTAGTTGGCTCCTATACACAGAATGGCTATCATGTGTCTTGTAGTTGTCTCCTACAGGCAGAATGGCTATCATGTGTCTTGTAATTGTCCCCTACAGGCAAAATGGCTATCATGTGTCTTGTAGTTGGCTCCTATACACAGAATGGCTATCATGTGTCTTGTAGTTGGCTTCTACAGACAGAATGGCTATCATATGTCTTGTAGTTGGCTCCTATACACAGAATGGCTATCATGTGTCTTTAGTTGGCTCCTATACACAGAATGGCTATCATGTGTCTTGTAGTTGTCTCGTATACACAGAATGGCTATCATGTGTCTTGTAGTTGGCCCCTACAGACAGAATGGCTATCATGAGTCTTGTAATTGGCTCCTATACACAGAATGGCTATCATGTGTCTTGTAGTTGGCTCCTACAGACAGAATGGCTATCATGTGTCTTGTAGTTGTCCCCTACAGGCAAAATGGCTATCATGTGTCTTGTAGTTGGCTCCTATACACAGAATGGCTATCATGTGTCTTGTAGTTGGCTCCTATACAAAGAATGGCTATCATATGTCTTGTAGTTGGCTCCTATACACAGAATGGCTATCATGTGTCTTTAGTTGGCTCCTATACACAGAATGGCTATCATGTGTCTTGTAGTTGGCTCCTATACACAGAATGGCTATCATGTGTCTTGTAGTTGGCCCCTACAGACAGAATGGCTATCATGTGTCTTGTAGTTGGCTCCTATACACAGAATGGCTATCATGTGTCTTGTAGTTGGCTCCTACAGACAGAATGGCTATCATGTGTCTTGTAGTTGTCTCCTACAGACAGAATGGCTATCATGTGTCTTGTAGTTGGCCCCTATACACAGAATGGCTATCATGAGTCTTGTAGTTGGCCCCTACAGACAGAATGGCTATCATGTGTCTTGTAGTTGGCTCCTATACACAGAATGGCTATCATGTGTCTTGTAGTTGGCTCCTACAGACAGAATGGCTATCATGTGTCTTGCAGTTGGCTCCTACAGACAGAATGGCTATCATGAGTCTTGTAGTTGGCCCCTACAGACAGAATGGCTATCATGTGTCTTGCAGTTGGCTCCTACAGACAGAATGGCTATCATGTGTCTTGCAGTTGGCTCCTACAGACAGAATGGCTATCATGTGTCTTGCAGTTGGCTCCTAAAGACAGAATGGCTATCATATGTCTTGTAGTTGGCTCCTACAGACAGAATGGCTATCATGTGTCTTGTAGTTGTCTCCTACAGACAGAATGGCTATCATGTGTCTTGTAGTTGTCTCCTACAGACAGAATGGCTATCATTTGTCTTGTAGTTGGCTCCTACAGACAGATGGCTATCATGTGTCTTGTAGTTGGCTCCTACAGACAGAATGGCTATCATGTGTCTTGTAGTTGGCTCCTACAGACAGAATGGCTATCATGTGTCTTGTAGTTGTCCCCTACAGACAGAATGGCTATCATGTGTCTTGTAGTTGGCTCCTACAGACAGAATGGCTATCATGTGTCTTGTAGTTGGCTCCTACAGACAGGATGGCCATCATGTGTCTTGTAGTTGGCTCCTACAGACAGAATGGCCATCATGTGTCTTTAGTTGGCTCCTACAGACAGAATGGCTATCATGTGTCTTTAGTTGGCTCCTACAGACAGAATGGCTATCATGTGTCTTGTAGTTGGCGTCTACAGACAGAATGGCTATCATGTGTCTTGTAGTTGGCTCCTACAGACAGAATGGCCATCATGTGTCTTGTAGTTGGCTCCTACAGACAGAATGGCCATCATGTGTCTTTAGTTGGCTCCTACAGACAGAATGGCTATCATGTGTCTGTCAGTTGGCCACTGCACAGAGAAACTGACGTCTGCAATGTTGGTCAGAAAATTTTGTGAAACACTTTCAACGACTCATCCGTACAGTGGATGAGACTCGGCTGTATGGTCGCGATCTTCCCACTGAACCAACAGCACGCTCAACTCTGGGCAGGAGCTGGTCATGTCAGAAAAAAAAACCCACGACAAGTGTTTGGACAGATAAGGATTTGAACCCATGGCCGTTCAGCCTGAAGTCCGTTGCATGAGGTCGGTCTGATAATATTCACCCTCACCTGTCGGCATCACCGGGTTCAGTGTTAGCCACCGCACTCTTTGACACCGCCACTCTCCTCCAAATGGCTCTGTCATGACTTTTGTGGACAACTTGTTGAATATTTAGGCCACTGATGTTGGTTATGTTCTCGATGTATGAGATTGGAGGTCTACCTTTCTTCCTTTTCGCCACTGTATTTCCTTGAAAGATGGTTGCCATGAGGTCCGTGTTCTTTCTACGTGACACGTGGCCAATGTGTTTTAGTTTTCCGTGTTGATGTCTGCTAGTATCTTCCTGGTGGTAACAAGCTCTTCTAAGACACAGTTCTTCTTCTATCTGTCCATTTGACACGTGGTACACACACACACACATACACACGCACACACACACACTCATACACACACACATACACACACACGCGCACACACACACACACACACACCACGCACGCGCAAACCCACACACGCGCGCGCGCGCACACACACACACACTCGCACACACAGAATCTCTTACCATTGGGACAAACAGGACAGCAGTAAGGCCCCCTGATAGCACACCACACACACAACACACACACACACACACACACACACACACACACACACACACACACACACACACAGAATCTCTTAACATTGGGACAAACAGGACAGCAATAAGGCCCCCTGATAACACACACACACACACACACACCACACACACACACACACAGAATCTCTTACCATTGGGACAAACAGGACAGCAATAAGGCCCCCTGATAACACACACACACACACACACACACACACACACACACACACACACACACACACAACACAATCTCTTACCATTGGGACAAACAGGACAGCAGTAAGGACCCCTGATAACAGAATCCCAGCAAGTCAGTTTCCTCTGGCAAGAAGGATGGCTGCACACGGCAACTCCCTCACTGCTGCACACGCACTGCCCACAGTCCTCGCCAAAAGATTTGGTTCCTCCAGGAATCAAGCCAGGAATCAACGTGTTGTTCTGCGTTCTGCACTCTGGAGTTGCAGTAGTGGCGGTGGTGGTGGGCAGTGGCGTAGTGGTGGTGGTAGTTGTTGTTGTCGTGGGTGCTTGTGTGGCTGGGGCGTCTCCGGGACCTGCGGCTGGGGCTGCGGCCGCAGGCAAAATAACGACGGGGGGAGGATGGGCAGACACACTCCGGGGAATTATTACGGCTGCCAGGAGAATGGTCAGTATTGTCAGAACCAGCGTCATCCTCGTGCTTGTCGTCTGCCTGCCTGTCCTGTAACGTGGTTCTCCCCCTTCTTCTTCTTCTTCTTCTTTTTTTTTTTTCTTCTGCTTCTTCCTATTCCAATCGCGGAACTCACTGAAAAACACATGTCTGTGACTGCATTCATGGAAAGACTGAACAATGGGGGATGGTGGGGTTGGGAGTGGAGTAGCTATCAAAGTACGAGCGTTCAAGCCACGAACAAGATGGTTCCTCGAAGTGATACAAATTTCGTACTAGTAAACTTGGAAACTAAACCGCAAAACTTACTGAAATAATCTGCTGTTCCACAGATAGCCGTATAAAAAAAGTGTAACTTCTGTCAAAGAATGCGGAAGCGAACCTTCACAGCTGGAAAGAACATCCAACTGGCGTTTGCTCTATGTTCCTTATAAACCAGGGAAAGAAAAACGCGAGCAACAGTAACAACGGCAACAAACATCAGTCACAACTTTGTTCTGATAACAATGATGATGATGATGATGATGATGATGATGATGATGGATGATAATGATGGATGATGACGATGAATGATGTCGATGGTGATGACGACGACGACGACGACGATGATGATGACGACGATGATGACGATGATGATGACCCTTTGGATGATTGGTCAATTTATGTTTCAAGGGAGGTAAACCCTTAAAGTTTAATTCCCTGGATTTGCAGGGTTGGGTCCCTTGGCGGCTTCAACACGAGTTCTTTCCTTTCTGGGTAAATCGTGAAATGGCATGACCCTTAGTTAAACGGACTTTTCCATCCAACAGATGAGGAACTGGTCTGCCATCCCGTCTATCCACCGCCATTTTGGTCTTCCTCTGGTTCTGACGCCCCAGTATGTGCTCTTGTTGGCTCGAAGGGCTGGCCGGTGAGTGGCATTCTGGTCAGACGACCAGAAACACTCCATTCACTATTGTGTGATGTAATGGTTGATACGGTCTGTTTCATCCATCTCTGTGATCTCTTCGTTTTTGTTCATGTTTCTTTTAGTCTTCCTGCTTGCTCTACATCATCCCACAGGTTGTGATCTTTCTCTGAGAGGTTTCTGTTTTAATATCCAGATCTGGCACTGGAAAGTCAATGTCCGTACAAAGATTATGCCGAGAAGCCTGGCTTTCGTTTCCATGGGGATGCTGGAATGGTTTAGAAGAGGTGGAAGTTGGTAGCTCACGTCAGTTGCCTTTTTGGACTGCGGTCTCAATTCCTCTGTCCATTTTTTTCCCATCTTCGGTAAATGAGCAGTTCAACTATTTAAATTCTGACGTTTGGTGATCTTGTTGCTAGTTTGTGAGGTGTTCATCCTACTCTGCCATTCTAATGCTAACGTTTTATTTATTTTAGTCCTTTTTTCCCACTGGACGTAGCAGTAGGGAATTTTCAGTGTTTTTCTCCTTGTATCTGGTGTTTGTTCGTTTGTGATCTTCATCATCATCATCAGGTGCACTGCCGCATGGCGTTGGCGACCATGGACTTCCAACCATCTCTATCTCTCGTTGCCCCCAGCATCTCCCCCACCCTCCTCATCCCCAGCGCCTCTGCAAGTCCGTCCAGCATTCTCTCCCTGGGTCTACCCGGTGCTCTCTTTCCCTCCATCTTTCCTGTTGTGACCAGGTGCTCCAAATCCCCCTTCCTCATAAAATGGCCTATAAATGTTGCTTGTCTTTTCCTAATCTTTCTTATGAGTGATCTACTTGTGTCTGCCTCCATCAAGACTGTCTCGTTTGTTTTCTTTGCTGTCCATGGAACTCTCAACATTCTTCTGAGAAACCACATCTCGGCTGCCTCGATCCTGATCTGGCTTTGCTTGCTGACTGTCCACGCCTCGCATCCGTACAACAGTATTGGTTCTATATAACATTCAAGGACTCTCTTTCTGATGTTAATTGATAGGCATTTGTTGGTAAGAATGCTTGTCATCTTCTTGAATGCTGTTTTGGCTTGGCCGATTCTGCCAGCTATTTCGATGTGCATCTGCCATCTGATGAAATTACCATTCCCAGGTATTTGAACTTATTAACCTGTGTCAAGGTTGTGCCATTTGCTGTTATTTTGCAGGAGGGGATTTCATGTTTTTTACTGATCACCACGACTTCAGTCTTCCTGCTGTTTAGTTCCAACCCCTTACCTTTGTTTTCTGTTTCTAGTATATTCACAAGGATTTGTAGGTCCCTTTCATTTTCTGCAATTAGCACGGTGTCATCTGCGTACCGAATGTTGTTTATCATTTTCCCTCCAACCTTTAATCCAGGGTCTTCTTCTAGGTTTCTCATGATGTTTTCGCTATATACTGAAAACAGATCTGGTGACAAAACACAACCCTGTCTGACTCCTCTTTTGATGTTTTGGAAAGAGCTTATATTGTTTTCTATTCTCATTGCAGCTGTTTGTTCCAGTACATATTCCTGATTATTCGTAGATCTTTTCCATCGACATTGAGTCTCTCCAGTTGGTTGATCAATTCATCATGTCGTACCCGATCGAAAGCCTTGGTATAGTCAACAAAGCATAAATACAAATCCTTATTCATCTCAATTGACCTCTCTATGATAGTTCTTAGGATGTATATGGCATTAATAGTTCCTTTCCCCTCCACAAATCCACACTGTTCTTCTGCTATTTCTCTTTTGATTCTATTCCTTGTCCTCATCATGATTATTCTTAACAGGATTTTTCTTACATGACTCATTGGAAGTGCAATGAAAATTGATTTTGACATATCTTTGGGGATTTTTCCTGTGTCATAAATTTCATTTAGGACTTATTTTTTCTATGCCAAATTCCTTCAGGGCTTCAATCATCTCTGTAGTAATGTTGTCTGGTCCTGGGGCTTTTCCTGGTTTCATTTTTTTCAGTGCTGCTCTAACTTTATCTTTCATTATGGGTGGTCCTTCAAAGTTCTTTTTTACAATTTTTTCTTCGTTTCTGTCATCCTCAAAAAGGTCTTTAATGTAATCTCCCCATCTGTCTAATATTTTGTCTTTTTCCATCTTTCGATTTTAAGCAACCAGGTGATGTGCATGTATTTTTCCTGAGGACAATTGACGTCGTTAACTTTCTTCTTTCTCTTTCTCCTGTCCATGGTTTTCCTGGGGAAAAACTATGACGGTGGTTTCCCCTTGCCTTCCATCGGTTTTTTTTTCGGGTTAACTCCCTTAGCCTTATTCTCTCCCGAGATGTCCACAAGGCAGTGGAGCTATTTACCCATAGCTTGGGGATCTGGTTCGTGGGCACCAGGGCGTGTCCACACGCCGGTGGGCCTGCATGCCTCACGTCTGGGGGCCAGACCTCCTCCGAGTCCTACGAGATTCAGCCTGAGTCTGTGAGGTGCTCAGTTACCGCCTGTCGCCACGAGGAGGCACAGCGTAGGGCTAGCTGATGGAGAGGCTATGTACTGACAGGAAGAGACTTACACATTGCTCTTCTTTTCGCACAGCAGTGCTAGCCAGCGGTGCAGGCCGAAGCCGACACATTAGACGCATCACATCTGCCAATATGTGATCTTACGCTTGACAAAGGCCAGTTGGCCAAAACTTTGCTTCTGTCTTGTCTGGTTGTATTAAATACGCGGTCTGATTCTTTTTTCGTTTTTTTTTCTGGTTCCTGTTTGCTTGAATGCGGGCAGTCACACTTGTTTTGGATTACTTATTTAACTTGTTTGCCTGTCATCTACACGAAGCTGTGACTACTATGTGACCTGTTTAATACTGTTTTGATCATCGTTGTGTTATTACATATATTTTAAGCTGCTTTTAGCTCTGCACATTTCTTGTCTATAAATTCTAAATGAATGAAGTAATTCGCTGATCAGAAGCACACCAATTTACATAAATAAAATACATATTTTTCAAAGGATTTTCAAAGCATTCAATTTTCAAAAGTGGACAGATACAGGATCACTGAATTAAACTGAATATCTTTACAAAACTGAAGTAACTCGACAGTCACCAGCCACTGGAACACAAGCTTGGAGTAATCCACACCCTCACCCACCAAGCTGAGACCATCTGCTGTACCGACACCACTAGAGAAGAAGAGGTGCAGTACATCAAGAAAGTACTCAGTGTGTCGAGATACCAGAAGTGGGCCTGGGATATCCCGGGGGGGGGGGGCAAGAAAACCATACCCCACCCCTCCACTGAATGGCCAACCCCTTTGAGAGGGCACGTCTCTTTGCCATACGTCAGCGGCGTCACTGAGGCTCTCAGCAGGAAGATCAGGAAGTTGGGAGTCAGCGTCCACGCCAAGCCCACCAACACCATCAGAAGCCAGTTAGTCCACCCCAAAGACAAAACAGACAAATTGGACAAATCAGGGGTGATATACAAGATAGACTGCCAGGACTGTGACCAAAGTTACATTGGCGAAACTGAGCGCAACTTGCACAAAAGATTAAAAGAACTCAAATGTGAGTCCTCTCCAGTGGGGGAACATCTGACCCACACCCAACACCACTTTGAAAAGGACAGTGTGCAAGTTCTCGACAAAGAAGCAAGATGGTTCCAGAGTGGAGTAAAGGAGGAAGTCTACATCGCCGCAAGGAACCCCACCCTCAACCGTGACCAGGGCCGACACAACCTGCCATCGGTGTACTCCTCACTCATTCAGTCGCACTGTCGTGAGTTCGCTCACGGCGGTGCGCACTGAAGCCAGTTCTCAACCCAGCAATTGCGCCGAAGAAGTCGGCCGGATCGCCGATGAAAGCTACGCAAGTGAGTAGCCATTTTACTGAGAGATAGGTTTAGCCAGGTAGCCATTATGAAGTAATTCAATATGACTTTTATCAAACACGCCCAGAGAAAAAAAGAAAGAGCTTATCAGATGCTGGAACTTAAAAAAACATGGAGATTTCTCAACAAAGATAAAGAAAGTAAACCTATGTCTCTTCCAACTGACGTGTACCTGCGAGAGATTGCCCATACTCACATCTCGCTCTCGGCCAGAACTCCAGACGAATCTTCCTCTGGTGCCCGTCAGTTTTATCCCTCTCAACACCATCGATCGCACCTCTTTGACCATTCCAGTAAACACGGGAAACACAGATTCTGCACCAAAATGAGCACGTCAGTGAACGCCCAGTCAAGCGTTGGTAAACTCATTTGCGCTGAAAGGAGGCGTCACTGCCACAGATTTTCGTCTTGATGTCACCTAGTCGATAGCCCAGGGAGGCAGATTTCGTCTGACATCAAATATATCTTACACTGCCACAGTGTTGAAACAAGGGCCGGTTCACAGATGTTCGTAAACATCAAGGGAAAAAATGAGAGTACATTTTAATAAGCTACTTCTGATTTATGGGGTGGTTGAGTGCGAGTTTGTCACTTAGTGTGTGTGTGTTTCTCTGTGGTGTGTGTGTGTGTGTGTGTGTGTGTGTGTGTGTGTGTGTTTGTGTGTGTTTGTGTTTGTGTGTGTGTGTGTGCGCGTGTGTGTGTGTGTGTGTGTTTGTGTGTGTGTGTGTGTGTGTGTGTGTGTGTGTGTGTGTGTGTGTGTGTGTGTGTGTGTATCATAACGATAATGATATCACTACTGTTTTCAACGTTAAAAGTTATTTGTTGGTAGCCTTTTCAAAAAAAAAACTTGCCATTGTTAAGACACAGAAACAGACAGACTGACAGACAGACAGAGACACACAGAGAGAGATGCAGACAGACGAACAGACAGACTGAGACAGTCAGAAATCAAAAGTCCGACCATTTGATATACATTGGCCATATTCCACGCTGCAATAGCAATGGGGGTGGGGTGGGGGGTGGGGGTGAGGAAGTTTACACTATTCCGTTCACTGATCTACCAGCCAAACATACAGACTTTCGTGTGTGTGTGTGTGTGTCTGTGTGTGTATCATAACGATAATGATATCACTACTGTTTTCCAACGTTAAAAGTTATTTGTTGGTAGCCTTTTCAAAAAAAAAAACTTGCCATTGTTAAGACACAGAAACAGACAGACTGACAGACAGACAGAGACACACAGAGAGAGATGCAGACAGACGAACAGACAGACTGAGACAGTCAGAAATCAAAAGTCCGACCATTTGATATACATTGGCCATATTCCACGCTGCAATAGCAATGGGGGTGGGGGGTGGGGGGTGGGGGTGGGGGTGAGGAAGTTTACACTATTCCGTTCACTGATCTACCAGCCAAACATACAGACTTTCAGTGAAATCAAACGGCCAGTCATTAGTCAAAATCATCAATGAATCAACAAGCGATCAACTAATAATCGACCGACAGGCAAAATATTCAACCATTTGACAGTAATCAACCAAACCAAAAAAATATTCAATCGCAAAGTTAGACAGACAGACAGACAGAGACAGATACAGACAGACCCACAGAAGGACAAAGACGAAGAGAAGAAAAACAAATATATTCATCCTTTCATGTTAATGTGATGGTACGGTGGTAAGGGTGAGGGTGAAGACAGGAGGCAGAGGAGCAGAAGAGCGCAGGTGGTAAGGCAGATTGACAAAGAAGACCCAGGGAAGGCAGAGATGGTGTTTCTCTCTTTATTCCGACCCAACCGTTCACGACCAGACCAGAGGAGAAAGGTGTAAATGGTACTCACACTCATCCACTTATCTTCTCGGCATGCGAACTGTATTGACGGCACCGCGATCCCGCAGGCGAATCGACTCTTTGGGGCCCCTCAAGGGCCAGATATGTGTTTCTTCGTGCAAGCTCAACGATGTTTATCTTGCGGTCCACATAACAAATATCATCATATTACACATCAGAAAATTCTACACAGCACACATACTGTTGTATTCTACTTCATTTTGCACAATATTCACTTAGGTCGAAACTATGAGTGATTTAAGTCAATGTTTATACTTTGCTGAAAGGGATTTTAGCCGTATATTTACATATTTAATCAATCCATATTAATCCATGAAAAATATCAAACAAATGAATAAATAGACGATAACCGATAAGTTTATGTCGACATACTTTCAATAGGTAAACCAATCCCCTCAACACCATCAGAAGCCAGTTAGTCCACCTCAAAGATATTCTGATACAATTCATGTGTATTAGATGATTTGCCTCAATTATTAAATCAGGTCTTGTGTCTGTATCAAAAGACTGTAAGGCATATAATACAGATTTTGAATCAACACACAGAACTACTTTGAAAGACACAGGCCGAAGGCTTATTAAATAATGCAACGCTTGAACAACAATCCCTTCTAATACCTTACTGCTTAGCAATATTTTATTGCAGTATCAGTTCGTTCATTTTATAAAAGGAGCAAAAAATGTAATTGAAATTTATATTCTAAGTCAGATTTTTAAGCATTTTAACAATTCGATTCTACATGCCGGCAAGATGGCGGTCATTTTGGCGGTTGGCCGCACTTTGACTTGGCCTGAACTTTCTTTAATGCACGCTTAATATCTAATGATTAAAAGTGTGATGTGGTTCAAATGAAAGATTAGAATATCAATATTCTAATCGTGATCTTAAAATTTCCATAATTTATTTCATTATTTTACAAATTTCCGATTATAGTCATGGCTCACTGGTCGGAAATTCGAATAGTACCGAACGATCAGACAACAAAATCATTGATTTCAGGAAAACCAGGGGAAATTTCACCTCGAGGACATTTCCCATAAGAAATACATACTTTTCTGCTAAACTAGAATGCACAAATTACTCATTTCCTAGCTTTTAATGGTTTAAATAATAGAATTTCCTAATATTTTTGAAAATCGCTGAACCAGGGGAGGTAAATGTACTCAAGATCATTTGAGAGAAGAAAAGGCGTCTGCTACACGCCGATGGGTGTGCACAGCTACACTAATCTTTTCTTTTTTTTTTCTTTTTTTTTTTGAGTCATTTCTGATACACAGAACTAGATATTCTGATACAATTCATTATTATTGCGTCTTTAACTGTATGTCTTATAGTTCATGAGTTTGTTTTATATAGTTTGACAAACGGACAGACACAGAGATAGAGACAGAAAATGAAACAGAGGGAGACAGAGAAACAGAGAGACAGAGAAGTGAGAGATAGAGAAAGAGAGACAGACAGACAAGACCGACAGAGGAAAGGACAGACAGACAGACAGAGACACAGACACAGACAGAGACAGAGAGGGTGTGTGTGTGTGTGTGTTCGTTTCGTTCGTTCCTTGATTTAACGTCTTTTCACTATAAGTGATATTAGACGGGTAAAATGGCATGGAGAATGATTTTTGGGGGGGGGGGGGGGGGAGGGGGGAGGAGGGGAAAGAAGGGAACAGAGCAAGAGACGGAAAAAAAATTAAAAGGAATTGGCAAGGTCTTTAGAAAAAGGATATGGATGAACAGAGAAATGAAACTAGAACAACGCTAACATCAAATGTAAAAGAAAAATCGTCATAAAAGCAAAACAAAACAAAATAAAATAATAATAATTAAAATAATAACCTTAAAGTAACGCATTAACAGGACTGTGAACCAATGATTCTGAAATTTTAACTAACAGAACTTGATCTGATATTACTTCTTTAAAATGCTTTTCAAGATAGTTTCCTTGTGTAAACATCTTTGGTAAAAAATAACGAAGCTTTCTGCAGTAAAACAAACAGTGATACAATGTGAATTGTTCACCACAAATACATAAAACGTTTTTACAATATTTTGTTTTCAAAGCGTTCAGTTGAATACGAAAATATGTGGTAACAATTAATCTCAAATGATATAACGAAGAATACTGCATTTTTTTACAGATATTTTGAACTGAAAGTTTGATTCTTTTTTGAGATACAAATTTTTCATTTAAATGTTCATGAAATCGAATCCATGATGCTAATTCTAGCGAGTTGTAAGCTTCTTTTACCGAGGTGTTAACATGTAATTCTATGGAATTTTCAGAACGGAGTGCACCGGATTTAGCTGCTCTGTCAACTACGTTGTTGCCGTGAAGACCAACGTGAGAAGGCACCCAGCATAAACTGATTTCCGAGCCATTTATCTTTAAACAGTGTATTAGATGATTTGCCTCAATTATTAAATCAGGTCTTGTGTCTGTATCAAAAGACTGTAAGGCATATAATACAGATTTTGAATCAACACACAGAACTACTTTGAAAGACACAGGCCGAAGGCTTATTAAATAATGCAACGCTTGAACAACAGCGACCAATTCTGCTGTATATATAGATACATTTGCCCCAATGAAAAAAGACTTTTTAATGTTAAATTTTGGAACATAAAACGCTGCTCCAGCGCTCTGATTTGCTAAGACTGACCCATCAGTAAAAATGTGGAGGTGGGTACGGTACTTTTCATCGATGTGTTCACAAACTGTGGATAGCGTAATGTTGACATTATCATCTTTTCTAACGTCTGCATAATCGAGATCAAACGTGGCCTTTAGCATTTCCCATGTAGGGATAGGCGTTAACGTTGGTTTCTCGGCTATTTCATCCATAGTTATGCTGGATTGTTTGATCAGGTCAGATATGTAAGTTGCGGTTGTAATTTGTGATGAAATGTTTTTTGCTCATTTTGGAAAGTCAATATTAGACCTGATTTAATTTCTTTGCTCACAAAATTATTCGCTTGTGAAGTAGTTCTAATTGCAAACTTTGCTGTAGCTAGCTCACGATGGTTGTTTAGAGGTAGAATTCCAGCAACTTTGTACGTTTCCAGAGTAGAAGCATGAGTTGGTACACCTAGTGCAATTTTAAGACTTTTGCAGTCCAAGTTCTGAATCTTTTTTAGTAAATATTTAGGTGCATTGAAAAAAAACTTCTTGCGCGTAGGATAATTTAAACCCGACCAGCGCTGTTGACAGATGAATCAGTATATTTGTATCCATTCCCCAGGGTAATTTGCTTATTATCTTTAGAAAATTTAAGGTTTTTCGTGCTTTTGTTAAAATATAATCAAAATGAACATTCCAGCTTAATTTCGACGTGATGTAAACTCCCAGAAATTTTACGACCTGTTTATATGTTTATAATTTAACACTTCACCAAGCAATTTAAAAGTAGGCAAGTTATTTGAGTTACCACCAGGATCAAACAGCATCATGTTAGTTTTTTTTTTGCCGACAACGACAGACCATTTTCTAACATATAGTTTCCAAGATTATCAAGATCAATTTGATACAATTTCCTGATGTAATTCCGTATTCTCTATGGAGTTGTCTTTTTTAAAGTGATATTCATCCAAGTGCATATATCATCAGCATACTGTACTAAAACAACACGATTTGAAAAAGCTTTAGGAAGATCCTGTATAAGGATATTAAATAAAATAGGTGCTATCACTGAACCTTGTGGAATCCCCATGTCGAGGCGTCGTGAAGTAGAATAACTAGCTCCCACTCTAGCCTGTATTGTTCTATTAGCTAAAAAAGATTTAATGTAATTGTACATATTGCCAGATAAACCAACAGATTTTAGCTTGAACAATAAACGTTAATGCCAAACTTGATCGTAAGCTTTCTTTACATCAAAGAAAGTAGCTAAAACACTTTTTCTGCGGGCAAACTGTTATTTGATCTGAGTCGTAAGTTTAACCAGGTGTTCATCTCTGTGTTGTGTGTGTGTGTGTGTGTGTGTGTGTGTGTGTGTGTGTGTGTGTGTGTGTGAGTGTGTTGTATGTGTATGTGTGTGTGTGTGTGTGTGTGTGTGTGTGTGCGTGTGTGTGCGTGTGTGTGTGTGCGTGTGTATGTGTGTGTGTGTGCCCGCGTGTGTGTGGTGAAGGGTTGGGTGGGGGGAGGGGGTGAAGGGTCGGGTGGGGGGAGGGTGAAGGGTCGTGTGGGGGGAGGGGTGAAAGGTCAGGTGGGGGAAGGTGGTGAAGGGTCGGGTGGGGGAAGGTGGTGAAGGGTCGTGTGGGGGGAGGGGTGAAAGGTCGGGTGGGTGAAGGGGGTGAAGGATCGGATGGGTGAGGTGATGAAGGGTCGTGTGGGGGGAGGGGTGAAGGGTCGGATGGGGGGAGGGGTGAAGGGTCGTGTGGGAGGAGGGGTGAAGGGTCAGGTGGAGTAGGGGTGAAGGGTCGGGTGGGGGAAGGGGTTGAAGGGTCAGGTGGGGGAAGAGGGGAAAGGGTCGGATGGGGGAGGGGGTGAAGGGTCAGGTGGGGGAGATGGTGAAGGGTC
>CM060309.1:12375569-12378069 GCA_030674185.1 Monoplex corrugatus
GAGTATTTTGCCTGTTGGTTGATTATCAGTTGATCGTTTGTTGATTTAATGATTTTGACTAATGACTGGCCATTTGATTTCACTGAAAGACTGCACGCTTGGCTGGTAGATCGGCAAACAGAATGGTATATCATAAATCGATCGGCGAACGGAATAGTGTATCATATATTGATTGGTCATTAACGGACTGATCTAATGTGTTGATAGACAAGTAATGATCTGTCAGCAGTATTTTTATGTTGAATGATAGATCGGATTAGTAAAAGGTGATGCTGTTGGTTGTTAAACTGAAGAAGTCGGCTCCTGTAGCTTGGGAAAACAAAGAAGTGTTGAAAGATACAATTCAAATGACTTTAACGGGAAAGACACGAGCGTGCAGATGGACCCAGAGCACCAATGCTTCGCCACTCTCCGGACAATCACCACCCCCCATCCCCGCCACACACACACACACACACACACACACACACACACACACACACCACACACACACACACACACCACACACACCATCAGCTCCTAACGCCAGTCTACAGCCATTTCCATTCGGACCCAGTCATCAGTTACCTTGTTTACAAACGGAATGGCAAGCTGGGGAGATGACAAACCCCGGGACATAGCCACACAACGCGCACCAACCAGGTCCAGCCCAGCCTCCGGGACATAGCCACACAACGCACACCAACCAGGTCCAGCCCAGCCTCCGGGACATAGCCACACAACGCGCACCAACCAGGTCCAGCCCAGCCTCCGGGACATAGCCACACAACGCACACCAACCAGGTCCAGCCCAGCCTCCGGGACATAGCCACACAACGCACACCAACCAGGTCCAGCCCAGCCTCCGGGACATAGCCACACAACGCACACCAACCAGGTCCAGCCCAGCCTCCGGGACATAGCCACACAACGCACACCAACCAGGTCCAGCCCAGCCTCCGGGACATAGCCACACAACGCACACCAACCAGGTCCAGCCCAGCCTCCGGGACATAGCCACACAACGCACACCAACCAGGTCCAGCCCAGCCTCCGGGACATAGCCACACAACGCACACCAACCAGGTCCAGCCCAGCCTCCGGGACATAGCCACACAACGCACACCAACCAGGTCCAGCCCAGCCTCCGGGACATAGCCACACAACGCACACCAACCAGGTCCAGCCCAGCCTCCGGGACATAGCCACACAACGCACACCAACCAGGTCCAGCCCAGCCTTAGGACCAAGAGAGAATGGAAGAGTCATCTTTCGCCCTACTGTCTGCTTTCATTCCTCTTTTGGACATCCCGCCAGACACCAGATCGCGTAGCTGCCAGATCTTTTTCCCTCACTGTGATATGTATTGTAACCAGTCGCCGTGGTGTAGTGGTTAGCGCAACGGACTACCGACTGGAATGTTGTGGATTCGAAACCCCATCAGTCTCTTCAAAAATCATTGTGGGATTTTTCGGCTCTAGCCAGCTCCTACCCAGAGTTGGGAGTGCTATGGGCTCATTGGGAAGACTGGGACCACACAGTCAAGTCTCGCCCATTTCACGGATGCGTCATTGAAGATGTTGCTCAAATCTTCTGACTGGCACCGCAGGTTTCTGTTCTGTATCTCTCGGGCCTGCTTGGCGCCAGGATATATTATGACAGTAAGCGTAGAGTACAGCCCTGTCACACAGTCTCAATCCTAGATGGAACTCCACAGCATCATGATCATCATCCTCATCAACATCATCATTACCGCATTGTAAAAACTGTGCCAGCTTCTGTGGCCATTAAGGTTGAGAAAAAGGACGAAAAAAAAAAAAGGGGGGGTGAGCTCAAAGGTAACCTCCCTGAGTGTGATGATCCTAAAACATGATCTTACTTACTTTTACTTTTTCCTTCCGCTTGTACCGGTGGGCGTCGCGGGGAGATACAGTCGTCTGTCAGCAGCAAGGCGGGTGGCCTGGAGAAGGGACATCTCGTGAGCTCTGATGTATTATATACAATATATATAAAACATGATATGGGGTGAAGGGTCGGGTGGGGGAAGGGGTGAAGGGTCGGGTGGGGGAGGGGGTGAACGGTCGGGTGGGGGAGGGGTGAAAGGTCAGTTGGGGGAAGGGGGTGAAGGGTCGGGTGAGGGAGGGGGTGAAGGGTCGGGTGGGGGAAGGGGGTGAAAGGTCAGGTGGGGAAAGGGGGAGAAGGGTCGGGTGGGGTAGGGGGTAAAGGGTCGGGTGGGGGAAGGGGGTGAAAGGTCAGGTGGGGGAAGGGGTGAAGGGTCGGGTGGGGGAAGGGGTGAAGGGTCGCGTGAGGGGAGGAGTAAAGGATCAGTTGGGGGAAGGGGGGAAGGGTCGGGTGGGGGAGGGGGTGAAGGGTCGGGTGGGGGAGGGGTGAAGGGTCGGGTGGGGGAAGGGTGAAGGGTCGGGTGAAGGAAGGGTCGGATGGGGGAGGGGGAGAAGGGTCAGGTGGAGGGGGGTGAAGGGTTGGATGGGGGAGAAGGTGCGGGAGCGGTGAAATTATATTT
>CM060309.1:12380569-12463069 GCA_030674185.1 Monoplex corrugatus
GAACTCACGACAGTGCGACTGAATGAGTGAGGAGTACACCGATGGCAGGTTGTGTCGGCCCCGGTCACGGATGAGGGGTGGGGTTCCTTGCGGCGATGTAAACTGCCTCCTTTACTCCCTCTGGAGCCATCTTGCTTCTTTGTCGAGAACTTGCACACTGTCCTTTTCAAAATGATGTTGGGTGTGGGTCAGATGTTCCCCCACTGGAGAGGACTCACGTTTGTGTTTTTTTAATCTTTTGTGCAAGTTGCGCTCAGTTTCGCCAATGTAACTTTGGTCACAGTCCTGGCAGTCTATCTTGTATATCACCCCTGATTTGTCCAATTTGTCTGTTTTGTCTTTGGGGTGGACTAACTGGCTTCTGATGGTGTTGGCGGGCTTGGCGTGGACACTGACTCCCAACTTCCTGATCATCCTGCTGAAAGCCTCAGTGACGCCGCTGACGTATGGTATAGAGACGTGCCCTCTCGAAGGGGTTTGCCGTTCAGTGGAGGGGTGGGGTATGGTTTTCTTGCCCCCCAGGATATCCCAGACCCACTTCTGGTATCTCGACACACTGAGTACTTTCTTGATGTACTGCACCTCTTCTTCTCTAGTGGTGTCGGTACAGCAGATGGTCTTAGCTCGGTGGGTGAGGGTGCGGATTACTCCAAGCTTGTGTTCCAGTGGCTGGTGACTGTCGAATTGCTTCAGTTTTGTAAAGATATTCAGTTTAATTCAGTTCTCCTTATCTGTCCACTTTTGGAAATTGAATGATTTGAAAAATATGTATTTTATTTATGTAAATTGATGCGCTTCTGATCAGCAAATTACTTCATTCATTTAGAATTTATAGACAAGAAATGTGCAGAGCTAAAAGCAGTTTGAAAACATCTGTAATAACACAAAGATGATCAAAGCAGTAAGTCACAGTTTTCATGTAGATGACAGGCAAACAAGTTGAATAAGTAATCCAAAACAAGTGTGACTGTCCGCGTTCAAGCAAACAGGAACCAGAAAAAACACAGAAAATGATTCAGAACGCGTATTTAATACAAACAGACAAGACAGAAGTATATTTTCGGCCATATGGCCTTTGTCAAGTGTAAGATCACAAACGAACAAACACCAAATACAAGGAGAAAAACACTGAAAATTCCCTACTGCTTCGTCCAGTGGGAGAAAAGGACTAAAATGAATAAAACGTTAGCATTAGAATGGCAGAGTAGGATGGGCACCTCACAAACTAGCAACAAGATCACCAAACGTCAGAATTTAAATAGTTGAACTGCTCATTTACCGAAGATGGGAAAAAAATGGACAGAGGAATTGAGACCGCAGTCCAAAAAGGCAACTGACGTGAGCTACCAACTTCCACCTCTTCTAAACCATTCCAGCATCCCCATGGAAACGAAAGCCAGGCTTCTCGGCATAATCTTTGTACGGACATTGACTTTCCAGTGCCAGATCTGGACATTAAAACAGAAACCTCTCAGAGAAAGATCACAACCTGTGGGATGATGTAGAGCAAGCAGGAAGACTAAAAGAAACATGAACAGAAACGAAGAGATCGCAGAGATGGATGAAACAGACCGTTCAACCATTACATCACACAATAGTCAATGGAGTGTTTCTGGTCGTCTGACCAGAATCCACTCACCGGCCAGCCCTTCGAGCCAACAAGAGCACATACTGGGGCGTCAGAACCAAAAGAAGACCAAAATGGCGGTGGATAGACGGGATGGCAGACCAGTTCCTCATCTGTTGGATGGAAAAGTCCGTTTAACTAAGGGTCATGCCATTTCACGATTTACCCAGAAAGGAAAGAACTCGTGTTGAAGCCGCCAAGGGACCCAACCCTGCAAAATCCAGGGAATTAAACTTTAAGGGTTTACCTCCCTTGAAACATAAATCGACCAATCATCCAAAGGCATCATCGTCATCATCGTCGTCATCGTCGTCGTCGTCGTCGTCATCACCATCGACATCATTCATTGTCATCATCCATCTTATTCATTCATCTCATCATCATCATCATCATCATATTGTTATCAGAACAAAGTTGTGACTGATGTTTGTTGCCGTTGTTACTGTTGCTCGCGTTTTTCTTTCCCTGTTTATAAGGAACATAGAGCAAACGCCAGTTGTATGTTCTTTCCAGCTGTGAAGGTTCGCTTCCGCATTCTTTGACAGAAGTTACACTTTTTTTATACGGCTATCTGTGGAACAGCAGATTATTTCAGTAAGTTTTGCGGTTTAGTTTCCAAGTTTACTAGTACGAAATTTGTATCACTTCGAGGAACCATCTTGTTCGTGGCTTGAACCTCGTACTTTGATAGCTACTCCACTCCCAACCCCACCATCCCCCATTGTTCAGTCTTTCCATGAATGCAGTCACAGACATGTGTTTTTCAGTGAGTTCCGCGATTGGAATAGGAAGAAGCAGAAGAAGAAAAAAAAAGAAAAGAAGAAGAAGGGGGAAAACCACGTTACAGGACAGGCAGGCAGACAACAAAAGCACGAGGATGACGCTGGTTCTGACAATACCGACCATTCTCCTGGCAGCCGTAATAATTCCCCGGAGTGTGTCTGCCCAACCTCCCCCCGTCGTTATTTTGCCTGCGGCCACAGCCCCAGCCGCAGGTCCCGGAGCCGCCCCAGCCACACAAGCACCCACGACAACGACAACTACCACCACCACTACGCCACCGCCCACCACCACCACCACTACGCCACCGCCCACCACCACCACCACTACTGCAACTCCAGAGTGCAGAACGCAGAACAACACGTTGATTCCTGGCTTGATTCCTGGAGGAACCAAATCTTTTGGAGAGGTCTGTGGGCAGTGCGTGTGCAGCAGTGAGGGAGTTGCCGTGTGCAGCCATCCTTCTTGCCAGAGGAAACTGACTTGCTGGGATTCTGTTATCAGGGGGCCTTACTGCTGTCCTGTTTGTCCCAATGGTAAGAGATTCTGTTTTGTGTGTGTGTGTGTGTGTGTGTGTGTGTGTGTGTGTGTGTGTGTGTGTGTGTGTGTGTGTGTGTGTGTGTGTGTGTGTGTGTGTATGTGTTATCAGTGGGCCTTACTGCTGTCCCGTTTGTCCCAATGGTCAGAGATTCTGTCGTGTGTGTGTGTGTACATATATATATATATATATATGTGTTGTGTGTGTGTTTGTGTGTGTGTTGTGTGTGTGTTGTGTGTGTGTGTGTGTGTGTGTGTGTATGTGTGTGTGTTGTGTGTGTGTTATCAGTGGGCCTTACTGCTGTCCCGTTTGTCCCCAAGTGGTCAGTAGATTCTCGTGTGTGTGTGTGTGTGTGTGTGTGTGTGTGTGTGTGTGTGTGTGTGTGTGTGTGTGTCTGTGTGTGTGTGTCTGTGTGTATGTCTGTGTGTGTGTGTGTGTGTGTGTGTGTGTGTGTCGTGTGTGTGTGTGTGTGTGTGTGTGTGTGTGTGTGTGTGTGTGTGTGTGTGTGTGTGTGTGTGTAAGTGTCCTAGAAGAGCTTGTTACCACCAGAAAGATACAAGCAGACAGCAACACGAGAGACCTAAAACACATTGGCCGTGCATCATGTAGAAAGAACACGGTCCTCATGGCAACCATCTTTCAAGGAAAAACAGAGGCAAAAAGGAAGAAAGGCAGACCTCCAATCTCATACATCGAGAACATAACCAACATCAGTGGCCTAAATATCCAACAAGTTGTCCACAAAAGTCATGACAGAGTCATTTGGAGGAGAGTGACGGTGTCAAAGAGTGCGGTGGCTAACACTGAACCCGGTGACGCCGACAGATGAGGTTTAATATTATCAGACCGACCTCATGCAACGGACTTCAGGCTGAATGGCCATGGGTTCAAATCCTTATCTGTCCAAACACTTGTCGTGGGGTTTTTTACTGACATGACCAGCTCCTGCCCAGAGTTGAGCGTGCTGTTGATTCAGTGGGAAGATCGCGACCATACAGCCGAGTCTCATCCACTGTACGGATGAGTCGTTGAAAGTGTTTGTCAAATTTTCTGACCAACATTGAAGATGTCAGTATCTCTCTGCACTGGCCAACTGACAGACACATGATAGCCATTCTGTCTGTAGGGGCCAACTGCAAGACACACAATAGCCATTCTGTGTGTAGGAGCCAACTACAAGACACATGACAGCCATTCTGTCTGTTGGGGCCAACTGCTAGACACATGATAGCCATTCTGTGTGTAGGAGCCAACTACAAGACACATGACAGCCATTCTGTGTGTAGGAGCCAACTGCCAGACACATGACAGCCATTCTGTCTGTAGAGGCCAACTCCAAGATACATGATAGCCATTCTGTGTGTAGGGCCAACTCCAAGACACATGATAGCCATTCTGTCTGTAGGGGCCAACTGCAAGACACATGATAGCCATTCCGTCTTTAGGGGCCAACTGCAAGACACATGAAAGCCATTCTGTCTGTAGGGGCCAACTACAAGACTCATGATAGCCATTCTGTCTGTAGGAGCCAACAGCAAGACACATGATAGCCATTCTGTCTGTAGGAGCCAACTGCAAGACACATGATAGCCATTCCGTCTGTAGGGGCCAACTGCAAGACACATGAAAGCCATTCTGTCTGTAGGAGCCAACTACAAGACACATGATAGCCATTCTGTCTGTAGGGGCCAACTGCAAGACACATGATAGCCATTCTGTGTGTAGGGGCCAACTGCAAGACACATGATAGCCATTCTGTCTGTAGGGGCCAAGTGCAAGACACATGATAGCCATTCTGTCTGTAGGGGCCAACTGCAAGACACATGATAGCCATTTTGTCTGTAGACGCCAACTGCAAGAGACATGATAGCCATTCTGTCTGTAGGAGCCAATTACAAGACACATGATAGCCATTCTGTCTGTAGAGGCCAACTGCAAGACACATGATAGCCATTCTGTCTGTAGGAGCCAACTACAAGACACATGATAGCCATTCTGTCTGTAGGGGCCAACTGCAAGACACATGATAGCCATTCTGTCTGTAGGAGCCAACTACAAGACACATGATAGCCATTCTGTCTGTAGGAGCCAACTCCAAGACACATGACAGCCATTCTGTCTGTAGAGGCCAACTGCAAGAAACATGATAGCCATTCTGTCTGTAGGGGCCAACTGCAAGACACATGATAGCCATTCTGTCTGCCGAGGCCAACTGCAAGATACATGATAGCCATTCTGTCTGTGGGATAAACTGCAAGACACATATAGCCATTCTGTCTGTAGGAGCCAACTACAAGACACATGATAGCCATTCTGTCTGTAGGAGCCAAATACAAGACACATGATAGCCAGTCTGTCTGTTGGGGACAACTACAAGACACATGACAGCCATCCTGTCTGTAGGAGCCAACTACAAGACATATGATAGCCATTCTGTCTGTAGGAGCCAACTACAAGACACATGATAGCCATTCTGTCTGTAGGAGCCAACTACAAGACACATGATAGCCATTCTATCTGTAGGAGCCAACTACAAGACACATGATAGCCATTCTGTCTGTAGGAGCCAACTACAAGACACATGAGAGCCATTCTGTCTGTTGGGGCCAACTACAAGACACATGACAGCCATCCTGTCTGTAGGAGCCAACTACAAGAACATATGATAGCCATTCTGTCTGTAGGAGCCAACTACAAGACACATGATAGCCATTCTGTCTGTAGGAGCCAATTACAAGACACATGATAGCCATTCTATCTGTAGGAGCCAACTACAAGACACATGATAGCCATTCTGTCTGTTGGGGCCAACTACAAGACACATGAGGAGCCATTCTGTCTGTAGGAGCCAACTAAAAGACACATGATAGCCATTCTGTCTGTAGGAGCCAACTACAAGACACATGATAGCCATTCTGTCTGTAGAGGCCAGCTGCAAGACACATGATAGCCATTCTGTCTGTAGGGATCAACTACAAGACACATGATAGCCATTCTGTCTGTAGGAGGCAACTACAAGACACATGATAGCCATTCTGTCTGTAGGAGGCAACTACAAGACACATGATAGCCATTCTGTGTGTTGGGGCCATCTACAAGACACATAATAGCCATTCTGTCTGCAGGTGGCAACTGCAAGACACCACAAGGAACTCTAGTGAATGAAGACGAATCCATCGTGGAAAACGGTGAAAACTGCACGTGCACCTGCCACAAGTACAACGATACCACGGAAGGTCCTGTGACGGAATGTCAACCCCTTAATCCTCCGCCCTCCACCACTACCACCACCACCACCACCACCACCACCACCAGCGCTACCGCCGCTCCCCCTGTCTGCCATTATCAGAATCGTTCCAAGTCTGCTCTGAAGCCTGGGGAGAAATGGAAGTCGGCTGACGGCTGCCATATATGCAAGTGTTACCCTGCCAGCAACGTGGTGCGGTGCAGGACTAAGCAATGCCGCCCCTCACGCTGCAACTACACACTGCCCGGCGAGTGCTGCGAGGGTTGCCCTAAAGGTGAGTCACACCGTTATTAGACGAAGCTCGGTATGATCATCGTCATCAGCGGCATCGTTGTCGTCGTTGTCGTCATCGTAGTCGTCATTGTCATCAGTAGTCGTCATCATCATCGTCGTCGTCGTCGTTGTCATCGTCAACATCATCATCATCATCATCATCATCGTCGTCGTCGTCGTCGTCGTCGTAGTCGTCGTCGTCGTCGTCGTCATCATCATCATCATCATCACCGTAGTCGTTGTTGTCGTCGTCGTCGTCGTTGACATCATCATCATCGTATCACCATCATCATCATCGTATCATTATCATCATCATCGTATCATTATCATCATCGTATCACCATCATCACTGTATCATCATCATCATCATCATCATCGTATCACCATCATCATGTATCATTATCATCATCGTATCATTATCATCATCGTATCATCATCATTGTATCACCATAATCATTGTATTATTGTCATCATTGTATCACCATAATCATTGTATTATTGTCATCATTGTATCACCATAATCATTGTATTATTATCATCATCGTATCATTATCATCATCGTATCATCATCATCATCGTATCATCATCATTGTATCACCATAATCATTGTATTATTGTCATCATTGTATCACCATCATCATTGTATCATTATCATCATCGTATCATTATCATCATCGTATCATCATCATCATCGTATCATCATCATCATCGTATCATCATCATTGTATCACCATAATCATTGTATTATTGTCATCATTGTATCACCATAATCATCGTATCATTATCATCATCGTATCATCATCATTGTATCACCATAATCATTGTATTATTGTCATCATTGTATCACCATCATCATTGTATCATTATCATCATCGTATCATTATCATCATCGTATCATCATCATCATCGTATCATCATCATCATCGTATCATCATCATTGTATCACCATAATCATTGTATTATTGTCATCATTGTATCACCATAATCATCGTATCATTATCATCATCGTATCATCATCATCATCGTATCATCATCATCATCGTATCATCATCATCATCGTATCATCATCATCATCGTATCATCATCATTGTATCACCATAATCATTGTATTATTGTCATCATTGTATCACCATAATCATTGTATTATTATCATCATCGTATCATTATCATCATCGTATCATCATCATCATCGTATCATCATCATCATCGTATCATCATCATTGTATCACCATAAATCATTGTATCATTGTCATCATTGTATCACCATAATCATTGTATCATTATCATCATTGTATCATTATCATCATCGTATCATCATCATCATCTATCATTATCATCATCATATCATCGTCGTCGTCGTATCATTATCATCATTGTATCACCATCATCATCGTATCGTCATCATCATTGTATCATCATCATTATCATCATCGTATCATCATATCATTGTATCATCATGATTATCATCATCGTATCATCATCATTGCATCGCCATCATTATTGTATCATAATCATCATCATATCATCATAATCATTGTATCATTATCATCATCGTATCATCATCATCGTATCACCATCATCATTGTATCATAATCATCATCGTATCATCATCATTGCATCGCCATCATCAGTGCATCATATCATCATCATCATATCATCATCATCATCGTATCATCATCATCGTCGTATTATCATCATCATCGTATCACCATAATCATTATCATCATCATCATTGTATCATCATCGTCGTATCACTATCATCATCGTATCATCATCATCATCATCGTATCATCATCATCATCATCATCATCGTATCATCATCATCATTGTATCATTATCATCATCGTATCATTATCATCATTGTGTCATCACCATCATCGTATCATCATCGTCGTCATCGTCATCGTCATCGTAGTCGTCGTCGTCGTCGTCACCATTGTCATCGTCATCATCATCATCGTATCATCATCATCGTATCATCATCATCATCGTCGCTGTCGTCGTTGTCGTCATCGTCGTCATCGTGGTCGTCTTCGCCATTCTCCTTCTCCTCTTCCTCCTCCTCAGCATTTTCTGTCAATACCATAATCAAAACGATCGTTGGGGGTGGGGGTGGGGGTGTGGGGTGAGGCTGAGGGTAAACAGATAACATGTCGCAGCAGACAGGATCCTCAGTCTCTTTCTCTGGGGTGTGGCAAGCAAGCAGGTCAGGTCAGGTCAGATCAGTTCAGGTCAGGTCTGTTCAGGTCGGGTCAGATTTGGTCAGGTCAGGTCAGGTCAGGTCAGGCCAGGCTGAGGTTGGTCTACGTTCGGATACGAACTTGCCGTCTCAGCAGCGGTCTATCTACTACAGGATAGTCATAGACAATGCGTATGATCAAGCCACGTAAGCTTGCGTCGTGTTACTGTTATTACAACGAATAAACAAACAAATTGATAAATGAACAAAAGAATAAACAAACGAATAGATAAATAAAATATTGCCTAAGTAAATAAAAACAATGAATATGTGAATAAATACATGAATAAACAAACAAACAAGCAAATAAGTAAATGAATAGATAAATAAAGAAAGAAAGAAAAAATCAAATGAATGAATCGATAAATAAATGACTAAATAGATAGACGGATAGATAGACAGACAGATAGATAGACAGACAAACAGACAGATAGATAGATAGATAGATAGATAGATAGAAGATAGATAGATAGATAGATAGATAGATAGATAGATAGATACACAGATAGATAGATAGATAGATAGATAGATAGATAGATAGATAGATAGATAGATAAAGATGAATAGAGGTGAATAAATACATGAATAAACCAACTAACGAACAAACGAACGAAACACCCACCCACCCATCCAAACAACCAACCAACAAATAAATAAATAGATAAATAATCAAACAAAGAAATAAACAGAAGCAAATAGATAAACAAATAAATAAATAAACAAATAAATAAATGCACAAATAAATACACAAATAAATAAATAGATAAATACACAAACAGATACGTAAATAACTACCTGAATAAATAATGATTAATTAATTGATTAATTAATTAATTAATAAAGATGAATAGAGAGGTGAATAAATACATAAATAAACCAACTAACGAACGAACGAACGAACGAAACACCTGATCCACCCACCCAACCAACCAACCAACAAGTAAATAAATAAACAAATAAACAAACAAAGAAATAAATAAACAGGTAAATAAACAAACAAATCAGCAAATCAATAAATAAGCAAATAAATATACGAACAAACAAACAAACAAATAAGTAAATACACAAATAATTACACAAATGTATAAATAAATAAGTAAATAAATATATGTATAGATAAATAAATAAGTAAGTGAATCAGTAAATAAATAAATGAATAAATAAATAGATAAATAAATACGCGTCACAATCATACAGTCACGTGTTTCTGGTTTTTAGTTGCTTGAACACCGGCAGTTGTCTTGATTCAGATTATTCCTGCTGGAGACCTTCAAGGAGATACGCTTGTCCCCTACATTTTCATCATCTGTCTCGATTATGTGCTGAGGAAAACAATGGATAAGAACAAAAAACTCGGCTTTACCCTCACAAAACAGAAGAGCAGACGCTACCCTGTGGTAAAGATAACAGATGCGGATTACGCTGATGACCTGGCTGTTCTCGCAGACCTCCTAAAGGATGCAACATCTTTTCTTCACAATGTCGAAAGAACAGCAATGGAGATCGAGCTCCACCTCAATGCGAACAAAACAGAGTTCATCTGTCTGAATCAAGACGCATCAGAAGGTATGAGGAGTCTCAATGGAGATGCGATCAAACAAGTTCAAGACTTTAACTACCTTGGCAGCTACATTGACTCCACAGAACAAGACGTCAACATCAGACTCGAAATGCCTGGGGCGCACTAAATCAACTCGACAAAATCTGGAAATCCAATCTACCAGACAACCTGAAAAGGAACTTCTTCTGAGCAGCAGTAGAGTCTGTTCTTACATATGGCTCAATCTCTTGGACCCTAACAATGACATTGGAGAAGAAGATTGATGGAGCATACACACGAATGCTGCGTGCAGCCCTGAACAAGTCCTGGAGAGAAGATCCAACTAACAAAGAGTTATTATATGGTAAGATCCCACCAATCAGTAAATCAGTACGTCAACAAAGACTCCGCTTCGCAGGACACTGCTGGCGTAGCAAAGAAAAACTGGTGGGGGATGTTCTACCATGGAGACCCAGCCACGGCAAACAAAGACCAGGACGTCCAATTGATCGATGATACAGGCTGTCAGTATGATGAACTACCTACTGCAATGTCTGACAGAGAAGGATGGAAGAAACGTGTCATGGATAGCCGAGCAAGCTCGACATGATGATGATAAGATTATTCCTGAAGCACTTTAACCCTTTGACTTCAGCACCCTACCCACCACCTGCAAAAATTTAACCCTTTGACTCTCTCACCCTATCCACCAGCTTCCTGCAGGAAACTAATGGACGGGCTGAGGGAGTCATAGCGGTAAGTTTTTGCTTTGCTAGCATGTTTGACGATGCAGGATGCTGGAGAACAGGGTGTGAGAGTCAAAGGGTTAAATACCGCCCACAAAGCACACTAGTTACAGAAGCAGCAGACAGAAATGGATACTCTGTGTTTCTTGTATTTGCACTAAAATTTAGTAATAACGAATTCTCCGTGTGAAATTCTGGCTGCGCTTCCTCGTCAGGTCACGTCGCCACAGCACAGCACCACCTACTTTTTCCCATGCATTTCTAACCCTTTGACTCCTGGACCCTATCCACCAACTGCAAAAACTTATCCCTTTGACTCCCTACCCTATCCTCCAGCTTCTGCAGGATAGGGTGAAGGAATAAAAGGGTTAAGTTTTAGCTTTGCTTTGCTAGTGTGGTTGGCAATGGAGGATGCTGGTGGACATGGAGCGGGAGTCAAAGGGTTAAGTTTCAACTACGTTGTTATCCGATTTAAGGGGAATGTTCTGTATGATTTTGACAGGGACAACTCTTGTCCCCCGTGAGTTCTTCAATAATAATAATGATACTAATGACAGTTATAAGGCGCCAAATCCTGATTCATGAAATCAAACCAAGGTGTGTGCACTCTTATCATTCACCAAAGCAGTCACCAACAACGACCAAATCTCCAGGACACAAAGCATGCACAAATGGGACGGGGAAGACAGAAAGGGAGTAGGGCGTATGACCCCTGACCCAAGCCGCCATCACACATACACACACACACACACACACACACACACACACACACACACACACACACATGACCATTCATATACAGCATGCATACACACATGAACACACACGACACACACACACACACACACACATGCACGCGCGCACGCACACACATCACACACACACACACACACATTCACACACACACACACACACACACACACACACACACACACACACACACACACCACACACAACACACAACACACACACGTAATTCCAATACGTTCTTCCCTTTTTTCCGTCTCTTTCCCTTCACTCTGTTACTCACTTTTTACTCTTTCACTCACTCACTCACTCACTCACTCACTCACTCACTCACTCACTCTCACTCTTGCTGTCTCTCACACTTTTTTCTTCAGATTCTTTCACTTGTAGTAAAGCACATGCTACACTCAGGACTTTTCTGTGTCGTCTCATCTGAATCACTAGCATCTGATCCATCACCTTCTTCCCTCTGGGGATGCCGGGGGATCTTTCAGTATAAATAACATTCCCACCTTCTGGACATTCTGTGCTGGATATTTTCTCTTTTCTGTCACTCTCTTTGTGTCTGTCTTGTTCCTTCGCTTTCTGCCATCTGTTCCTGTCATGTATTTTCTGCCTTGCTGTGTGTGTTCTATAATGTCTTATATACTTTCTCTTAGAACTGATAACTGGGTGCATATTTCAAGCACCTTTTTGGTTTTTGAGGAAATGTCATGTGAAGAAGCAATTTCAGGTGATTTAGGCCAGTTTCTACGTTTGCTTTAGTGTCCTTACTTCATGTTTTTCTCTGTCTGTTCCGCAGTTTTGTCAGTACACCGTTTCCTGTCTTCCCCTCCGTTTCCCAACCCGTACAGTTCCTCGGGGGATTGATTTAGCATTGCCACTGGATATTGTTACATGGCCATACCAATGTAGTTTTCTTTACTGAAGTCAGCAGATCCTCATATGGTTCAGTCTGCTGTTTGATGGTTTGGGCATTTGTTCATTGGTGATATGATCAGTGTATCTGATGTTAAGCATGTTGTGTCAACACCTTATTTGTGTGACTTGGAATCGTCTCCCCAATTGCCATGCTGGTCCATGTCTGCATACAGACAGGAAGATGGAATATACCGGTGCACATAAAACCCTGATCTTGCGTTTTGAGATGTTCTTGTCCTTCCACACAGATTTCAGCATGGACAGTGCTGATGTCTTTTCTGCCCTCAAAATGAAATGATTTCGGGTTTGGATCCTTCCTTGATAATGATGGATCCCAGGTAAGTGAATTGTTGACAGTTCTTAGCTTCAACCCATGGATATTTATATTAACAGTGATAGTGGTGTTGTGACTAGTTATTAATTTTTTTCGGCGCTGTTTTCTCTGCCATATGTTTTCGATGTTTCGTCTAGCCTTTTCACAAGCTTGGCAAGTTCTTGCTCACTGTCGGCCAGGCCATCAACGTCATTTGAGAAACAAAAGTTTGGGTTGATTCTTGCTCCAATGCTGACTGTGCTAACATGATCTTCAAACGCATCAGTCATGATATATTTCAGGAATATGTTAAAAGCGTGGGAGACGGAAGGTAGCCCTGACGAAATCCAATCGGAGTATGAAACCACTATTCAGGAGCAGCCTGTTTAATTACTGCACCGTTGCTTTAAAGTATAGTAGCTGGATGATGTTGATAAGTTTTTGCCCGATGTAAATTTCTTCATTGTGGCTCGCAGTGCCTCCTGTCAGTCTTTCTGTCAAATGCATTATTGATGTCAATGAAAATATGAAGACTTCCCTCTGGTGTTAGAGGTGTTTTTAACACTGACTGGAAGAGTGGACACTTTACATTGACTGGAAAAGTGGACATTTTACACTGACTGGAAGATTGGACATTTCACACTGACTGGAAGAATGGACACTTCATATTAACCTAAAGAGTGGACACTTCACATTGACTGGAAGATTAGACACTTCACACTGACCTGAAGATTGGACACTTCACACTGACTGGAAGATTGGACACTTCACATTGACTGGAAGATTGGACATTTTACACTGGCTGGAAGATTGGACACTTCACGTTAACCTAAAGAGTGAACACTTCACATTGACTGAAAGATTAGACACTTCACACTGGACTGGAAGATTAGACACGTCACACTGACTGGAAGATTTGACATTTTACACTGACTGGAAGAATGGACACTTCATATTCACCTAAAGAGTGGACACTTCACATTGACTGGAAGATTAGACTTCACACTGACTGGAAGATTAGACACTTCACACTGACTGGAAGATTAGACACTTCACACTGACTGGAAGATTGGACACACAGAGTGGACACTTCACATTGACTGGAAGATTAGACACTTCACACTGACTGGAAGATTGGGCACTTCACACTGACTGGAATATTGGACACTTCACACTGACTGGAAGATTGGACACTTCACATTTACTGGAAAAGTAGACATTTTGCGCTGACTGGAAGATTGGAAACTTCACACATGAGACTGAAGAGATTGGACACTTCACACTGACTGGAAGATTGGACACTTCACACTGACTGGAAGAGTGGACACTTCATATTCACACTGACTGGAAGAGTGGACACTTCATATTAACCTAAAGATGGACACTTCACATTGACTGGAAGATTGGACACTTCACACTGACTGGAAGAGTGGAAAGTGGACACTTCATATTCACACTGACTGGAAGAGTGGACACTTCATACTAACCTAAAGAGTGGACACTTCACACTGACTGGAAGATTGGACACTTCACACAGACTGGAAGAGTGGACACTTCATATTCACACTGACTGGAAGAGTGGACACTTCATATTAACCTAAAGAGTGGACACTTCACACTGACTGGAAGATTGGACACTTCACACTGACTGGAAGAGTGGACACTTCATATTAACCTAAAAGTGGACATTTCACATTGACTGGAAAATTGGACATTTCACATTGACTGGAAGATTGGGCACTTCACACTGACCGGAAGATTGGACACTTCGCATTGACTGAAAGAGTGGACATTGCACATTGACTGGAAAATTGGACATTTCACATTGACTGGAAGATTGGACATTTCACATTGACTGGAAGATTGGACATTTCACATTGACTGGAAGAGTGGACACTTCACACTGACTTGAAGATTGGACATTTCACATTGACTGGAAGAGTGGACACTTCACATTGACTGGAAGAGTGGACACTTCATATTAACCTAAAGAGTGGACACTTCACATTGACTGGAAGAGTGGACATTTCACATTGACTGGAAGATTGGACATTTCACATTGACTGGAAGAGTGGACATTTCACATTGACTGGAAGTTTGTACACTTCACATTGACTTAGAGATTGGACATTTCACATTGATTGGAAGAGTGGACATTTCACATTGACTGGAAGAGTGGACACTTCACATTGACTGGAAGAGTGAACACTTACATTGACTGGAAGATTGGACACTTCACATTGACTGGAAGAGTGGACATTTCACATTGACTGGAAAAGTGGGCACTTACATTGACTGGAAGATTGGACACTTACATTGACTGGAAGATTGGACACTTCACGTTGACTGGAAGATTGGACATTCCTCCATGTTCACTCACTAGGCAGAGGTACCTAGGCAGAACAAACTCAAAGCCTTCTGATAAGAATTTTGCCCTTATCCACTTGACAAGAGCGCTGGTCAAAATTAGACAGAACCGTTTCGTTGAGAACGGAGACGACTTGTGATTTTGGGCAAAATTTAAGGAAAAATGTCATAAAGATGATTTCTTTTGTAAGTTCACTAAATCGATCAATTGTACACAGGTGGAATTATGTCCTTCACTGTTCCTGTTCTTGTCTTTAACATGTATTTCACCGCTCTTCTTGTTTTTTCTTTCGTTCTTTTTGTTTTGTTTGGTTTGTTTGTTTGTTTTGTTTTTCAGCCATTAAAGAGTGGTTTACTGACACAAAATGAGTTTATGTGGATGTGTGCGTGTGTGTGTGTGTGAGAGAGAGAGAGAGAGAGTGTTGTGTGTGTGTGTGTGTGTGTGTGTGTGTGTGTGTGTGTGTGTGTGTGGTGTGTGTGTATGTGTGTGTGTGTACGTGTGTGTTTTGTGTGTGTGTGTTTTGTGTGGTGTGTGTGTGTGTTGTGTGTGTGTGTGTGTGTGTGTGTGTGTGTGTGTGTGTGTGTGTGTGTGTGTGTGTGTGTGTCTGTGTGTCTGTGTCTGTGTGTCTGTGTGTATCGTGTGTTTCGTGTGTGTTTCGTGTTTAGGACATGTAAGCGTAAATGTATTCATGCATGCTTGTGACATAGGTCTGTAAATGTAGATGTACATGTATGTGTGTATAGTTATGTACATAGAAGAACGAATTGTACGCGCTCCTTCATATCAAGGATCAATTCCAAAACGTATGTATTTGGCATCCTGCTAAAATCTCATTGTTTTAAGTTAGAAATAAAAGTTTGTCTTGTCTTGTCTTGTCTTGTCTTGTCTTGTCTTTGTCTTGTCTTGTCTTGTGTCTTGTCTTGTCTTGTCTTTGTCTTGTCTTTTTTGTCTTGTCTTGTCTTGTGTCTTGTCTTTGTCTTGTCTTGTCTTGTCTTGTCTGATTAAATCAAATACGCGTTCTGATTCTATTTTCGTGTTTTTCTGGTTACTGTTTGTTTGAGCGCGGGCAGTCGCACTTGTTTTTTTGAAAATACTATGTTAAAAAATCTACATGGTGGGTTGATTCTGGTGTCCGCAGACCTAAAGATATGCGTGATAGACGACAGCACGCACACGTACCTGAAAACTGGCGAGGAAATAACGTTTCCTAACGGAACCAGCTGCTCCTGCAAACGTGATGAAGACGGCGCTTTCTTGCTGGACTGTTCCACTCTGGACATGGCTGAATTCAACAAAATGAAGGACGACATCAAGATGTTGGACGACAAGTTGAACAGTGGCAAAAAGTACAGCACTTCGGAGAAGAGAAGATTTCGTAAACGTTTGAATAAACTTAAGAAGAACTTGGAGGCTATGCAAACAAAGTATAATGTTGAATAACATGCTGAGTTGAAGATCAGGTTCCCTTTGTTTGTTTGTTTTTTTTGTTTTTTGTTTTTTGTTGTTGTTGTTGTTGTTGTTTTTCCTTTCCTTTTCTTTCTTTACTTTTCTCTGTCGCAGTTTTTCTCTTGACAAAGTTTGGTTCATCTGGTGATCTGTAAACTTGTTCCTCGCTTCTTCTTTTTTTTTTTTTTTTTTTTTCTTTACAAATTTTTGCTGATTTTCTGCTCTTTAACGAAACAATGATAAAGTTTTGCTTTTTCCGCTAATTATTGTTTTGTATGTTGTCTTACATTTACACTTAAGAAAGGCCAGTTGTCAGAAAATTTGAGCCTGTCTTGTCTTATCATGTTAAATACACGTTCTGGTTCTACTTTGTGTATTTCTAGGTTGAAGTTTCGTTATATGAGTGATATGAAAAGTGTTTTGCATACACAATCTTTGATGTTCTCCCATAAGACAGTTTGGACATTTAAGGGGTACAGGTGACATCACCCTTTATGTTTTTTTGACTACTCTCGTGATATGAGTTTCACTGATCATCGCTTTGAGGGGCTGGGTTACTTTGAGTAATATAAAACATTATTGGGCCTAAGAAGGATTGGCGTGAGACAGATTGTAATCATTATGCAGTATGGTGACAATGCTCACCTGTCTCACCTGTCGGCGTCACCGGGTTGGTGTTGGCTGTTGTACATTTTGACACCACCATCTCCCTCCATATTGACTTTTGTGGACAATTTCTTGAATAGTTAGACCACTGATTTTGGTTATGTTCTCAATGTATGTGATTGGAGGTCTGCCTTTCTTCCTTTTCGCCACTGTTTTTCCTTGAAAGATGGTTGTCATGAGGTCTGTGTTCTTGCTGCGTGACACATGGCCAATGTATTTTAGTCTTCTCTTGTTGATGTCTGCTAGTGGTTTTCTGGTGGTATCAACTTCTTCCAGGAGACTTTCATCAGTTCTTCTATCTGTCCATTTGACACGTATTAGTCTCCGATAAAACCACAACTCTGCTGCCTCAATTCTTCTGCAACCAGTCTTTCTCAGAGTGCAGACTTCGCAGCCATAAGTCATGACTGGCCAGTGACAATGCTAAGAAGTAAAAAAGCTAAATCAGCAAGAGAACCTTGATTAAAGATGTTAAGTTGTTCCATGAACGTGTAGGGAGAGCGGGGCTGTTGATGTCAGAGCCATTAATGGAAAGATCGGCAACTTGATTTGCTGCCTGTTGTATGCGAATCGCTGCCTTCTCCTATGTACCGTGCCGACTCACAAAGAAGAAGAACAAAAAAAAAAAAGAACACGAAAACGAACACGAACAAGAACACGAACACGAATAAGAACAAGAACAATAACAAGAATAAAAAACAAGAACGAGAACATGAAGACATTTTTTATCAACAAAAGTAGTGGCATAAGCATAACTATTCCTTTTTTCATCATTCCCTCGCTCATGAAGGCTCTACATGAACACAACTGTATCATAACAACATGATAATATCAAAGAAATGCACAAGCTGGAATATAGATAGTATGAAACACTACCTAACATAAAGAATAGAAAAAGATGTATACATACTGTACGTTGGAGGTTATTGGAGTTATTTCAAGAGGGATTCACCGCGCTCGGACAACGCCATATGTGGTCCACCCAAATCTGCCAGCAGTTATATGATAGACTTCCTGAGCCTGCACAAAACTCTATGCGCTGAAAAGTATTGAAACTGGGAAAGGGACCTATCAGACACTAAGCTGACAGCACCAGAATGAAGGGACCTATCAAACACAAGCTGACACCACCAGAATGAAGGGACCTATCAGACACTAAGCTGACAGCACCAGAATGAAGGGACCTATCAAACACAAAGCTGACACCACCAGAATGAAGGGACCTATCAAACACTAAGCTGACACCACCAGAATGAGGGACATATCAAACACTAAGCTGACACCACCAGAATGATGGGACATATCAAACACTAAGCTGACACCACCAGAATGATGGGACATATCAAACACTAAGCTGACACCACCAGAATGAAGGGACCTATCAAACACAAAGCTGACACCACCAGAATGATGGGACCTATCAAACACTAAGCTGACACCACCAGAATGATGGGACCTATCAAACACTAAAACTGACACCACCAGAATGAATGGGAACCTATAAACACAAGTGACACCACCAGAATGATGGGACTATCAAACTACTAAGCTGACACCACCAGATGAATGGGACCTATCAAACACTAAGCTGACATCACCAGAATGAAGGGACCTATCAAACACTAAGCTGACACCACCAGAATGAAGGGACCTATCAAACACTAAGCTGACACTCACCAGAATGAAGGGACCTATCAAACACTAAGCTGACACCACCAGAATGAAGGGACCTATCAAACACTAAGCTGACACCATCACAGAATGAAGGGACCTATCAAACACTAAGCTGACATCACCAGAATGAAGGGACCTATCAAACACTAAGCTGACACCACCAGAATGAAGGGACCTATCAAACACTAAGCTGACATCACCAGAATGAAGGGACCTATCAAACACAAAGCTGACACCACCAGAATGAAGGGACCTATCAAACACTAAGCTGACACCACCAGAATGAAGGGACCTATCAAACACTAAGCTGACACCACCAGAATGATGGGACCTATCAAACACTAGCTGACACCACCAGAATGATGGGACCTATCAAACACTAAGCTGACACCACCAGATGATGGGACCTATCAAACACAAGCTGACACCACCAGAATGAAGGGACCTATCAAACACTAAGCTGACACCACCAGAATGAGGAACCTATCAAACACTAAGCTGACATCACCAGAATGATGGGACCTATCAGACACTAAGCTGACACCACCAGAATGAAGGGACCTATCAAACACTAAGCTGACACCATCACAATGAAGGGACCTATCAAACACTAAAGCTGACACCACCAATGAATGGGACCTATCAAACACTAAGCTGACATCACCAGAATGAAGGGACCTATCAAACACTAAGCTGACACCACCAGAATGAAGGGACCTATCAAACACTAAGCTGACACCACCAGAATGATGGGACCTATCAAACACTAAGCTGACACCACCAGAATGAAGGGACTATCAAACACTAAGCTGACACCACCAGAATGAATGGGACCTATCAAACACTAAGCTGACACCACCAGAATGAAGGGACCTATCAAACACTAAGCTGACACATCCAATGAGGGACTATCAAACACTAAGCTGACACCACCGAATGAAGGGACCTATCAACACTAAGCTGACACCACCAGAATGTATGGACCTATCAAACACTAAGCTGATACACCAGAATGAAGGGACCTATCAACACTAAGCTGACACACCAGAATGAAGGGACCTATCAAACACAAAGCTGAACACCACAGAATGAAGGGACCTTATCTAGTACACACGAAGTGACACACACTAGCTGAATGAATGGGACCTATCAGACACTAAGCTGACACCATCAAATGAGGGACCTATCAACACTAAGCTGACACCACCTGAATGAAGGGACCTATCAAACACTAAGCTGACACCACCTGAATGATGGGACCTATCAAACACTAAGCTGACACCACCAGATGAGGGACCTATCAGACACTAAGTGACACCACCTGAACGATGGAAACATTACGATGGGCAGTGAACGGGCGAGATTTTAATGTTGCGGTTGGGATTGAATCAAGATATCAGATCCCGGGTCTACCAACTACCGCGTACTGTATATCGTTACGGAGGCTCAGAATGATGTTTATACAGAATAGCTAGCTGTGCTGTGATTCAGACCTTTGATTATTTATTTACTACTTTATACATAAATTATATTCCTTTTTTTTTTTTATTGAAGGTAAGATACACAGATACACATGTCAGTTACATACAACCAAGATTATTCCAGTGATAGGCTGATAAAATACCAGTATAAAATACAGACTAGGTAAAACATAGCTAGTAGGGCCTCAGGATCTGCCAGCTCATGGGTTATGTACAGGCTTAGGGTTTGTGCCATGATCACCATAACATGGCTCCTGTGACGTTAGTGCATTGGAATTCGTTCCGAGCGCGGAGACGTCATCTTGACAAACTGAAACCGAAACTAAAAAGGAGGATATAAACCGCAGATATTGCGCAGTTCTTAGATATTTTAAGCGCAGACTGATCGTAGTTGTTGTCGATCAAGCGAAACAATAGTCACTGACGAAATCAGACGGTTGCCAATCTCTTTCACCATGTCTCTGATGTAACTGACACACACAGGTCTGATAGTCAACCACGATGCAAACTGATCATAAGAAATGGATCATGGAATATGGATCATGGAATATGGATCATGGAATATGGATCATTGATATGGATAGCGGACAAATGATGCTGTTGGAATAAAAAACGCAGGTGATACCAAATATATCAGTTTGTGTTTTCATCTCTTCTCTCTCTCTCTCTCTCTCTCTCTCTCTCTCTCTCTCCTCTCTCTCTCTCTCTCTCTCTCTCTCTCTCTCTCTCTCTCTCTCACACACACACACACACACACACACACACACACACACAAACACACACACAATCTCTCTCTCTCGCTCTCTCTCTCTCTCTCTCCCTCACACACACAACACACACACACCTCTCTCTCTCTCTCTCTCTCTCCCGCCTCCCTCGCACACACCACACACACACACACACACACACTCTCTCTCTCTCTCTCTCTCTCTCTCTCTCTCTCTCTCTGCATGTGAGTGTGTGTGTGTGTGTGTGTGTCTGTGTGTGTGTGTGTGTGTGTGTGTGTGTGTGTGTGTGTGTGTGTGTGTCTGTGTGTGTGTCTGTGTGTGTGTGTGACTATGACTGAAGAAGTTCTGCGCGCCTTCACGCCCATGTAAGTGAATTAGTGTGTGTATGTGTGTGTGTGTGTGTGTGTGTGTGTGTGTGTGTGTGTGTGTGTGTGTGTGTGTGTGTGTGTGTGTCTGTGTCTGTGTCTGTATGTGTCTGTGTGTGTGTCTCTGTGTGTGTGTGTGTGTGTAACCTAACCCTAACCCAGACCATAACATAACCACATCACCACACACCTACACATTATAGCCGCACCACTGTCACACTATCTCACACTGCATCACATCACAACAGACCACACCACGGCAAAACGTCCAACCACAATTGCATTAAAACATCGACGTATTTTAAGAACAGGGATTTCAGATTTTCGCGACCTGTCCCACATGATCTGAACTAAAACTGACAACCCACAGACCAGAAAAAACACGCCAAAATACACATACGAAACTTTCCTGCGAAATATATGTATGAAGACATTCAACCTGAAGCTACCATCCATAGGCACGAAATTTACCCGCCAATTTTGATTGAAACACTCTGTGTTGAAAATGACAGATCAGATTTTTTTATGGCAATCCTGTTGCCATTAGGCCATTTTATGAGGAAAGGGGAATAAGAGCACCTGGTCACAACAGGAAAGAGAACACCAGGTAGACCCAGGGAGAAAATATTGGACGGACTTGCAGGGTGGCTGAGGACAGAGAGGGTGGAAGATGTACTTGCAGCGACAAGGGATAGATGTAATTGGAGGGCCATGATCGCCAACGCCATGCGGCAGGGCACATGATGATGATGAATCCTGTTGCTTCGGGAGAAGAAAAGAAATGTGAAGCAAAGAGGAAGCATCGATTTTAGGTGATGAACAATATGTTGAAGCTTAAGCAGTAGCGGGCACAACAACCTTATCAGGACGTTGGCCTTGATACAGACCTACCTCTTCAACAAACACAAGTGGCAAACATGGGGGCATAATAATGCCATCAAGCGCTGACTCAACCGTGACATCCGCAGGTGGAATGGCTTCATTCATTTTCCTCCGCTAGATTGATTGATTGATTTCAATTTTTACGTCGACACCCACCTCAGGTGACATGGCCGACGGGGAAAACCACCCCAGGAAAGTGAGGGAGGAGGGGTTGTCTAATCCTATACTGACACCACCAGAACAACAATGATGTTAAGACAGGACAGTGAGAAGGCCAGTTTTAATGTAGCGCACCTCGCGATTCGAACCCACAACCATTAGCATGTGAATCCGACGCTTAAACCAACTGAGTTACCTAGTCCCGCCTCTTCCGGTAGACTACTGAGTCTGTATATATGCAAATACCTGAGCATCCCGTGTTCAGCAAACTATCATTGCATATAACATATCGCTTCTGAGCAAGTTCTATCAGTTTTTCGATATTTTGGCGTTTTGTGAGCTTTGCTTGCTGCTTCTCTGCAGAGGAGTAATTAGGCACAAAGTGATCCCCTCTCACTTATCGAGAACGTTTGCGAAGTAAAGAGTTTAGCTCAATCGTACAGAAGAAACCACAGAACCCATAGAATTTAATTTTACTGCGGAGCCATCATCTTCACAAACACATTAAAATATTAATCAAATACATAACTCTTGAAAGTCACGTAGGAATTATCTCCCATGTTGTAGAACTTCTCAAATCTAACATAGTTTGCGCCACCCATTCAGCATAGAAGCAGATACAAAGCACAAAAACCGTAAGCTCAGAACACTCCTCAAAAAAGGAGCGCCCGAGCCTACCTTTATACTCTGCAACTATCCTACACACAACTATGAGAGCGGAGAGAAATACATACAATGTATTGGTCTTATGTTCAAGATTGACATAGTGTTTTATTCTTGAACCGACCAAATACACACACATAGACAAGACAGAATATATACAGGGTTGCTTCCAAGGCATATAGGTAATACCAAAGAAATAAGAGGGAAGCAGGGAGAATTTTTATAATATTAATCAAAGAACATAACTCTTGAAAGTCACGTCGGAATTATCTCCCATGTTGTAGAACTTCTCAAATCTAACATATTGAAAGTGAAAGAAAAAGTTTCGCTGCGAAAATCCTGCGAAAATCACATCAACGAATTCACAGAATGACAAAAACTTCGAAACAGATTTTATTTTTTCAGAACGAAATTGGCATGCAAATTTTCGCATCAGTTTTTCAAGTCCGTGGATTGTCACCTTAAAGCGGTCATCCATCTGCTGCCAGAGGTATCGTAAGCTGCCCTAACATCGACACAGCTCGCGATAATGAGGGTAGGTGTATTTGTCCTTCAGCTGCTGGCCAGCGATACATTTAAGACAAGTTCTGATTGTTTTCTGCACTGTAAACAAAAGACCAAAAACTTTTTGCATTTGTGTTTCACGAGCGTACACTACTTATTCTTTTAGACAAAAGGGGAAATTCATGTTTATGTCGTCAGACGGCCCGCTCTCCTCAACAACTAGGACCACAATCTTCCCACAATCAGGATCAGCGTAATCAACAAATGCGTATTCTCTGTACCCCCAAACACAGCACACAATAACAATGACTAGAGGATAATTTACAGGGGGGGGGGGGGGGGGTGTTGTTATGCTGCCCATAAAATTAAAAATATTTTTATAAAATTTGTTAACATCGAAAAAAGTTCATTTCATTTCTCCACTCATAGCGCCAACTCCTACAAACTATCAGACGTGAAAATTGCACCTACAAGACGCTGTATAGGTATTTAAGACACATGCATCCCTGATTAATACAGCTGGACCAACAAAAGTACATATCTGTGCCTGGGCCACTTGTTGTTATTGTTGTTGTTGTTATTGTTGTTGTTGTTGTTGTTACTTAAAGCCCAGCTGACTACATAGAGCCATATCAGGGCTATGATCAGTTCAAAACATACGCAATACTTCAACAGGAAAAAAAGGACAAGAAAATTAAGTACACATATCAATGCATTCGCGCACATAATTTAAGAAGATGCCCCTGGCGTTGATCATTCCGTCCAATTTTTCACACAGGGAATTTAAAAAAAATATATACCTGATTACAAATTTAAACATAACTAAATGACACTAAAACAATATAAAAACGGGCCTAAGGTACCTAAAGTTGCTTTCGCATATCTCACCTCCCTACAGCCAAAAATGCATTCAATACATGTATCCAGGTATCAATGATAAGAGAAAGTACACATTCCCTGGAAAGCATTTTTCTCTGTGTTGTGTGTGTGTGTGTTGTGTGTGTGTGTGTGTGTGTGTGTGTGTGGTGTGTGTGTGTGGGTGAGTGGGTGGGCGCGCGCGTTTGTGTGTGTGTGTGTGTGTATGTATGTGTGTTCATATGTGTGTGTTTGTGTTCGTTCGTTCTTTGATTTAACGTCTGTTCACTATGAGTGATATTAGTGTGTTTGTGTGTGTGCGTGCGCCCGCGCGCGCGCGCGCGCGTGTGTGTGTGTGTGTGTGTGTGTGTGTATTTGTTCCTTATTTCTTTTAACGTCTATTCACATATGTGCTTTTGGACAATGTATGTATGCCTTTGTGTGTGTGTATTTATGTATGCGTGAGTGTGTATGTGTGTTTATGTATGCGTGTTGTGTGTGTGTGTGTGTGTGGTGTGTTGTGTGTGTGTGTGTGTGGTGTGTGTGTGTGTGTGTGTGTGTGGATGTCTCTGTATGTGTATTTCAACGCATGCGTACACGTGTGAATGTTTAATAGGTCATAATTATATATGTCGCATTGCACAAAGGCCACTTGTCACAGATTGAAACTGGTATTTGCCGTCTTCGTCATTGTTAAAATGGTAACTAAAAGTGAAAATATTCCACTTTGGCAATTTCGTCAAATATACATACATGAACGTCAAGTTTCCAGATGTCATTCTTCATAGCTGAATGCAGCACGACCCGAGAGAAAGATGCTTTTAAGAAATTGGAATCAGTTACAATTCCTGTGTTCCAAGGAAACATTTATGTTTATAGTGATAATGATTTGTTCACAAAGATTTATCAATCATCTTGTAACAAGCGCCAGTGTTCACGGAAGCTAATCCGTTGAGTTTCGTAAAAGAAATATGATTAGAATGATTATTGTTGCATGGATGATATCATCACATAACAAAGACGTCTCGTGCGTAATATGTAGGTGATATATATACAAATGTATACACTCTTTTAACAAAAGTTTTGTCAATATTGCTGGCAATTTTTTGTCTGTATGTTGCTGTATCTGTGAAGTCTCATTTTCCCGTATGTTGATATGTGGGTCGATAATTGTTGTAATGTTATGTATAGTTCACCACATACAGAATGTCCGACCTTGTTTGAGACTGATCGGTACCGAGATATACCAAGAAGAATCGGCACCTGCACAATTCCGCTGGCAGTCAGTTTGCTCAACACCAATGGTCAGTCTGCGCATACGCTATACATATAAGAGTGACATAAAATCTGTGATTTGCGTAGTTCCAAGCCATCTGCAGCAAAACTACACTGCGAGCTTCGGGTCGCCGCAGTGACACACATACACACATGACAGCAAGCCGCAGAGTGCGTTACCGATCTCGGTTGATGTCTCTGACTAGCATTTGTTCTGGAAATTGTTTATAACTGTGCACCAGTTTGTACTGTCTAAATCAAACGGCCCGTAAAGAAAGATGCAGGTATCCACCCTCGAATATGCTTCAGTATCAGTTCATCGCCCGCACACTTTGTACAGCCTGGTCTTGGTGTGACGACACCTTTAGACAGAAATCGCAATGTCTACGTGAATGCTGTCCCCTTGATCATTCTCCACTCTCCGAAGGCACGAGACAGCGACTCACGGAAACAATTTCCCGGCGGGTTCTGTGTGTCGACCTCGTTGGAGGACAGTACCTGGCTGAGGAAGTCGATGTATTCCATGGCCAGCTTCAGCGTCTGGTACTTGTTCATCTTGTCTGAAGGCAGAGTGGGGATGACCGCCTTCAGTTCGGACATGGCTGTGTTCAACGACACGTGTCTCTCCCGCTCCCGTAAGTTAGCCAACTCCTGTGATTTGCCACATTTGGGTGGTTTCCGGTAAAAAGGTAGTTTTCTCTGCTCGTGTCGCGTGCCTGTCTCGTGCAGGTGTCTGTTGTTACTGGTGTGGCCTAGTACGTTGTTGTGGTCGATGTGGCCACTGGCGTCTTCTGAGTTGCTCTGTGCCACGCCATGCTGAAACAGCTACAGAATTTCAGCCACTGAAGGGAAGTGAAGAAAAGCATGACAAAACAGGCGAGCGCGCGCGCGTGTTTGTGACTGTGTGTTTGTGTGTATGTGTGTCTGTGTGAGTGTGTGTTGATGTTTGCGTATATCTGAATCTTTCTGTGAGTGTCTACGCTCGTATGTGTGTCTGTGTCTGTGTACATGTATGTGTGTTTGTGAGTGTGTGTGGATATATTATATATACATGTATATGTATGTTGTGTGTAAGTCTCTGTGTGTGCGCGCGTGCGTGTGTGTATATATGTGCATACGTGAGGTGCATTATGCGTACGTGTGAATGTGTTAATTTCAAGTTTTTAGTTTAAGGAGTTTCAAAAATAAAATCAGTTTATGATTTCTGTGATATTCCTGTAGAACAATAAATGTTCACTCTCTGACGTACAGTTTGAATGCTCACTCCGAAGACAGCCATTGCTGAATCATTTTGCTTTAACCTTTTGACTCCCACACCCTGTCCACCAGCATCCTGCATGGTCAACCATGCCAGCAAAGCAAAAACTTAACCCTTTGACTCTCTACCCTATCCATCAGCTTCCTGCTGGTGGATGGGGTGAGGAAGTCAAAGGGTTAAAGTTTTTGCAGTTGGTGGATAGCGTGCGGGAGTCAAGGGGTTAACAGAAAAAACACAGCATAAGAATAGCAACAGCAGTGACAGAACACATAGACTGAAAAGAACTGGGAGAAGCAGAACTGCCAGCTTTCCCACTAATTGTGGGCTGCAGAAGTTGCTCATAGTCTCCATCCTCCATGTGAAACCTGCACACTGCCTACTGGTTCAGAGAAAAAAAATTATCGTTACTGTTATTTTTGTTTAAAGCCCAGCCGAACGTGTAGAGCCATATCAGGGCTATAACTGTTTCAAAACAAACACAATACTTCAACCAGAAACAAAAGGAAAAGAAAATTAAGTACACATATCAAAGCATTCGCGCAAAATTATATCCAAGGACATGCCCGTGGCGTTGGTCACTCAGTACAATTTATCACAGCCGATTAAAAAAAAAACATACCTGAAAACAAATTTAAACATAACTAAGGACACTAAAAACAGGCATAAATTACCTAAAATTCTTCTGCATACCTCATTTCCCTGAGCCAAAAATGCATTTAATACAGGAACCCAATTATCAAACCTAAGAGAAAATACGTAAGACTTTATCGAACACATACAGATGAATGGACCAGCAAGGCAGAAGAAAATGATAGGAAGAAATGACAAAACAAAGGAACAAGACAGAAACAAAGAGAGTGACAGAAAAGAGGAAATTTCTAGCACAGAATTTCCAGAAGATGGGGATACTATTTACACTGAAAGAGCCCCGGGCATGCCCACGCGGAAAGTACGTTTTAGAGACGAGCTCATTGAGAATATTGAGTTTGAAAGGCAAGTAGGTAGGCAGACAGGTCAGGGGAGGGGTGGTTCGCTAGCTAACTAGCTGATTGGTTGGTTGATTGGTTGGTTGGCTGGTTGGTTAGCTGGTTCTTTGGTTGGGTTGGTTGGTTGGCTGGTTGGTTGGGTTTGTGTGGTTGGTGGTGGTTGGTTGGCTGGTTGGTTGGGTTTGTGGTTGGTTGGCTGGTTGGTTGGATTTGTGGTTGGCCAGTTGGGTTTGCGGTCGGTTGGGTGGGTGGGTGGGTTGGGTAGGTAGGTAGGTGGGTGCTTGCTTGCTTGCTTGCTCGCTTGCTTGCTTGCTCGCTTGCTTGCTTGTGTACCCTTACCTCTTCAAAAAGCAGACGTTGAGATTGAAAGATCTGGGCAAGTGAAGAGGCCTCGTTGCAGTCAGTGGTCATCATATCTTGCCAGCGGGCTGGACAGTGAGGCCAGTCCATCCTGCCCTGTGTCTCCTGCCACTCCACTTGATGTGGGTAGAACACTGTGGACTGTTCGTTCTGCGGAGGATGAACCATTCTCTGTCTAATGATTCCTTTTTGCCGCTCTACCTGGTCTCCCGGTGCCAAAATCTTCACCGTTTCTTCTGTCTGAAAATTATTATTGTTAATGTGATTATTGCTGTTGTTGTTGTTATCATTATTGCTGTTGTTGTTGTTGTTGTTATCATTCTTATTGTCGTTGTTATTCTTATTATGATGATTATTATTATCATTATTATTATTCATCATCATCATCATCATCAGTAGTAGTAATTGTAGCAGTGTAGCAGCAGTAGTATTAGTGGTAGTATCGTTGTTTTGTTGTTGTTGTTATTATTATTACTACTATTACCATTGTTATTATTACGATTGTTATTATTAATACTATTATTATTATTATTATTATCATTATTATTGTTATCCTCATCAATATTGTTGTTAATATCAATGTTAGAATAATACAGTCACTATTACCATTATCATCGCAGTCATCTTCATTAACATTTTCTTCTGTTCGAGTGATAAGCCCACAAGGCCTTTTAATGCTAGTCGTACTGGTGCTCTAATATTAAAATTTCCAGTGAAATAAATGAGTAGATGAGTATGGTCAAAAACCAAACCGAAAACAAAACAAAACAAAACGAAAAGAAGAAAATGTGTGTGTGTGTGTGTGTGTGTGTGTGTGTGTGTGTGTGTGTGTGTGTGTGTGTGTATGTGTGTGGAAGGGAGAAAAAGATGGGAGAGAGAGAGAGAGACAGTGAGAGACAGACAGACAGACAATGAGAGAGAGAGAGACGGAAGAGAGAGAGGCGGGAGAGAGAGATGGGAGAGACGAGAGAGTGACGGGAAAGAGAGAGAGAGGGAGGAGGGAGGGAGATAGAGAAAGATGAAAGCAAAGAAAGGGGGAGAATGCAGGGAGAGGGACAGAGAGAAAGAGAGAGGGAAGGAGGAAGAGAGAGAGACGGGAGAGAGTGATGGGAAAGAGAGAGAAAAAGAGGGAGGGAGATAGAGAAAGACAAAAACAGAGAAAGGGGGAGAGTGAAGGAGAGAGAGGGGAGGGAAAGAGAGAGAGAGCGAGCGAGCAAGTAAGCGAGAGAGAGAGAGAGAGAGATGGACTCCACACTCAAATGGGTAAGACACAAGACTTCATGTTGGAAGGTCTGGCTCCAATCATGGCTGGGTACCTCCCGTCTGGTGAGTAAAATTTTGGAGATTTTTCCGATCTCCCCGGTCAGTGTGGTGCACAGTTGTTATATGTACCAAACCTCCTTCGAGTGGTACGACTCACGCTGTATATCAAATACGCACGTTAACCCTTTGACTCCCGTACCCTATCCACCAACCGCAAAAACTTAACCTTTTGACTCCCTCACCCTATCACCACTTTCCTGTAGGAAGCTGGTTGATAGGGTGAGGGAGTATAACGGTTAGGTTTTTGCTTTACTAGCGTGGTTTACAATACAGGAAGCTGGTGGACAGGGTGCGGGAGTCAAAGGGTTAAAGAACGTTTAAATCATGTCAATATCCGGCGGCTTACGGAAACACTCAAAAAAAAAAAAATGGCGACAGCATTGGGGCATCCAGGAGTCATGACCTGGATGCGGCCCAGCCCCCTTAGGGTCATCATCATCATCATCAGGTGCCCTGCCGCATGGCGTTGGCGACCATGGACTTCCAACCATCTCTATCTCTCGTTGCCGCTAGCATCTCCCCCACCCTCCTCATCCCCAGCCACTATGCAAATCAGTCCAGCATTCTCTCCCTGGGTCTACCTGGTGCTCTCTTTCCCTCCAGCTTTCCCGTTGTGACCAGGTGCTCCAAATCCCCCTTCCTCATAAAATGGCCTATAAATGTTGCTTGTCTTTTCCTAATCTTCCTTATGAGTGATCTACTTGTGTCTGCCTCCATCAAGACTGTCTCGTTTTTCTTTGTTGTCCATGGAATTCTCAACATTCTTCTGAGAAACCACATCTCGGCTGCCTCAGTCTTGCTCTGGCTTTGCTTGCTGACTGTCCACGCCTCGCATCCGTACAACAGTATTGGTTCCATATAACATTCAAGGACTCTCTTTCTGATGTTAATTGATAGGCATTTGTTGGTAAGAATGCTTGTCATCTTCTTGAATGCTGTTTTGGCTTGGCCGATTCTGCCAGCTATTTCCGATGTGCATCTGCCGTCTGATGAAATGACCGTTCCCAGGTATTTGAACTTACAGTGTCAGGAGTTAAGGGCCGAACACTTGCTTGACGGGGGTTTCTACTGTGAGGACTTTCTGCTGTGCGGCTTTCCCAAGAAATTGTTACTGCCGTTTCGTTTGACCTTTGTCAAACAAAAACAAAAACAACAAAGAAACAAGTTTGCAAAAGTTAGAACAATTACAAGACAGATACCTTACAAATTAGACAACAACAACAATAACAGCTAACTTACAAACTAGACAACAACAACAACAGAACAGCTAACTTACAAACTAGACAACAACAACAACAACAGAACAGATAACTTACAAACTAGACAACAACAACGATAACAGATAACTTACAAACTAGATAACAACAACAGAACAGATAACTTTCAAATTAGACAACAACAACAACAACAGAACGGATAACTTACAAACTAGACAACAACAACAACAGAACAGATAACTTACAAACTAGACAACAACAACAGAATGGATAACTTACAAACTAGACAACAACAGAACAGAACAGATAACTTACAAACTAGACAACAACAACAACAGAACAGATAACTTACAAACTAGACACAACAACATCATCAGAACAGCTAACTTACAAACTAGACAACAACAACAGAACAGATAACTTACAAACTAGACAACAACAGAACAGATAGCTTATAAACTAGACAACAACAACAACAGAACAGATAACTTACAAACTAGACAACAACAACAACAACAAAACAGCTAACTTACAAACTAGACAACAACAACAACAGAACAGATAACTTACAAACTAGACAACAACAACAGAACAGATAACTTACAAACTAGACAACAACAACAGATAACTTACAAACTAGACAACAACAACAGAACAGATAACTTACAAATTAGACAACAACAACAACAACAGAACGGGTAACTTACAAACTAGACAACAACAGAATGGATAACTTACAAACTAGACAACAACAGAACAGATAACTTACAAACTAGACAACAACAACAACAGAACAGATAACTTACAAACTAGACAACAACAACATCAACAGAACAGCTAACTTACAAACTAGACAACAACAACAGAACAGATAACTTACAAACTAGACAACAACAACAACAGAACAGATAACTTACAAACTAGACAACAACAACAACAGAACAGATAACTTACAAACTAGACAACAACAACAGAACAGATAACTTACAAACTAGACAACAACAACAACAGAACAGATAACTTACAAACTAGACAACAACAACAAAACAGCTAACTTACAAACTAGACAACAACAACAACAGAACAGATAACTTATAAACTAGACAACAACAACAACAACAGAACAGATAACTTACAAACTAGACAGCAACAACAACGAAACAGCGAACTTACAAACTAGACAACAACAACAGAACAGATAACTTACAAATTAGACAGCAACAACAACAGAACAGATAACTTACAAATTAGACAGCAACAACAACAAAACAGCTAACTTACCTTTTTTCGCTGATTTGGAGAAAAAGGACTGATACGAAATCCTAAAATGTTTGTGAACTGTGCTGCCTGGCAATTATGGGAGAAAAACGTGACGAATTTAAGGAAGTGAGATGAAGTCTACAATGTTAAAAATGGTCATGTCACATTGGTGTTGTTTCATCCTGAAGAGAGCTTAACTGAGGCGGCGCCCAAGCATTGGAAACCATAATGCGCTTCATGCGTGTCGCATTTTCGTGAGCGGACGTGCTTGTATACTAAACACGTATACATATGTACAGATTATGTAGGCTTGAGTACATGTATACATAGGCACATGCTATATTATAGTTGATAAGTCTTTATAATAGATAAATGAATACATTAGATACAAAAGTAAAAGGAAATTGCAAAATAATAAAGAATTAAATAACTAATAACTCTCCCTCTCCATCTGCCTCTCCCTCTCTCCCTCTCTCTCCCTCTCTCTCTGCTTGTTGTCTGGTTTGTTGAAAAAGATGATTTTACTGTTCATACTATGTTTATATCAATTTATAGTGATATTTGAATTTGAATTGATCACAGAGCCGACGGCCAAACCAAAAGAAATATACTGCTTATCTAAAAAAAAAAAAAAAGGACTTTATATACAACTAGGTGGGCTTTTCGTCGTGTGTTTTTTTGTTTTGTTTTGTTTTGTTTTCTTTCTCAATAAAAATCTATTTGCTCTGTCGCACTCTGTGATAATGGAGAATACGGAGATAAATAGCGCTGCTGTGTCATTTGACTAGCTTCAATTCTGTAGCAAAATTCTGTAACTTGACAGGCAAAACCAAAAGTAATCAGCTAACAAATATTCTGAACAGAGACGTTTACGACAACAACAACAAAAAAGCCTTCAATTGACTGAAAATGACAAGCCTTGAGATAGAGCCCTCATCTCAGCCATCGATGTACGAAACTAGTGCAAATAAGAGCAAAAACTATCAGCATATTAAGGAATCCAAAACAAGTGTGATCACCCGCGTTCAAGCAAACAGGAACCAGAGAATCATGAAAATAAAATCAGAACGCGTATTTAACCCTTTGATTCCTGCACCTTGTCCAGCAGCGTCCTGCATTGTTAACCGTGCTGGTAAAGCAAAAACTGAACACTTTAACTCTCACCCTATCCACCCGCTTCCTGCGGGAAGCGGGTGGATAGGGTGCGGGAGTCAAGGGTTAAGTTTTGGCTTGGCTGTCATGGTTGATAATGCAGGACGCTGGTGAGCAGTCTGCAGGAATCAAAGAGTTAATGTTGGCGTTGAACAGGCCAGTTTTTGTATTGCTATGGAACTGAACTCCAGATATCAGATCTTGAGTCCACAGCTGTATCAAACGAACCAAGCAGACTGTATTGGCGACCTACGATCGCCCGGTACAATAGACTGTTGTTATTGTTGTTATCGGGTATATTTTTTTCTGTTTATTGATAATTGATTTGCTTCAGTTTTTACGTCGACACCCACCTCAGGTGATATGGCCGACGGGGATAACCATCCCAGGGAAGTGGGGGAAGGGGAGCTTATCTAATCCTATACTGACACCACCAGAACAACAATGATGTTAAGATGGGACAATGAGAAGACCAGTTTCAATGTAGCGCAGCCCGGGATTCGAACCCACAACGATTAGCATGTGAATCCGACGCTCAAACCAACTGAGCTACAGGGGCACGCTCTACAATAGATCCACACAGATCCTAATTGTATAGGTCAGATATTTCCCATGTATATATATAGGTCAGTTTTTGCAGGTCAGTGAATAGACCTCAGTGGCAAGGACTGGGTTGTTAGGCCTGTAAGCCTGTGTTACTATTGATTGGTTAGAACGATTAAAGGTTTGTCTCCTTCTGGGAGGGAAACCACTACTCCTATGACCACTAAACTCCATGGTATTAGGCACGAACTGGGAAAAATAAAACGGCCACATTCATTGCCAGTTTCAGTTACAGGTGCCATATATATGGTGATCATGGCACAAGCCTTAAGCCTGCACATAAACCCATGAGCTGGCTAGGTCCTGAGGCCCTACCTAGACTATGTTTTACCTAGTCTATATTTTGTACTGGTATTGTATCAGCCTATCACTAGAATAATCTTGGTTGTGTGTAAATGACATGTGTATCTGTGTATCTTATCTTCAAAAAAAGGAAAATATGTACATGTGTATCTGGGTATCTTATCTTCAAATAAAAAGGAATATAATAACATATAAAATAAATAAATGAATTATTGAAAGTCCAAATCACAACACAACTAGCTAATCTGTCTAAACTCGTCTTAATTCATCGACAGATGTGGCCTGACGATGCAAAAACAAACAAAAAGAAAAAAAAAGCTTACTCACTGTATACACTCGATGATAAAAACACCACACAGTACGTGTCTCACACAACCTCTGTAACTCGCTGATCACCTCGCAGATGGACAGCTAATAGTTTTGGAGTCCGGTCTTAAGACAAAGAACAAGGTCCCGCCTCCGTTTTCCTTCCGGCTGTCTATTGGGCGTTCTGCCTGTAGCACGGAGTAGTCAACGTTTTATAGGATCTCTTTCTCAACTTCTGTAGCGCTAACTGGTAAACCCTAACGTTTTGAATATAAGCCAGCCAATCACAAAGGCCCTTTATCATTGTTGTTCTGGTGGAGTCAGTATAGGATTAGATAAGCCCCCCCCCCCTTCCCCCACTTCCCTGGGATAGCGATATCCCCGTCACCTGAGGTGGGTGTCGACGTAAAAATTGAACCAAATCAATCAATCGATCAAGGCCCTGAAACATAGTTGAGTTGACCGACACATTGCGGTGGTGAAGTGGGTAAGACGTCAGTCAGACTTTCAGTAGGAAGATCTGAAGACATCAGATGGTAAGTTTACAGTGGTACCAACAATGCCAGACAACCTGCTGAACACTTGTGGTCGGCCTGAGGGCCCAATCCACCATCCGTGTGTAATTTGTCTGGTACTCTTACCAGTTGAACTAACGGGGACACTTACACACACGCGCGCGCGCGCAAACACAGACACACAAACGCTCCCACACAGAGAGATATATATATATATATATATATATATATAGACACACACGAACACACATATATACATGTGTATATATGTTATATAAATATATAGATAGATAGATATATGTGTGAGTGTATAGATATACATATATTTATATATATATATATATATATATATATATATATATATATATATATATATATGTAGATAGATAGATAGATAGATAGATAGATATGGATGTAAAGATGTATACAGATATATTTATATATCTTTATATATACACACACACGCACGTAAACACACATACACACACATACAAGCACACATACACACACACAACACACACAAGCATGCACACATAACACACACACGCGTGCGCGCGCGTACACACACACACACACACACACGCACGCACGCATACACATACACACACTCACTCAATCACACACATTTGTTTAAATTCTAACTATGAAGAAAGTTAGACATCAATTGTTATTACTAGTCAGGTTTGATCATTTATATATACATGTGTGTGTGCGTCCCTGAGTGTGTCTGTCTGTCTGTCTCTCTGTCTGTCTGTATAATATATATATATATATATATATATATATATATATATATATATATATATATATATATACATATATATACACATATATATATATGTGTGTGTATGTTTATGTATAGATAGATGGATAGATATGTTAGCATATATATATATATACTCCTAATCATAATTTAAGGGCCACTTCTTCCTTCCTCTCTAATTTTAAGTTGAAATAATTGACAATGTTTAGAATTGATTCTATGTTTTATTTCATCATTTCCACACCTGTTTTGGAAAAAGAAATTAGCACAATGACCCATTAGTGAACAGCACATGCATTTAAAGGAACATCCCCCCCTTTTCAAAAAACAAAGTGTCAGATTTGGCCAATCTGTTTTCAATATCGCGTGTGTCCGCCCCGAGCCTGGATGCATGCTTCACAGCGCCGATGCATCGACCCCACAAGGGTACGGAGTGTGTCCTGAGGGATGGCCGCCCACTCGATCTGCAGGATGTCGACCAGCCTGGCCAGGGTGCCCGGTGGGGGGTGGTTGTCCCTGATGCGCCTCCCGAGCACATCCCAGAGGTGTTCAATTGGGTTCAGGTCAGGTGAGCACGCTGGCCAGGCCATACGGACGACTTCATGCTGCTCCAGGAAGTCGGTCACAAGGCGTGCTCGATGCGCAGGTGCATTGTCGTCCTGGAAGATGGCGCCTTGACCAAGGTCCACAAGCGCAGGCAGTGCCACGGCCGCCAGAACCTCGTCCCGGTACCGGACCCCGTTCAGGATGCCGTCAATGGGGAGCAGGGGGGTCCGGGTACCACGGCTCATGCCACCCCACACCATCACCGACTCGCCGCCGTACCGGTTATGCTCTTGGACAGTGGCGTCAGCGAACCTCTCCCCTTGACGTCGCCACACCCGAGCCCGGCCATCGTTAAAGGTCAGGGTGAACCTGGACTCATCCGAAAACAAGACCCGGGCCCACTGTTGCCTTGTCCAGGTCACGTGCTCCCTGGCCCAGGTCATGCGGCGCACTCTGTTGACCGGTGACAGCACGGGTCGGACGGCCGGTCTCCGTGACCTCAAGTTTGCCTCATGTAGCCGTCTTCTCACCGTGCTGCAGCTGATGTTAGCACCTGTTGCGTCCCTCAGCTGACCCCTCAAGGTCACCGCAGTGGATGCCCTTTCCCTCAGTACGGAGAGGGCAAGGTAGCGGTCTTGCTGTCTTGTCGTTACTCTGGGTCGACCCGTGTGACGCCTTTCCTGGACTGCTCCAGTCTCATTGAAGCGCTCCAGCAGTCTCTGGATTGTGGAATGCGACACTTCAAGTCGTCTAGCAACTTCCCGCTGCGCTAGGCCTTCATCAAGCAGAGCGAGGGCTCTCCCCCGCTGCTCATCCGTCATCCGTCGTCTTGCAAGCATGGTTAAAACGAACCAAGAACGGGTCCTTTTTATCCTCGTCTGCGAGCAACTTTGGCTGGAGTAGTGTTCAAAAAGGGCTTGCCTTGCACGTGCAAAGCGAATTTTGTCGCTACCTTGCCTGCGTCGTCAGAGAGACCCTGCTGAAGATTCGACAATTTCGTGTGGAAATTGTCTTCCTTGGGCCGCCCATTACAAATCGGCAAATCCCCAAACACGTGCCAAAAGGAAACTGCAATGTTGTCTGAGCTCTTATCCATTCAGTTACGGCAACGAATTGGAGAAAAGAGTAAGAGAAAATAGGTTATTTCTCCTTTCAAAAATTGACTCAAAAACGTTCCTGGCCCTTCAATAATGACGTGTAGTATATATATATATGTATATATATATATGTGTGTGTGTGTGTGTGTGTGTGTGTGTGTGTGTGTGTGTGTGTGTGTTGTGTGTGTGTGGGGTGTAGGCAAGTAGGTAGGTAGGTAGATAGACAGATAGATGGATGGATGGATAGATAGATAGATGGATAGAGAGATAGACAGACAGACAGACAGACAGATAAATGTGTATGTATGTGTGTATGCGTGTGTGCGCGTGCGTTTGTGTGTGTATGCATGTGTGTATGTATGTGTATACTTCTCTGTGTCTGTGTGTGTGTGTGTGTGCGTGCGCACGTGCTTGTATGTGTGTGTGTGTGTATGCGCGTGAGCGCGCGCGTGTATGTGCTTGTGTGTGTGGTGCTGACTTGACTCTCACATGACTTAAGAAGACCATCTGTAACGTACAGACTTGATATTCTGCACACATATACACACGTAGAGGGTTTGGATAGAAACAGTTCGGTACACAATGTTGAACTGCCAGGTTGGAAAACTCTCAACCCTTCACTTATCACACGGCAGGAACCCTGACAAATCGAACCCAAATCTTCCGAGTGGATGTCTGACATGTTATCCACTTGATTACCGCACTTGATGTTCGGTCATGAACACTAGAGAAAGGCTAAAAGTTTTATAAGTAGCTATGATGTAGAGCTTGCGAAGGAGACGACAAGTTGAGGCAGGCTCAAAGACGTTCTATGTTATAAAGTCTTTCGATAGGCTTGTTAATTGGCTAAGTGTTTCTCGTTCTCTCTGTGAAGGGTTCTACTACTACATACTTGCACATAAGCAGAGTATGAACATCCTCCTTACCCTCGTGCCCATTCAGATTCACCCATTCGATTGCCACCCACGGTGGATCAGAGAACCGAAAAAAAAGCATCGGTTTCTCGCAATGCACAAAAATATTTTAAGGCTTCTTCAAACAATTTTTTCGCTAGTCCTCATATACTCTGAGAGTGGTAGGACTTTAAAACTTACTAAACTAACTAACCTCCTTACCCCCACCTCCCCATATGGCGTCGGGGGGTGGGTGGTGATCGTTTGGCTGCCGGTGAGGTATTGTTGTTCTGGGTCCCATCCACCACCCCCGAGTGTTTCATACAAACTTGTTAACCATTTGACCGAAACAGAAGAAATAAAGAGGAAGAAGTAAACCAACAACAACAACAACAAAATTAGCCTACATTTACCTGTGATTACCTGATTTCTTTTCATTATTGATATTCCGTTGGAGCCAAAATGTCGGATTTAGAAAAAAGCAAAACAAAACAAAACAACAACAACGACAACAGCAAAACCAATCGAGACGCAGAATCGTATAAAATCTAAGAAAAAAAAATACAAACCCGAAAAACACGAACATAGAATCCACGCGTATTTAATACGACCAGACAATACAGGTGCAAAGTTTCGGCCAAATGGCCTATATATCAAATACGCGTTCTGATTCTATTTTCGTGTACTTCTGATTCCTCTTTGCTTGAACACAGGCGGTCACACTTGTTTCGGATTTCTAAAAATAAATAAATAAATAAATAGATAAATAAAAAGAAAAAAATATAAAAATCATGTAATACAATTAACACATGATGGGATGGATGAGACGGCATACCGACCTTCAAAGCCTGATGTGGATTTTCACAGAGAAGTAGATAAATAGATGTCAGATTGTTGGCTGTTTAGATAACACACACACACACACACACACACACACACACACACACACACACACACACACACACACACACACACACACACACACACACACACACACACACATACACATCTAATATCACTTATAGTGAAAAGACGTTAAATCAAAGAACGCACACACACACACACACACACACACACACACACACACACACACACACACACACACACACACACACACACACACACACACTCACTCACTCACTCACTCACACTCACACGTACGCGGACACACACATACACACACACACACACACGCACACACGTGCGCACACATATGCACACACTGACACGCACAGGCACGTACGCGCACGCACACACACACACACACAACACACACACACACAAAGACAAGCAACATTTATAGGTCATTTTATGAGGGAAAGGGAATTAGAGCACCTGGCCACAACAGGAAAGGTGGAAGGAAAGAGAGCACAAGGTAGACCCAGGGAGAAAATATTGGACGTCATCATCATCATGTGCCCTGCCGCATGATGTTGGCGATCATGGCCTCCGTACGCATCTATCCCTTGTCGCCGCAAGCACATCTTCCACCCACTCTGTCCTCAGCCACCCTGCAAGTCCGTCTAACATTTTATCCCTGGGTCTACCTGATGTTCTCTTTCCCTCCAGCATTCCTGGTGTGGCCAGAAGAGAGAGAGAGAGAGAGTCAGCGAGAGAGAGAGAGTCAGCGAGAGAGAGAGAGAGTCACAGAGAGAGAGTCAGCGAGAGAGAGAGAGAGTCACAGAGAGAGAGTCAGCGAGAGAGAGTCATAAAGAGAGAAAGAGGAAATTGGGAAGCTTATTAATTTGTCGAAGACGGGAAAATGGACGAGAAATTAAGAACAGCATCCATATTGCTAGTATTGTGAGCCATCAACTTTCATTCTTTCCCTCATCATCATCATGTGCCTTGCCGCATGGCGTTGGCAATCATGGCCCTCCATACGAATCTGTCCTTTGTCGCTGCAAGTTTTTTTCCCACCCTGTCTGTCTTCATCCACTGCAAGTCCGTCCAATATTTTCGTCCTGAGTTTACCTGGTGCTCTTTTTCCCTCCAGATTTACTGTTGTAACTAGGTGCTCTAATTTCACTTGCTCCATAAAATGTCCTATAAATGTTAATTGTCTTTCCCTAATCTTCTTCATTAATGCTCTTTATGCGTCTGTCTCCTTCAAGACTTTTGTTTTGTTTTTGTTTTTTGCTGTCCATGGAACTCAACCTTCTCCTCAGAAACATTTCAGCTGCCTCAATCTATTTTTGTTGTTGGTTTTTTGTGTGTGTTTTTTAGGATCATCGCACTCAGGGAGGTCACCTTTGTGCTCACCTTATTTTTCCCCCGTTCCATTTTCTACGCCATCTTAATGGCCGCAGAAGCTGGAACAGTTTTTACAATACGATGATGATGATGTCGATGGGGATGATAATCATGATGCTATGGAGTTCCATCTAGAATTGAGACTGCGTGACAAGGATGTACTCTATGCTTACTATCATAATATATCCTGGCATTAACCAGGCCCGAGAGAGACATACACCTGCGGTGCTGGTCAGAAAATTTGAGCAACACCCTCAATGACGCATCCCTGAAGTGGATGAGACTCGAGTGTGTGGTCCCAGTCTTCCCAATGAACCCATAGCACGCCCAACTCTGGGTAGGAGCCGGTTAGAGCCGAAAAATCCCACAATGATTTTTGAAGGGATTGATGGGGATTCGAACCCACAACCTTCCAGTAGGTAGTCCGTTGCGCTAACCACTACACCACGGCGACTGGTTAGCTGCCTCAGTCTTGTTGTGACTGTGCATGTTGACTGTCCACGCTTCACATCTGTACCATCATATCGGTTCTTTATACTAAAGAAGAACTCTCTCCATGATGTTGATTGATTGGTAAATGTTGATAAGAACGCTTTTCATTTTCTTGAATGCTGTTTAAGCCTACCGATTCTGTTGGCTATTTCTAATGTGCATCTGCTGTCTGGTAAGATGACCATTCTTTCACTGTGGAGACAAAAGCCAGGCTTACAGGTACAACGTATGTAAACACACTACCTTACCACCCACGCACACACACACACACACACACACACACACACACACACACACACACACACACACACACACATGCAGGCATGTACCCGCCCGCACGCACGCGAGGACAAAGAGACATTGCGAGCCAGCGAGAGAACGAGCCAGTGAGAGAGAAAGAGAGACAGCGAGAGAGAGAGAGACAGAGAGAAAGACAGCGAGAGTGAGAGAGTCAGGGAGAGAGTCAGCGAAAGAGATTAGACACCGAGAGAGAGAGAGAGAGAGGGAAAGAGAGAGCCAGAGAGGGAAAGAGAGAAAGAGAACCTGAGAGACAGAGAGGGGGAAGGGAGGGAAGGCGATAGAGACAGAGCCCGAGAGAGGGAGGGAGGGCGAGAGAGAGAGTGGGCCCGAGAGAGAGAGAGAGAGAATTAGAGAGAGAGACAGAGAAAGAGAACCTGAGAGAGAGAGGGGGAGGGCGAAAGAGAGAGAGAGACGGTGAGAGAGGAAATTATTCCATGTCCCACCTTTTATGGCTTATACACGGGCCTAAGAATGTCAATATTCCGGCTCGTAAAATGCCATCTTTCCAGATAAAGTTACGTCTTTCGAGTGAGGGACTGCATCTCTTAGACAAAGGCCACGCCAGCGGTCCTGTTCATAAGAAAGGCTTACTCAACTGCTTCCAGTCCATCTGTTACAACAGCACCAATTACCACTGGTCAGGCTTCAGTTTACACAAAGAGGTGTTTATTAGCGGGGTGTACAACACGATACTTGAAGCCCGTATCAAGGCTTTAACCAACCCCACTTCTTCACTTTGATGTCAAACACGTCCTGGTCCATATAGGTCTATGGTTTAAATGTGGTAGGCCCTACTTGAAGAATCACCGGCGGTTTTTAATTTAGCCGTGGTTCGTTACTCGTCATGTCACCCAAGTTCTCGTAAGCAGTGATGACTGGATCCGAATGGGTCATGCAACGCATGGACAGCACTCCCTTCCCCCCTCCCCCCCCCCCTCCCCTCTGCTTGATGAAATGACTATCGAGTGGCGTCGTGAACTTGGGAAGTCCGGAGAGTGGCGAGGTTTTGGTGCTCTGGGTCCCATCCGCATCCTCGCGGTGTTTCTTGTTAACTATTAAAATGGTATATAAGCATTTTGTCCCACTACGGTTATCGGAAACTGTAAGGTGGCTTACAAAATTTGAGCACTAATTGATATCCAAACATATTGCAAGCCGATGGTTCTTTCAGTATAAATAGTATCCCCACCTTCTGGAAATTCTGCGCTAGAGAATTTCTTCTTTTCTGTCAATCTCTTTGTTTCTTTCTTCCTTCTTTGCTTGCTGTCATTTCTTCCTATCATTTTCTGCCTTGCTTGTGCATTCACCTGTATGTGTTCGATAAAGCCTTACGTACTTTTTCTTAGGATTGATAATTGGGTACATGTATTATGTGCATTTTTGGCTCTAGGGAAATGAGATATGGGAAAGCAATTTCACGTAATTTAGGCCCGTTTACATGTAGATAGATAGATAGATAGACAGATAGATAGATAGATAGATAGATAGATAGATAGATAGACAGATAGATAGATAGATAATAAATATATACATATATATATGTATATATATATATGTATATATATGTATGTATATATATATATATATGTATATGTATATATATGTGCTTTGTGTTCTTAATTATGAATACATTTGTATTCAGATATGTTCTTTTAAATTCTCTGTGCAATAAGTTGGACGGAGTGGTCGACGCCAGGAGCATCTCATTAGATTATGTGCACGAATGCTTTGGTACGAGTACTGTGTACTCGTACGTGTACTTAATTTTCTTTTCCTTTTCTTTTCTTGTTGAAGAATTGTATATATTTTCAAACGGTTATATCCCTGATATGGCTCTACGCAGTCGGCTGGGCTTCAAACAAAAATAACAGTAACAGTAGCATATTGTAATCTCAGAACCTGTAGATGTTGTCGCTCTGGTATTATACAAGCTGAAATTTTTCATGGGCCGACACGGGCACTATTATTTGAACTTTCTATCAAGCTACACGTGGACAGTTCAACAACAGCGAGTTTCTTAAGTGTGGCGTTTTCAAAACAAGAACTTCGTAACTACATGAAAAAATTATTTTTTCAAGTTTAAGATACAAAAAAGAAAAAGATTGCCAACAAACTTATGTGCATGGCGCAGTAGTGTTGGGGTTGCCATGTATACCGTTGATTTGGGATGATGAACTACCTGAAAGAGTAAAACGTAATGAAAGTATACACGTATCTAGTCTGGGGTCTGTATCGTATCAGGAAATGACAGTCACTAGATGTAGATGTTAAATCACGCACACGTACGCGCGTGTACACTCGCACAGACACACAGGCACAGACTTACAGACACAGACAGACACACAGACATAATCACAGACCCAGACGCACACAGACACGCATGCGCGCGCGCGCACGCACGCACACACACACACACACACACACACACACTAACACTAACACTAACACACACACACACACACACACACACACACACACACACTAACACTGACACTAACACACACACTAACACTAACACTAACATACACACACTAACACTAACACTAACACTAACACACACACACACACACACTAACACTAACACTAACACACACACACACTAACACTAACACTAACACACACACACACAGACACACACACACACTAACACTAACACATACACACACACACACACACACTAACACTGACACTAACACACACACACATACACACACTAACACTAACACACACACACACACACACACTAACACTAACACTAACACACACACACACACACACACACACACACACACACACCACACACTAACACTAACACACACACACACACACAGACACACACACACACACACACACTAACACTAACACACACACACTAACACTAACACACACACACACACACACACACACTAACACTAACACTAACACACACACACACTAGCACTAACACACACACACACACACTAACACTAACACACACACACACACACACACACTAACACTAACTCTAACACACACACACACACACACACACACACAGACTAACACACTAACACAGATAGATTTCCATTCTCACTCACCTCTCTCTGTCTGTCTGTCTGTCTCTCTCTCTCTCTCTCTCTCTGTCTCTCTCTCTCTCTCTCTCTGTCTCTCTCTCTCTCTCTCTCTCTCTCTCTCTCTCTCTCTCTCTCTCTCTCTCTGTGTCATACCCCAAGCTTGATGTATTTAATTATTACGCATTTTTGTTCTCGGAAAAGCTCGTTGAACCGTCATCTCTCCCTCCCCCCCCCCTCTCCTCCGCTTTCAACTCCTACTTGTGAAAGGGTAGTGGACCTTTATCACAATAGCCGATCTACTCTCTCTCTCTCTCTCTCTCTCTCTCTGTTTCTCTCTCTGTCTCTCTCTCTCTCTCTCTCTCTCTGTTTCGCTCTCTCTCTCTCTGTTTCTCTCTCTGTCTCTCTCTGTTTTTCTCTCTCTCTCTCTCTCTCTGTTTCTCTCTCTCTGTCTCTCTCTCTGTTTCTCTCTCTCTGTCTCTCTCTCTCTCTTCTGTCTCTCTCTCCTCTCTCTCTCTCCTCTCTCTCTCTCCTCTCTCTCTCTCTCTCTGTCCCTCTCTCTCTCTCTCTCTGTTTCTCTCTCTGTCTCTCTGTCTCGTTGTCTCTGTCTCTGTCTCTCTCTCGTCTCACTCTCTCCCTCTCTCGACTCTCTCTCTGTCTTTCTCTCTCTCTCTCTCACTCTCTCTCTCTCACTCTCTCTTCTCACTCTCCATCGCACCCCCTACACCCTCTGTCCTGATCCTTCTCAAGTGTTTGTGTTGCGGGTCAGCAACCATTGGAGAGTTGGCGTTGTCTGGCTTAGTGTTTATGGTCAGCACAACAGCCTTAACCCTTTGACTACCGCACCCTATCCACCAACTGCAAAACCTTAACCTTTTGACTCCCACACCCTCTCAACCAATTTCTTGCGGGAAGCTGGTGGATAGGGTGAGGGAGTCAAAAGGTTAAGTTTTTGCTTTGGTAGCATGGTTGATAATGCAGTATGCTGATGGACAGGGTTCGGGACTCAAAGGGTTGACAGTCGAAAGCAAGTAGGTTGCTTCGGAAGTGCACGGAGGGAAAGCTGATAGTACGATTGGTGGAGTGTGGATATGTGATTCGAACCTTTTGGCCCAACACCCCATCCAGCCACTGGCATCTTATACTGGTGTGCCTCCAACAACTAGCGGGCCCCAGTAGCTCAGTTGGTTTGAGCGTCGGATTCACATGCTAATGGTTGTGGGTTCGAATCCCGGGGTGCGCTACATTAAAACTGGCCTTTTCACTGTCCCATCTTAACATCGTTGTTGTTCTGGTGGTGTCAGTATAGGATTAGATAAGTCCTTCTTTCCCCACTTCCCTGGGATGGTTATCCCCGTCGGCCATATCACCTGAGGTGGGTGTCAACGTAAAAACTGAACAAATCAATCAATCAATCAACAACTAGTTGCCAAGTGCTGTCAAGAGAGTACGAGTACTGTCATCTTAAAAAGACGATGGACATGGATTGGGCAGACGATCCAAAGATGAATATTACATAGAATCGATAATGTTACACGGTTGTGAGGCGTGGACAGCCAACAAGCAAAGCCAAAACAAGATCGAGGCAGCCGAGATGCGGTTTCTAAGAATGTTGAGAATTCCATGGACAGCAAAGAAAACAAACGAGACAGTCTTGATGGAGGCAGATTGTGGTTTCTAAAAATGTTGAGAATTCCATGGACAGCAAAGAAAACAAACGAGACAGTCTTGATGGAGGCAGACACAAGAAGATCATTCATAAGGAAGATTAGGAAAAGACAGGCAACATTTATAGGCCACTTTATGAGGAAAGGGAAATTAGAGCACCAGGTCACGACAGGAAAGCTGAACGGAAACAGAGCACCAGGTAGACCCAGGGAGAAAATATTGGACGGACTTGCAGGGTGGCTGAAGACAGAGAGGGTGGAAGATGTGCTTGCGGCATCAAGGGATAGATAGGCCTATATATGGAGGGCCATGATCGCCAATGCCATGCGGCAGGGTACATGATGATAAATGATTTCCCCTCCCACCTCACTCTTAATTCACTATACATCACCCGGGTAGTCTTTTATTGGTCACCAGAAGATAGACGTAAGGGAGAAAGATCCAAGAATATCCTGCGATGAACAACCAATCAGTCAGTCAGTCAGTCTACATACAGCATTACTCCTTGGAACTTGGAATGTTGGCTGCACGCACTCCTCTCCACGTCTCCAACGGCAAGTTTGAAAAATGCTTCTGGTCAATATTTCAACAAGAAACACCACGAGGGTGCGGATGGGACCCGGAGCACCAACGTGATGTTTCTTGTTGAAACATTGACTAGAAGTCAATATTTTAATGCTTCTAGTCAATAACTTTTACCGTTGGAAAATAAAGCATCATTGTCATTGTCATTGTCATTGTCTGTCTTCCACATGTGTCTTTCCTCACCAAGTTAAAAATCTCTGGGCTGTTACAGCTTGATGTTTTCCCAGGTAATTTCCCTTTTCTCTTTTGCCCTCCAGTTTTCCCTGAATGACATCTTTCGTGAGACAGCATTTCTTGTTTCTGCACAGGTCATCTTTTTTTTTTTAAAGCCATTGACTCAAGCACACTGTTCATTAGCTGCAAAACTTAACCCTTTGACTCCCTCACCCTATCCACCAGCTGCCTGCAGGAAGCTGGTGAACAGGGTGAAGGTGTCAAAGGGTTAAGTTTTTGCTTTGATAGCATGGTTGACAATGGAGAATGCCAGCGGACAGAATGAGGGAGTCAAAGGGTTAAGGATGACCTGTCCAGGTTTTCTTCGGGTTTTCAGCTTGTGGAGTATGCTCTTGGCCATAAACACTAGGAGACTTCAAGGCTCTGAAACACCGCTAGGGGTTCATAGCCTACAGAGACAGCCTCCCCCCCCCCCTCCCCCAGGTGTAGACAGAAATGGGGAATCTTCGTTGCTGCAATACGTGTCGATGGCGTAGCGGGCAGTAAGCAATTAAGAGTTATGACTATCCAGTGGTATAGCGGGCAGTAAGCAAGAAAATAAGTTATGACTATCGAGTGACGTAACGGGCAGTAAACAAGTAAATAAGTTATATGTCTATCGAGTGACGTAATGGGCAGTAAGCAAGTAAATAAGTTATGTCTATCGAGTGACGTAATGGGCAGTAAACAAGTAAATAAGTTATGACTATCGAGTGACGTAACGGGCAGTAAACAAGTAAATAAGTTATGACTATCGAGTGACGTAACGGGCAGTAAACAAGTAAATAAGTTATGACTATCGAGTGACGTAACGGGCAGTAAACAAGTAAATAAGTTATGACTATCGAGTGACGTAACGGGCAGTAAACAAGTAAATAAGTTATGACTATCGAGTGGTAGGGATAGGTTAGTATGACTATCAGTGACGTAACGGCAGTAAATAAGTTATGACTACCGAGTGACGTAATGGGCAGTAAGCAAGTAAATAAGTTATGACTATCGAGTGACGTAAGGGCAGTAACAAGTAATAAGTTATGTCTATCGAGTGACGTAATGGGCAGTAAACAAGTAAATAAGTTATGACTATCGAGTGACGTAACGGGCAGTAAACAAGTAAATAAGTTATGACTACGAGTGACGTAATGGGCAGTAAACAAGTAAATAAGTTATGACTATCGAGTGGTATAGTGGAAATAAGCAAGTAAATAAGTTATGACTATCGAGTGGTATAGTGGGCAGTAAGCAAGTAAATAAGTTATGACTATCGAGTGGTATAGTGGGCAGTAAGCAAGTAAATAAGTTATGACTATCGAGTGACGTAACGGGCAGTAACAAGTAAATAAGTTATGACTATCGAGTGGTATAGTGGGCATAAGCAAGTAAATAAGTTATGACTATCGAGTGAGTATAGTGGGCATAGCAAGTAAATAAGTTATGACTATCAGTGGTAAGTGGGCATAACAAGTAAATAAGTTATGACTATCAGTAGTATAGTGGGCATAAGCAAGTAAATAAGTTATGACTATCCAGTGGTAGGCATACAATAAATAAGTTATGACTACGAGTGTATAGTGAGCATAAGCAAGTAAATAAGTTATGACTATCGAGTGGTATAGTGGGCAGTAGCAAGTAAATAAGTTATGACTATCAGTGAGTATAGTGAGCAATAAGCAAGTAAATAAGTTATGACTATCCAGTGGTATAGTGAGCAATAAGCAAGTAAATAAGTTATGACTATCCAGTGGTATAGTGGGCAGTAGGCAAGTAAATAAGTTATGACTATCCAGTGGTATAGTGAGCAATAAGCAAGTCAATAAGTTATGACTATCAGTGGTATAGTGGGCAGTCAGCAAGTAAATAAGTTATGACTATCCAGTGGTATAGTGGGCAGTAGCAAGTAAATAAGTTATGACTATCCAGTGGTATAGTGAGCAATAAGCAAGTAAATAAGTTATGACTATCCAGTGTTATAGTGGGCAGTAGCAAGTAAATAAGTTATGACTATCCAGTGGTATAGTACAATAAGCAAGTAAATAAGTATGACTATCATGGTATAGTAAGATAAGCAGTAAATAAGTTATGACTATCCAGTGGTATAGTGGGCAGTCAGCAAGTAAATAAGTTATGACTATCCAGTGGTATAGTGGGCATGAGCAAGTAAATAAGTTATGACTATCATGGTATAGCGGCAGTGAGCAAGTAAATAAGTTATGACTATCCAGTGTATATGGGCAGTGAGCAAGTAAATAAGTTATGACTATCCAGTGGTAGTGGGCAGTGAGCAAGTAATATTTAGACTATCAGTGTAGTGGGCAGTCAGCAAGTAACTAAGTTATGACTATCCAGTGGTACAGTGAGCAGTCAGCAAGTAACTAAGTTATGACTATCCAGTGGTACAGTGAGCAGTCAGCAAGTAAATAAGTTATGACTATCCAGTGGCGTCAGGAGCTTGGGGGTGATTTTCCAGAGAGTGGCGAGCCATTGGTATTCTGGGTCCCACCCGCACCCTCGTGCTGTGTCTTGTTAACAAAGTAAGTAAGTAAAGTTTCAAGAGGTTAGTGGTATAATGCTGTGCTCGAAACAATTTGTACCAAGCCTCGAAAGCCCAACGCTGTTAATTAGACAATTTTTCTATGTAATATTAGAGCACCTGGTCACAACAGGAAAGCTGGAGGGAAAGAGAACACAAGGTAGACCCAGGGAGAAAATATTAGACGGACTTGCAGGGTGACTGAGGACAGAGAGGATGGAAGACGTGCTTACAGCGACAAGGGATAGATACATATGGAGGGCCATGATCGCCAACGCCATGCCACAGGGCACTTGATGATGATGATGATTCCCCCTCTCACCTCATTCTAAATTCACTATACATTTTCCCCTAATTCTTGCTCGACGAAACATCACGAGTTTTTACTGTTTTCCCATAATTTTTGTATTTGTTCTGCAGTTTGCTATTTGCTGACAAAGAGGCAGCTGGCCGAACATTTGTGCTTGCCTTGTCTTGTTGTGGTAAATACGCGCTCTGATTTGTGTTGTGTGTGTGTGTGTGTGTGTGGTGTGTGTGTGTGTGTGTGTGTGTGTGTGTGTGTAGTGTGTGTGTGTGTGTGTGTATGTGTTGTGTGTGTTGTTTTGTTTGTTTTTGTTTGTTTTTTGTTATTTGTTTGTTTGTTTTTTCCTATTTGCTTGAACACGGGTAGTCACATGTGTTTTGAATTCATTATACCTACCGGGTATTTATATCTAACATCATATGTAGATGATACATTTGTTCTGCTGTCTCAAATTCGCTGAAAACTGTGAGATACATCCCATATTTAATCTAACTCATATGTAATGATACATTTGTTCATTGTCCTCAAATTCGCTAAAACTGTGAGATAGATCCCAACGTCATACTCCAAAACCCTTTCGAAAGATTATACTTAACACTATTATTAAATATGTGAAATTCTGCTGTGCAGTTAGCTGGGTTTCTTTTTAACGAAAGTGATAGTAGTACCTTTTAGCCTTTGATTTATTTTACTACAGCCATACCGTCAGATAAGTGAAACGTTGGAGTTGGTGAGTGGGGGGCGTTTGTCAAATGTTCTGGTCAGCAGCCATTGTGGGTATGTGTGTATAAGGCTAATAGTGTTAAGTGCAACTACTGATGTGCTGTAGATTTCGCTTTTTAAATACTTGTGAAACATCTGCTTTTGTGCGTTTTATATTCGTTGAATTTTTTTTTTTTTTTTTGCCTGGGGTCCATTTTCATTGTACAGTGTTTTTTGTTTGTTTGTTTTGTTCTTTGTTTGTTTGTTTGTTTTTTGAAGATTTGTGAAGATATTCTATATAATATTAGCACTTTTTGACAAAAGATGTGAACAGCGCTTTTCCCAAGAACTCTAGACAATATTAGAAAGTGTCTTTTCATTATTGTGCCAGTCTCCAATGACTTTGTCCATTAGGCAACATTCAGAATGTTTTCAATTGTGGCAGTTTGCCATTATCCTTGATGCAGCCAAATTTTCTTTCAATCAATCAAAGCAGATTTAAAGTCACAATGACCATGAGAAACAAAATCTGGATTTTCAACATTTTTGGAGTTCAAACAATTTGCAAGAATGGATTGATCATCCTGATTTTATTTTCCTGTCAACGTGTAGGCTACTATTTTTTTGGTAAAAGTCAATGCATTTTTTTTGCATGGAAGAAACTTTGTTGACCAACTCATCTGAAAGCCCAGCACCTGCCATTAGGGTCTGGTGGATGAATGGAAGGGGCAAATGGATAAAGGTCAAACTGCCAGTCAGAAGGTCCCGAGTTCAATCTGTCTATACACTTCTGCCTGTTCATTGAAGTTGAGATTTTTTCTCCTGGGTCACCATGTGAGCAGACCCGCCAACGCCTAAATCCCCTTTGTATGTATAGACATGTAGAATACCAAATATGAATGCTAACATTCTGAACTCATGTTGGTGACTGGCATATGAAAACACAGAAGCACCCAGCATGCATGTCCATCAAAGACGCAAACTGTGCTACATAGTGGAATGTGCTCAGCTTGTCAACCAGCACAAATTCTCCATGCTCCAATACAAAGTCTGATTATGTGTGATGTACAGTAAGTCCAAGTGAGTTTGGAGAACACTGCTACACAAGAACGTTTGATAGAGGGATGGGGGATTGCTGACTGGGGATGAAGATTTGACCCTAGTACCTTTCACATTTCAGTTAGATGCTTTAACCAATTCTTCACTGAACCTTCCTTACTGCATGTACTGATAGCACAGACCTCTTGTGTGTGTGTGTGTGTGTGTGTGTGTGGGGTGTAAATCACAACCGATCACTTAACTTGTGAAATGATAAACCTTCATCATTTGTTTCCTCAAGATGACATCAAAGTGCTTGGTTAACTTCATAATTTTTTATGTGCTTCCACTACAAACGCCATCTGATAGAAAGTCTAAAATGATCATGTTTGATTAACAAATAGGCCCTACTATAAGCAGCACATACAATGTCATTTCGTAGGAACATTAGTATTTCTGTACTTGGAAGCTGCACACGTCTTGCATTCACGCGCGCACGTGTATTCACTGTGAATGTGTGTGTGTGCATGCACTGCATGTACATGTGCACATTATTTGTACATGTGTGCGAGTATGTTTTTTATGTGTGCACATTGTCTTATGTTTTTACATGGAGTCCTAAAATCATTTTTAAATGTGTTCATACATGTTTGTGGCAGTGAATTATTATGGGTAATTTCAGTTTACATTAACGAAGGTAATGAAAAGGATATGGCCTCCCAAGGATACGCACATTTTTTGTAATGATGCAGATAACATGAATAACAACATTAATCATAATAATTGTTGATCTTTTTTTCTTCATAGTTTCAGCTTTTATTCATACACGTCCACCAGAAGCATTCCTATTCTGCTCCACATAACTAGGGAACGAAAACAAAAAAGAGTTAAAATGCACAGCTCAGAATCATTTTAAAAGAAACTACCAAAGGGAACTAATGACAACACTGCATGAGTTTATCTATCTACATGCCTTCTGAAGCCACTATAAAACTCCTTTATCCACTAACTAAACACTGGTCATCTCCATTTCACTAATGATACTAGTGGTAACCCTACTGTTTTTTGTTTGTTTGTTTGTTTGTTTTCCCCCATTCATGTGAGCGGTTTTAAGAATTGATGGCTGTTTCACTTTGTTTGTTGTCAATGGACATTGCTTGAAAGAAGTGCCATTTGGTACTATCAGCACTGCATTAACCTTTTGACTCCCTCACTCCATCCACCAGCATCTTGCATTGTCAGCCATGCAAGCAAAGCAAAACCTTAACCCTTTGAGTTTGACTCCCTCACCCTATCCACCAAAAGCTTGCGGACTGGGTGCGAGAGTCAAAAGGTTAAGTTTTTGCAGATGGTGGATACGGTGCAGGAGTCAAAGAGTTAATACAGTAATAGTTGTGAGTAGCCAGACACACAACCAAACTCACACACATGCAAGTCGTGCCAGAAAATCCACATTTATTTCAATAACAGAAGAGGAAAAAGGGTCACCACAAAACATGAAAATACAACATCAATCATGTTCAACATTTTTTCCAAAAGACAAAATAACCTTCACTGTTCATTAATTAAATCCACATCCATAACTGATCTGAATACATCTGGACTGCAGCGCAAGCTTTGAAATATACACATATGCAGCACAGATCATTATTTACAGTTCATATTCATTGCCCCTACCCTGCCCCATCTTTTTCATGAAGTAAGTGATCGCACTATGACAAGAAACCTGCTTAGCTCTGTTTATGACAATATCGGACCTGTCAGCACGGAATGAGTTGGAACTTCCCCAGCACTCTTTAGAGCCAGCAGTCAAAATCAGTGGAGACGGGAAGTTTTGTTGATGTGGGGGTGGGGGGTGGGGAGATCTGATTGTTGATGACTCATAAATCGCTCTTCTCCCTGTTCTGTAACACAGACTGCACTAATTTGTTGGTAAAACCTCAAACTCAACATTTCATCGAATCTATCCTGTCAGTTTTAATCAAGATCATCATATGATTTTGGAAGTACTGTGCTTTTATAATTTTCATTCATTTTATACACTGCTAAATAAAGACGTTTTAACAGAATCTTTTCCAGCAACTGAATTTGCTTATGACTTGTCTTAGGGGATGTTACTGACGATGACTTTTCTGATCATGATAAAAAAAAAAAAGATCAGATTATCAACAGAGTAAAGCAATTTAGTGGGATACCATGTGTAAATCCCTGTTACCGATTCCTTCAGATGACTTTTCCACATAATACCGAAACCTATTACTGTTTCCTTTAGTCGACTTTTCCCTTCCCTCTCCTCCCTTTCTTTTAGACCTCCATGAATTCACAGCAATATTGCATGAAAATACTATGGCTGATCCTAACCATCATTTAGGGAAAATGACTAAAGAACAAATTTAGAGAGCAATGTCCAAGACTGGTTTCTTCTTGCCTTACTCATACTCAAATACCAAATCAGGTTTCCTCTTTCCTTACTCATCATACTCAAATACCAAATCAGGTTTCCTCTTGCCTTACCCATCATACTCATATACCAAATCAGGTTTCCTCTTTCCTTACTCATCATACTCATATACCAAATCAGGTTTCCTCTTTCCTTACTCATCATACTCAAATACCAAATCAGGTTTCCTCTTGCCTTACTCATCATACTCATATACCAAATCAGGTTTCCTCTTGCCTTACTCATCATACTCAAATACCAAATCAGGTTTCCTCTTGCCTTACTCATACTCATATACCAAATCAGGTTTCCTCTTGCCTTACTCATCATACTCAAATACCAAATCAGGTTTCCTCTTGCCTTACTCATCATACTCAAATACCAAATCAGGTTTCCTCTTGCCTTACTCATATACCAAATCATGTTTCCTCTTGCCTTACTCATCATACTCAAATACCAAATCAGGTTTCCTCTTGCCTTACTCATACATATACCAAATCAGGTTTCCTCTTGCCTTACTCATCATACTCAAATACCAAATCAGGTTTCCTCTTGCCTTACTCATCATACTTGAATACCAAATCAAAGTCAAATCTCGATCAGCGCAAACCCACTCAAAGACTGCATTGTTAGAAAACTTACAAGCTCATTCGCATTTCAGGTATCATAAATACATGCATACTCATAAATGCAAATCTCTGATATCACTCTTCAGAGGTGTTTGTTTTATCACTATAACATCTCATTCACTCTGCCGTAGGTATCTTGGCCCGTGTTAACAAAGACAATGCAACACCCAAGCCAGTCTCCTTTTCAGGATAACATGAAACGTACCAAAGCCAAAGTCACCTCCTCAATTCAAACTATAATCAACCGCGCACACCATAAACAACATTATGGTTTACCTGACAAACACATCATGGTACATGCAGTAACATTAACCCTTTGACTCCCACATCCTGTCCACCAGCATCCTGCATTCTCAAGAATATAAGCAAAGCAAAAACTTAACCCGTTGACTCCCCCACCCTATCCACCAGCTTCCTGCAGGAAGCTGGTGGTTAGGGCGGGGGAGTCAAAGGGTTAAGTTTTTGCAGTTGGTGGATAGGGTGCAGGAGGCAAAGGATTAAACACAAGTAAAACAGTGAAATACCAAACACCCACCCAAGCCTACAACACTTCTCTTGGGAGGGAACGAAATGATACAACAATCCCAGAAGTGTGATGGAATCTCAACAAACCAACGATTGACACTATGAGAGTCATACCAACAGTTAATATTTGGACAAAGTAATCAATCTGTATAGTCAAGATACCAACAGTTAACATTTGGACAAAGTAATCAATCTGTTTAGTCAAGATACCAACAGTTAACATTTGGACAAAGTAATGAATCTGTTTAGTCAAGATACTAACAGTTAAAATGTTGACAAAGTAATCAATCTGTTTAGTCAAGATACTAACAGTTAAAATGTTGACAAAGTAATGAATCTGTTTAGTCAAGATACCAACAGTTAACATTTGGACAAAGTAATCAATCTGTTTAGTCAAGATACCAACAGTTAACATTTGGACAAAGTAATGAATCTGTTTAGTCAAGATACTAACAGTTAAATGTTGACAAAGTAATCAATCTGTTTAGTCAAGATACTAACAGTTAAAATGTTGACAAAGTAATCAATCTGTACAGTCAATTCCTACCTGGGAACAACTGGATGTCAGCTGACAACAATCAAAAATCATTTACATTTTGAGCTTGAAAATAAAATGTAAAATTTTTTGTTGTTGTACATGAGTGGAAATGATGCACATCTACTCATTTTCAGAGAGACACAAAATCAGAGATATAACACTGAAATATGTAAACTGCAGTCACAAATGATGGCACAAAAGTAAACATTAAATTGACTGGGCATACTAATATCCGATTATTCATTTAGAAGATGACTAATACAAAGTATTTTACAATCTTTGCATGGGCCTTGCAAACTATCAATGCCTTTTTTCCCCGCATTATCTTTTTTCAGTTATCGTGTACGGCTAGACAAGTTGCCAAAAGAAGAAAATCATGCTATTTCAGTACAGAAGAAAATCGTACTATTTCAGTATTTGAGAGAAGGCAATAACTACATTAACACAAATCGAAAGTACAGATTTACAAAAATTACAAACAAAAACAGTGGCTGTTCTTTTTTTCTGATTTTTCAGATTATCCATAATAATCTCCTGTTACCACTTTACAACAGCACATGGCTTGGATCGTCCCATACCTGGTGGCAACAAGGAAGACAAATGAGTAAAGGTCCAAGAAGATAGAAACACATCAAAACTACAGTTTCACTTATTGACCTAAGCTATACATCTCGACACACATAAATTCATTACATGTACAATTCAAGGAGCCACTTCTTGAGTGCAGAACTATACCAGCACAGTCCTCTGAACCTAAACCGTGGAGCGAAAAGACAGTATGACTGCCTACGTCAGTACATGACGGGATAAAAACCAACATACGTAAAAGCACATTTATATACATAAGTGTACACAGATGACAAAATTCAACCTATCCATACCACCATGCAAAAACGTAAACAATATTCAGCTTCAAGTTCATACTGCTTATAGCCCAGCCGACTACTACAGCCATATCAGGGCTAACACCACATTAAAAACCACAACTCGATGAAGATGAAAGACGACAGTTAAAAACCATGCTCACTGTACCTTGCAAGTCTAAAAGTGCAATTAAAGAAAACCATACTTGGACATGAAATCATATAAGGTGAAATCTATTGATCTCCTGTAAAAACTGGAAAATTGCATCAGGAGGGACGTCTTGGAAGAGGTTCTTTAAGGAGTACGCCGTGTAGTGCTTTTGTCTCACATCGCGCAAGTCCCAGCAATCAAGGAGGAGGTGTCTGGTGCTCAATGGCTCATCACATGGTAAACACCACAATGCTTCTTCATTTTTTAAAAGGTACAAATGAGTGTAGGATGTGTGACCTGTGTGTAACCTACAGAACACCGCCTCTTTCTGAAGGTTCCCTGCAGCAGATGGGAGAATTTCTTTCAGGCTAGGGCGGATTTGGAACAGTTTTTGTTATCTGTCTGTTCATTCCAATCCTCCTGTCACAGATTTCTCATGTAACTGTGTACTTTGGATTTTACATCTGTGTAAGGAACCATGGATTTAGACATCTTTTCCCTTGTGGCCTTCTCGGCCAGCCAGTCAGCCTTTTCATTGCCTCCAATACCAACATGGCCAGGAATCCAGGCAAAAACAATCCGGTAACCTTCACTTGCAAGAGTAGAAAACAGCTCGAAGAACTTCAGATACTCAATGTTTCGGCCAGAAATTGCCTGCAAAACAAAAAGGGAGTCTGAAAAAATGAGAAAATCTTTATGCTTGCATTTGGACACCATTTTCAGCGCCAAAACCAGAGCAGTCAGTTCAGCAGTATAAACGGAACGTCAGATGGAATATGTTTTGAAAATACTGGAATGGACACCACGGAACAGAAGGCAGCGGCAGCGGCAGCGGCAGCAACACCTTCATCAGACTTTGATCCATCAGTGAAGATTCTGTGGGATGACGGAAATTTCTGATATAGTTCTGCATAAAACGACTTGTACGCTAGTGAACTTGTACTGTCTTTGCAGAAGGAAGTAAGACCAAAACAAACCTTTGGTGCATTCAAGGTCTAGAGACTACGGTGGGCTGTCTTGAAATTTTGAGAAGTCATTAACAACCGCTAAATTTACATCTGCCTTTTCCATATGAAGATGGATACGGATTCCTAAAGGAGGAGCGACTTTCGGATGTTTTTCAAATTCACTTTGAAATCTGGGGTTGAAGACACAGTCTTAGGCTGGGTTTTCTGGGTCAAAGAACAGTATAAACAGAAAGGTTAGTTTCAGTCAATGGTTGGTCAGGGAAGGCTCCCCTGCCTCCCATACAAACAACACACTTGTTCTGAATGCACAAAGATAAGAGGCACAGCTCTTGATGGTGAATGGGATCCACTAGTTTTTGATATGACGGTCTAACAGACCCATATACTACACGGCCATAGTCCGGTTTAGAGCAAATTAAAGCTCTGTACAGGTGAAGTAGTGTTTTCTTGTCGGTACCCCAGTCTGTATGAGCTACAACTCAAAGCATGTTCAGGACTTTCTGGCAGGAGGTTTTAAGATATTCTTCTGAAGAGAGAAAACCAAACTGACTTCAAAAGACAATAACTAAGGCTATGCAGGAGGTATCAGATTTCCACTTAATTTATCATTCTCTAATCATTATAACAACAACAAAAACCTCAATACACGGTTGTATAGTATGCCACAACCAAACATATTTACACAGGCAACTAGCACAGCAGAATAGACATTGAATCACCATTTCACTGTTTATAATCACACTACTACCTAGGCGTCAGAGCGAAGCAATTCATCAGGAATCTCAAGGACAGCTCTGTTAGAATTTGTGGGAGAAAATAAAGGTGAATACACTCAAAAGAAGAAAAAAGAGATGGAAAAACTAAGATGAAAGAATTACTGACAAGACAAATAAGAAAGAAAAAAAGAGGGGGTTCATGGTATATCACAAATTGAAAATGCAACTTGGAATTCCATAGGGCTTACATAGGGCTTGCAATTGAAAATGCAACTTGGAATTCCATAGGACCTTCTATTCGTCGCTAGTGTCAGGTTCTCGCACATGCAAGCAGCTCTTCCAAAATATGTCACACCTTCTTGGTAAAAATAAGTCCGTTTCACTACCTTCTGTCTCAGATATAAAGCTCCTTCCGAATATGTTTGCCGAATTTTTCAGCAACAAGATTGCAACCATTCGAAACAACTTCCCGTCAACATTACAGTCTCATAACATCAGCCCGCCCTTCTCTAGCACCCCTTTGTCTGCTTTTGTTCCCGTTAGTGAAGATCTAGTGAGAAAAACGATCATGCAGACAACTCCAAAGACTTGTGAACTAGATCCAATGCCCACCAAATTTCTAATTCAGCATATAGACCTTCTTCTGCCTAGCATTACTCATATCATGAACGAATCACTCATTTCCGGCGTCTTTCCAACTGAATTTAAAACAGCCGTGTTTAAAACCCCTTCTGAAAAAATCAAATCTGGACCCCAACGAGTTGAAAAATTACAGACCCATCTCCAACCTTCCATACCTCTCTAAACTTCTTGAACGACTTGTGCTTCGCCAGCTTTTCTCCCATTTGACCTCTCATTCACTTCTCAGCGATCACCAGTCTGCTTACAGGCCTGGCCATTCTACAGAAACTGTTCTTTTACGCATTGTAAATGATCTTTTGAATGCTATTGACCAAGACAAAATATCTGTTCTTCTACTTTTGGACCTTTCTGCTGCCTTTGACACAATAGATCATGACATCCTTCTCTCACGCCTGAATACAACATTTGGAATTACAAATATCGTGCTCAACTGGTTTCGATCATATCTCTCTGACAGAAAGCAAATTGTTCTAGTAGACGGAAATAGATCCTCTGAATCTACTCTCACTTTCGGCGTTCCTCAGGGCTCTGTTCTGGGCCCTGTTCTTTTCATACTCTACACCACTCCACTCACTCATCTCATTGATACTCATTCCATTCGTCATGAAATGTATGCTGATGATACTCAACTGGAACATTCTGACACGCTTTCAAACTACGATAATCTTATTCAATCTCTCCAAGATAGTGTCACAGAAGTTAAAAATTGGATGACCGAAAACAAACTGAAACTAAATGATGACAAGACTGAAGCTCTTAGACTCCTTCCTCCATCAGTTGATGCCACTTCCCTACCTCCTACTTTTGACCTAGGAAATACGCCCGTCTCATTTTCAGACAATGTACGTGACCTTGGCTTTTTCCTTGATAAAGAGATGTCCATGAAACATCATATCAGTAAAACCTGTCAAGTAGCCTACCATGAACTCAGACCCATCAGCTCTATACGTCGCTACCTCACAGTTGATGCAACAAAAAACACTTGTCAGTTCTTGTGTACTATCTAGACTAGACTATTGCAATTCTCTTCTTGTCGGTTCTCCACATACCCTGATCAGACCACTACAACAAGTACAGAACTCAGCAGCCAAAATAGTGTGCAAAGCAAAAAGATCGGCACATTGTACACCCCTTCTACGAGAGTTACACTGGTTACCTATTGAACAAAGAATCAAATACAAAGCTTCTTGTCTCTGCTACCAAGTCATAATTGGCACTGCGCCTAAATACCTTTCTGACATCTTTACGATCTATGTACCACCCAGATCTCTTCGCTCTGCTACCGATGATAGAACATTCCGCGTTCCAAAATATAAACGAGAGAGGCATGGTGGTCGAGCTTTTTCATCATCTGCTGTGCAGATGTGGAACTCCTTGCCTCACAATCTCCGTCACAGCCCTTCATTTCCCTCCTTTAAAACTAGTCTGAAGACTTTTCTCTTCCAGCAACATTTCTTGTAGACCCTCTTCCTGCCGCTCTGTATTTTTGATGTGCGTGTTTTTGGGTGTAAATGCGTGCGCGTGTGTGTTTGTGTGCGTGCGTGCGTGCGTGTGTGTGTGGTTTGTGTGTGTGTGTCTGTGCGTGTTTGTGTGTGTGTTGGTGTGTGTCTGTGAGTTCGTGTGTTTGTTTTACTTTTATTGTTGTTGTAAAGCGCTTTGTGCAAGTGGAAAGCGCTCATAAATAACCATTTATTATTATTATTATTATATGATAACTAGAAAAATGCGGCTTGGAATTCCACAGGGCTTACTAGCATATAACTAGAAAAATGCGGCTTGGAATTCTACAGGGCTTACTAGCATAATGATGGCAACAAGAAAAATGAGGCTTCTAATTCCATGGAGTTGCATAGCACATGATAACTAAATAAAGGGGCTTCTAATTCCATGGAGCTTCGCAGCATAACTAGAAAAATGAGGCTTCTGATTCCATATCTATGAAAAAAAAAAGTTACCCCTGGCAATCCTGCAGGGAAGTCTGAAACCCATGTTTACAGTTTTCTAAACCCATGTTTATAGTTTCTGAAACCCATGTTTATAGTTTTCTAAACCCATGTTTATAGTTTCTGAAACCCATGTTTATAGTTTTCTAAACCCATGTTTATAGTTTCTGAAACCCATGTTTATAGTTTTCTAGACCCATTTCAAATATAACATGTTTATAGTTTCTGAAACCCATGTTTATAGTTTTCTAGACCCATTTCAAATATAACTATCTTGTCAAGAGCTAACCACAAAAATGAAAAATAAGATTTTGTTTATAAAATAAATGCCTACAAGAACAGGAACAGGCAATTTAAAGTAATTACACAGAAAATAGACATGTATGTATCATTAAATTCCCCCTATCAACTGACATGAAAAAAAAATTGTTAAGTTCCCAAAAGTTTCACAAAAACACCAGTTGTAGAAAACTTCACACACACACACACACACACACACACACAACACACACAACACACACACACACACAACACACACACACACACACACACACAACACACACACACACACACACACACACACACACACACACACACACACACACACACACAAAACCAACTAAACCAAATGAATGAGAGGACAGGGTTACACAAACAATGTGCAGAATACAACATGCTCAGTCAAAAGGGTGATGCTCCATCGACACCTGAAACAAACACGGTAAATACACATCAAAAGTGCAAAAGTTCAATGGACAAAATGTGTCTCAAGACCGTACAGTCTTAGTACTGAACATAAAAACCCTGGCGTTCAAATGACTTTTTTAAGTGGTCATACGGGTGTGACAGAAAACTTAAGTCTTTAGATGTTTAGATCCTAAATTCATGCACAAATGCTTTTGGGTGATTGTCATGTTAGTGCTCAGGTATGCCCGTTACACCATATAACTGTCTTGACATATGATGTCTTACCTGTCTGATCAGACTAAGAGCACACACACACACACACACACACACACACACACACACACACACACACACACACACACACACACACACACACACACACACACACACACACACACACACACACACACTCATAAATACAGCCTAATAAAAGACCAAAACATTTTTCCTATCCGGTAACATACTTTTGTGATCAAATTCACAAAACAAACACATCATACTGAGAAATGAAACAAACTGATCTGAAATAACCACTGTTCTATAGAGTTCATAATAACTCTATAATGGAAAACAATCCTGTTTACCTAAAGACGATGGATGAGAGAATGATTCCATTTCATTTACTCCCCTTCACCAAAACCGCTTTCTCCATTCTCCACACCATTAGTTTTCTTGGAAACAGTTGCGGGTTATTTTAAAAAGATTCCTCTATCCATTGCTCTGGTCAAATGCAAAATCTGATGACTGTCAATAATTTCTACAAGTCTGTAAACATGTCCCTACTCTGTATGCATGGATGTTTATGACTCACACATATGTCAATGTAACTAAACGTATAACATACAAGTATGCATGCATGTACAGTGCAATGTGTAAGAGTCCACATTCATTGATAGAAAGATAGAACTGCTACATACCAATCACAGGGTTAGTCCCAAGGATTATCCACATCAGGCCAGACACCATCAGAAAAGCTGAATTCAGGCTCCCTCGGTGGAGATCTTTGTCTGCTCTCCCTGGCCCATCTTGGCCTCCATCTGTTGTCCATGGGTTCACGTACTCTGCCCATCTCAGGAGACTCAAAGTCCTCATAATGACCAGGAAATCTTTCCCGTGATCTTGAGCGTCTAGATCTGCGAAAGTCTGGACGTTCAAAATCAGCAGGGCGACCCCATAAGCGCCCTGGAGACAACTGACGTCTCTCAGGAGACTGTCCATGGATGCGAGGTGACCTACGACCAGGTGACCTACGATTAGATGGGGATCTACGTCCAAAGGGTGACCTACGGTCAAATGGTCTTCTTCGTGGAGGGGACCTTCTGTTAGGAGAAAATCTACGTCGAGGAGATCTCCGACCAGGAGAAAACCTCGATCCCCTCGGTCTGCGTCCAGGAGAATATCTCGATCTTGGTGACCTTCGTCCTGGAGATCGACGACCAGGAGACCTACGACCAGATCTTCCTGGAGATCTTGAAGACAGTTCTCTCTCACCTGACCTCCTGCGATGCTCAAATGGAGACTTGGATCTAGGTCGTGATCTTCGGAGCATCTTCCCCCATCTGGAAGAGGTTCTGCTCCCAGATCTTGCCCTTTTCTCTCGTTTTTCTCCGCCATATACAGGTGAACGACTCCTACTGCGTCTGGGACTTAAATCAGATGGACTATATCGCTCCTGTCCACTACTTCGTCTCTTGCTGATTTGAGAACGATATTCCTCTTTGCTTAGACCGTATTGTTGTAGGAATATTTCAACTGAGGCATTCCACCTATCATTTGCCGTTGTTAGTTTCTTGGTCTCTGTGGACTTTCCAGAAGGGTCTTCAGACTGAAGACCTTCAGGATTGGTTTCTTCCACTGATGCTTTTGTCTGCTCTGCTTCTTCACTGGTTTTCTCTCCCTCATCTTTGTCCTGATTTTCTTTTGTTTCCATGGTATGTCCTTCACTTTCATCACCGTTTTCAGATGTTTGGTATCCCTTGGCAGATGGGTCTTCAGAAGGCTTTTCTTGTGGGGCCTTTTGATCCTCCATTACAGAAGAATCCTTCTCAGACTTGACCGATTCTCCCGGTGCACTGGGTGTGTCCATTTTACCAGAATTGCCCGCTGTTTTCTTGGTCGGAAACAGACTTTCTCTCAGGTTTTCATGTTGTTTATATAGAGCAAGAAGTCTTTTTCTGGCTTCATCAGGAGGAATTTTCATCTTGAGCATATCTGACAAAAGATTTTGGATTTCCAAACGACTCTGCTGATCATAATCTTCCAGCTGTTTCTCATGATCAGCAATTTCTGTTTCCTGTTTGTCAGTCTCCTTATCATCACTGGTGCTGTCAACAGTGGCTTGCATAACTGAATCAAGTTTGATTTGAACTGGAGGACACGGTTTTTGATGTCAGCCCTTGAACCTGGATCGTTGGCAGACTCTGCTTCCATTAACACCGAGTCACTTTCTTCTACTGACCTTCTTGGGATAGGCAACTCATCCACCAGCACCCTGCACTTGGCTTCCTCAGGAGGAACATTCCTCTGTCTTCTGTATCCGTCAAAGGCCTCCAGAGCTATGGTGACCTGGTCTTCTATCTGATCAGCACTCAGACCAAGCATACGACTGCTCTTCACAACAAACCTCTCCAACGCTTCCCCTTCCTGCATCCAATGAGCTGTCTGAGATTCTCGACGACTTCGGCCTCGTCTGTCCTCATCAAGCACTGCACGCAAAAATTTTTTCAGTTCTCGCTCAATTTGGATTACCTTCTCACTTGCATCCTCTGGTGACAAGCCTTGATAGTGCAGCTGTTCCAACATCCACAATCTCTTCTCAGCCAGATTCTGAGCTTGTTCTCTCTGCAAACCAAGTCGCACAAAGTCACGTTTGAAGTCATAAATAACCTCCTCATCGAGAACTTTTCTCCTGGCCTCCTCACTGGGGTATCCGTTCTTCTCATACATTTTCATTAACTCAAATCTATGGTCAATACGTTGTTCTGCTTCATCAAAGATCAAGACTTGACGTTCAAACTCAAGCAACAAATTCCATCGTTCCTCTTCTTCAATCACACGCTCCCTGGCCACTACAAATGGCACTCCATGCTTTTCATACTCGTTGAGGAGTTCCATGCGGCTGTTCAGGATTTCTGTGGCAGTGTCTGGATCAATATTGCGTCTCTGGAAATCATCCAAAAGAGTACGCTTCAGTGACTCCACCGCAAGCCTCTTTTCCGACTCTGACCTGAAACACAACACAGGTTACAGTAATAACAGCAACAATAATAATGACAATAATATTACAATAATAATAATACTGATGATGTAAATGTTGACAGCATCTTTAATTACTGACACATGGGTTAAAAAGAAACAATCCCCACATTCAGGCATGCTGCACTTTTCTTTCATCAAATCTTCAGAATTTTTAACCCTTTCAATGCCAAGTATACTGTTTTGCTAGTGTATGCCATTTGCCAAGTGAGTTTTGCATGGTAGGGTAACAAATTAACAAAAAATTCTGTCATGCAAATTACTGCATGAAAGTAATCATAACCTTTTTTTTTTTTTTTTTGAAAGGGAAACGAACAGACTATAAATTATGAATAGTTTTAACTGTATCTGACACTTCGGTTAGTGAAGAATGGGCCATAAAATTGACATAAATAATTTCACACAATTTATTGTAATACATTATGAATTAGTACTATAAAAAACAAAATATTCTAAGAAAACATATGTATAAATGTGACCTGCCAGCAGGAAATCAGTCTTAACTAGTATTTTGGGCATTTTGAGATATATGTATCACTGGAAAGTGTATATTCTGCTGATTATTTTGGTACCTGAATAAAGCTTGTACTCAAAAATATGTAGAAGTTATGTATGTTTAAAGTCATTATGTTGTATAACGACCATTTTGTGTGCTCTCCCACACATTTTCCATAAATTTCTTTATTTGGTGGCTTTGACCCAGTTTATCTCTAATCTTCGCTGTCATTATCTGAAAGGTGCACCAAAGAGCTTTCCATCAGTATATTACATGTGCGGGTATGGTTCATAATAAGAGACAAAAATAGGTACTTTTGGTAGGAAATAGCGAGCTTTCTGCTGCAATTAGTACATTAAAATACCATTTAAATTGATTAATAATATTTTTTCAAGAAAAAAAATTTCAGTGGGGGATGGATTATAGTCTACAGAAATCAATTTTGAGAAAAAGTCAAAACACCCCAGATAGACCCTCAGTCACCTTTTCAGCTTGTAGTGCTGTTCGACTGACTGCGAATTAAGACTGATTCATGTGGAGGTCACAATGATTGGAGATAGGTCTCCAAACCTTATGTGCACACAACCACACACCACACACCACACACACACACACACACACGCACACACACACACACGCACACACGTGACACGTGCACACACACACTCTCTCTCTCTCTCACTGTCACATCTACCACTTTCTTTTCATTTCCTCCCAACAGACACAAACACTGACAGAAGACAGAAAACTCCGCAATTTTGATAACCATGTTGCACTGGACTCTCGTGTTTAAGCTAAGCCATATATACCACACACTCTACATGAGCTACACTGACTAAAATGTGCTGGCACATTGTCAATGCTGAAAGCTGTAAACAAGACCTCCATCTCCTCACCATGCTCCCCCTCCTCCCTTGGACTAGTATCACCCAGTCTGAAGTGTGGGTCAGACAAGAGTTCATGTAAAGCTTGTCTCAACATGTGCTGTGATGAAATAGAGAACACCTTTGGAAACACGCCATCTTTCTCACAACACTTGGCCCAGTCGAAGCACAGTCATCAGCCATTTTGAAAGAAAAGTCAAAATCTCTGAGGGGGAAGTTACAAACGCTGCAGTGCAGTGACCATAGCAAAGCGTGATTGGTTGCTGACCTCAGGCATAACTCATATAGATGGACAGAGCTTTCTGGTTCGTGTGAATTGGGATTCCCCCAGCTTAAAAACCGAAGTAGGAAAATTCTTGATGTGATGTGAACATACATATGCATCCCCGGCAAATGAGATACAATTATCACAATGTATATATACCTCCGTGGCACTGAAGAGGTTAATCTTTTCCATACTTATCCCATGAGGTAACTAAGTGTAGTTGTGTATGCTTTGCAACATGGCTGATGAGTTAACATACACACACACACACACACACACACACACACACACACACACACACACACACACACACACACACACACACACAGAGCAAGCGGGAGGGAGGGAGGGAGGGAGATGAATGAGAGCGAGAGAAAGAGAATGCATGTGTGTGTGTGTGTGTGTGTGTGTGTGTGTGTGGGGAGGTGTGTTGTGAGAGGGTAGAAGTACAGTGAAAGGGGACATAATGAAAGGCATATGGAAACAGGAAAGCGTGCACACAGACCCAATAATTCTCCAATAAACTGACCACTTTTCTAATCACATATTCTAAACATTTGGCTGCACTCTTGATTTTCCAGCATACCCATCACACATGGAGATAAGAAAATGTTATGGTCATTGACAGATGACCCACCCAATATGAGGCTGATGAACACAGACTGATGAAACACTGAGCTTTCTTCTTATCTTATTCTTATTCTTGCTTAAAGCCCAGCCGACTGCATACAGCCATGTCAGGGCTGTAACCAGTTCAATGCACATACAGTAATACAGTACTTCAACACGTGGGGGGGGGGGGGGGGGGAATTAAGTACACATATCAATGCATTCAAGCACATAATCTAAGGAGATGCCTCTGGCACTGACCACTCCACCAAATTTATCGTACAGAGGATTTAAAAAACACATCTGAACACAAATTTAAACATAACTAAGGACACTAAAACATACCTAAGAATGGGTCTAAATTATCTAAAATTGCTTCTACATATCTCACTTTCCTAGAGCAAAAAATGCACTTAATACATGTACCCAATTATCAATCCTAAGAAAAAAAGTACGAAGACATTTGTCAAACACATACAGGTGAATGGACCAGCAAGGCAGAAAATGATAGGAAGAAATGACAGAAAGCAAAGGAGGGAAGAAAGAAACAAAAAGAAATTTCTAGCACAGAATTTCCAGAAGGTGGGGATACTATTTATACTGAAAGAACCCCGGCATCCCCATGGGGGGTGAGCTTTCTTCAATGTGTTTAGCAGCACACAACTTATCCTCTACTAGGTTGTCCCTCCATTATTCTTTTTAAAATGAATGTCCCCACCACCTATTCTCTTCCCATATGAAACATTTCTTATACAAACTCTATCTCCATTTCAGGTGAGTACAGTCAACGGTTTGTTTGATTTTTTTTTTAATCCAACATTTCTAAATGAAAAACTACCTTCATAACTGAACAGGTTTATCCAAAACATTGTAAATATTTGTTTTCCTATTGTAGTCCAGGATACTGACAATAACTGAGATAGCATCAATCAAGAAAACAGCTTACTCACATTATATGTTGCTGTTCCCTGTATTGAGCTGGTGGAGGTGTGACTGCTTTCCCAAGACGTCGGCGTTCTGTTTCTCTTGTCAACCTTCTAGGAGGCCCATTGTACCGAGCTACCCCACGACCCTCAATCTGTTCCAGTTCACTACACAGCAAGCGTGCCTGCTCAGACTGTGCAGGCTTCTTGGCCAACTTGTCAATAGTGTCATAGCGCTGACGATCACGTACTTTCTGGCCACATAGAAAAAAAACAACACTTCAATTGATGACTAGTTTCTTTACTACAGATAAGATGTGACTTTTTAAACTGAAAGACACTGACTCCTCATGCATATAACTTTCCTCTGGTTGTATTTATCAATAGTGTAACCAGCTTGGTCATCTGATATCACAAATGAGACGGCAGCAAATTGTTTCTATTTCTATTGGATTATGTTTGATGAACCTACTATGGTCCATTCACTGATATTGCCAGTCCATTTGTTTTCATAATCTTCACTTTTGCAGAGGCTAATAAAAATATAAATTGTGCAATCTGATCATATTTTCCGGAGGCTAATCAAAAAAATAAATTGTGCAATCTGATCATATTTTCCGGAGGCTAATAAAAAAAATAAATTGTGCAATCTGATCATATTTTCCGGAGGATAATCAAAAAAATAAATTGTGCAATCTGATCACATTTTTTACTTCTTTTGTTCCTTTCATGGCTAACACTAGTCATTTTCTATTAGTGACAAGCTTCTGAAGCATTTTGTCAAGTGGGTGATTCCTTGTGCAATGCAATGGGGCAAGACCAAATGGACCTACCTGGTTTTGTTTATAACTCTAAAATGAATAGGAAAAGGGCAATGCCAATGAAGGAGCACCAAGGATACCACACACACACACACACACACACACACACCACACACACACACACACACACACACCACACTCACTCACTCACCCCATCTCCTCACTCTCTCTCTCTCTCTCTCTCTCTCTCTCTCTCTCTCTCTCTCTCTCTCTCTCATGCTCCACCCCCTTTGAAATGAAGGGTTCTTAAATCGACCTCACATGCTGACCGTGAACTGGAACATTCTACTAAGTTCTAGCACAAACGATTTTGCTCAGACCATCAAAGTCTGAATATTTCAATTTTCAGACATAACAACACACACACCCGTGCACGCTACAGACAGCTGAGCTCTTAGTCAACACACTCCAGTGTTTACCATGTAGAAAGCAAGAGCAATACGCAGCACAAATGTGGGTGATCACTGCTGGGGGAAAAAGATGCTCCAATCACCCCTTCCTGGTCATGCAGAACAGCAAAACCAGGCTGAAGATGCTGTTCTGGCTCTAAGCATAGCCCTGTGTGGCTACGGTTTTCCATCTGACTACATTACACAGACACTACAATCAGCTTCTACTTCACGGTTGTGGGCAGAGATTTCCAAGGAAACAATGGGCAGGACACCTGCAAAGCGCAGGCAATGGAAACCCACCTGAAGTATTTTTTGCCAAAAAGTGCACACAATGACAACCATTTTTCAAGGAAAGACAGTGGCAAAAAGGAAGAAAGGCAGACCTCCAGTCTCATACATCAAGAACATAACCAACATCAGTGGTCTAAATATTCAAGAAATTGTCCACAAAAGTCAAGACAGAGTAGCCTGGAGGGAGGTGGTGGTTTCAAAGTGTGCAGTAGCCAACACTGAACCCGATGACATCGACAGGTGAGACACTAACTCTGGGTTGTACAATATTTTTAAAATGAAACTTTGCCTTTAACTACAATTCTACATCATTTTCATGGGGTTTACGATGCAATAGAGACAACTGAAAGAAGAAGGAAAGGCCAATGAGTGATGCACTCTGCTAAATAATGAAAGAAATTTTAATTTCACAATCTGTTTGATGATGGAAACAATGTCTTTAACAATTCTCAAGAGCAGATTTAACTGAAGGGAAAAGCTGTCTGCAAGCACACAATGTTTTTGCGAAAATCAAAAAGGTTCTCTTTTTCTCACATATCAATTATACTTTCACTGACTGATTTTTTGCTGAACTGGAAAGGTTGATGTTTTACTAAACTCTATCTGAAATTCTGGTCTAAGCAGACACAAAGACTATGTGGCAATCTTTGCTTAAGGCAATACTTACCAGATAATGCATTCTATGCTTGACACCGATGACATGCTGCACCATATTGAAAAGGCTGCCTTTGGTTTTACACAGCTCACATTCAAAAACTTGGGCCGTGTTCTCTAGGGTTTCTACCAGGAATCCCAGACCTGTCACAAACAGATTTATAACATATCAAGTCTTTCTCCCTTCTCGTTATTTTCTGATCTAAAAGAGTGTCATTCTCACATGCTCCAAACAATTTGGCAAGCTGTCCTAGAAAGAGTAAACTGTAACTGTGTAAGTGTAAGTGTTCTAAAACTATTGTGGTCACTTGGGGACAAATTTTACAACATATTTTTCAAATTGCTTGATGTTCAAATACAACCAATGTTGAATTGTGAGGCTGAAATCTGGTGGGTTTCATTGCTGACTTGACAATCATCAAACCTGTTCATGTGTTGGCACTCCAAGTGTTTTTTTTTTTAAATGTTAACATGAGAACTCAATATGACTTGGTATATGATGAAACAGGAAGGTACCTTCTCTTCACTATTATCTCTATGAAGTGTATCATACTAGTTGAAAATTTTAAAGATGGCAAGTGACTGTCTTCTATAAAAAGCTTATAAAATGTCTTTCTACATGAACAGAACAAGAAAACATTGGTTTCATATGTGAACTACTTTATGTAGAAGTATGGGTGTGTGGGAAAACCAAGGGGCAGGAGATGAACGACTATTTTTGAAGCATTAAAAAAAAATTACCCACTGTTACATTCAAAACTGGACCAACAGCGTAAGTCATGAAATTTGTTCTTTACTCAACAACGATCAAGTCAAACTTTTCAATGCCTCTGTTTCTACATCATGTAAAACGTAAAAGCAAGAAATTCTTCATACAATTCCATTTGGGGGGTTCTCAGCTAAGAATCCACAAATAAAAATTTGTGGAATATTTAACCGAAATTGATCTATTATGTTTAGTTTGTTAAACTGAAACAGAATCTGAAATATGTTTTGTATTAGTTTATCCAGTACATACAGAGCTTAGAGAAAAATACACAGCAAAAAATGTTGTTTATTTGTCATTGTTACTGTTGTTTAAAGTCCAGCCAACTGTGTAGAGTCATATCAGGGCTATAACCAGTTCAAATCATACACAATATTTCAACAAGAAAATAAGGAAAAGAAAATTAAGTATGCACATCAATGCATTCGCACACATAATCTAAGGAGATGCCCCAGGCATTGATTGTTCCATCCAATTTATCACACAGGGGATTTATAAAAACATACCTAGATACAAATTTAAACATGACTAAGGACACTAAAACATACATAAAAACAGGCCTAAATTACCTAAAATTGCTTCCGCATATCTCATATCATTAGAGGCAAAAATGCACATACCACATGTACCCAATAAAGTATGTAAGATTTTATCAAACACATACAGGCGAACACACCAGCAAGGCAGAAAATAATAGGAAGAAATGACAGAAAGCAAAGAAGGAAGAAAGAAACACAGAGACTGACAGAAAAGAGGACATTTCTCAAAATGCTGCTTGCCTCCGAAAAATAAGTCATAATTCGATTCGCAAATTATGTAACGAAGGCTTTTGATATGCAGAACATGACATCACAATGACAGGATTTAAACCATGTTATTTTCAATATGCATATGCTTTGTTTATTTGCACTGAAATATGAACTGTATGAAAATAATGCACTCATACCCTACCAACATGGGCCGATGGTCTTATCAATAAGCTGTCAATGATCAGTGTTTGAAGTCTTTTTCCCTGCACAATGATATATCACTCCCTTTCCAGGTAAATGAACAATCTGAATGATTAGTAAGAATCACATGAAATGAATTAACTTTAAGCAAAACACAAGTAAATGAACAATCTGAATGATTAGTAAGGAATCACATGAAATGAATTAACTTTAAGCAAAACACAAGTAAATGAACAATCTGAATGATTAGTAAGCAATAACATGAAATGAATTAACTTTAAGCAAAACACAAGTAAATGAACAATCTGAATGATTAGTAAGCAATAACATGAAATGAATTAACTTTAAGCAAAACACAAGCATTAAAAAAATTGAACTTACCTACAACAGGTTCTTCTGACGGCACATCATCAAATGAAAGGTTCAAAGCACTGACTTCCTCTTCAGCAACTGGACTTTCCAGCAGTTGAGCTGCTTTCTCAATGTTGGGATCAACTGGCCCTGAACAGCTTTCTTTGGCTGGAGCTCTGTGACAAAGTTGGATCATAAACATTGTTTCCCAAGGTTCAAATTCACAGAATCTATTGTGACTTGGCCATTCACAGTTTCCAGTTTTCTGTTCAGCAACAATCTTATTGTTATGCTCCAGCTTTCAACCTCATTTCAGGATCTTCCTCAGCTTTTGCATGGCAACTTGGGAGCATTCAGTTATGGACTTGGTCCCCTGTCATGAAGCGAGTGATGCTCAATAAATATTTGGAAACAAGCAGCTGAACACTTCCATGTCGCCACGCCAAGCTGGATGACAAGAGTCAAAATTTGCATGTGACAAGGGAGAGGAAAAGATAGAGAAGAGATAAAGGAATGTGCAAGAATGGGCATGGAATGGGTTGTGAGGGTTACAGAACCACAGAGTCAGAGCAGGCCGACAGAGGGAGAAAGGGAGATGGACGAATAAATAGGCAAAACAGGGTGAGACCGACAGCTTCTCGGTAACAGAAACCAATGAGTTGTGATATGTTCAGGACGAGGGACACAGAGAGAGGGAGATGGTAATGAATGTCAGACATTGTGAACTGATCGAGATCTACACACACAGCAGTGGAAAGAGTCAGTGGATGCCACTGGTATGGAATATCATTTGTATGATATCACCTCGTTTCAGAAAAAGCTCAAATCAGGAGTAAAACAAATAAACATAAAAAAGTTTTCACTACTTTTTCTCAGATAAAGTGAAAAACAAGAAAATGTTTTCAGCCTATGAAAACCTACAAACAAGCACAAAAACAACCTGCCTACTGTCTAAACTTGACTGAAAGTGTTACAAATCACTACATCAGGCATGGTACTGGAGCAAAGGAACTTTTCCCTGAAAACAGACTGGGGGTCTGAGGGCAATGCCCAACACATCAAACGCACATGGACTGAAGTGACATACATGAAATTACTTTTTCTATTCTATAATTTCTTTACCATACCAATGCAGAAAGAGAGAAAAAGAGAAACATATCTGGCAGAAAATGATTTTTTTTTAGCAGCAGTTTCCACTCTCTCTTTGTGTCATTTTCCCAATGATGTGATCTTCGGAAACTTCTCTAATGCCAAATCCATAAAAGATGAAACTCCGCAAACCACACAGTATACTTTGCCACAGATTCTCAGCTTCTGAAAACATGAAGAAAATGATGCATTTTGGTGGCTTCTCCTTAGCCAGTCCCATCTCCATTTTATCTGTAACACCAGTATATATCTCCAACAGAATTGCGCGAAACTCTGCCTTTCTCTGTTAGAAACTTCACTCACCTGTTATTCTAAGAAGAAAGGAACGGTGAATGTCACGAAGGAACACACATGATAGACTTACGGTTAGCTGTTTTTTTGAGGTGAGTGAGAAGCCTGAAGCAATCTGAAATGAAGAGTTTTCATTGGCCACAATTTTTTTTCTTCTTTTTGCAGAGATGTACCATGTCTTTGCACACAGATCAAGACTAATACAGAGATATTGGTCCAAAACACACAGAAGTGCCAGGCCTCCATTTTTGTCTCATATGCCAATGGCATACAGGACAGTGAGTAAATAAGCACAAAGTATGTATGATCGACTGCTATACCCAAATGCAAGAAAAATACTTACTGCCTTCCTGCATTGCCTTCAATGCCTGCAACATAAAACAAATACATTGTTAACACACAATCCGCAAAAGAGCATGAATAAAATCAAGCCAGAATAAATCAAAGCTGTTTTCAAACATAAGTAAACACAAGTAATTATTTTGTCTTTTCAGCATTCAATGACCTATCCACGGGCAAACTTAACACACACTAGAAAAAATATTTATATTCACAGACCCTATAAGGCAAAAACAATTATTGTAATCATACAAATTTTGTAAAGTGTACACACTGCTCACTTTTGTCCCAAAAAAAAAACATTGGCTACCTATATCAGTTCAACACTTTTAAATAATTCATATCAAAGACCGGCACTTCTTTAGTTTCACATCTTCGAACTCCACTCTGTTCTATGTCTGCCTTGTAAGCAAATCTCCCCATCAAGACAACCTGGTGGAGAGGCATCCTAAAAAATCTTTTAGAAATATTTCTTTACTACTCTTTCTAATACATTGCCAAAAATGACTCAAACGTACCTTGAATCGCTTCAGTTCTGTATTAAGACTTTCAATAACGTAACTGGAAAATTGTAGAAATGGTAAACAATGCCAGCACAAGTACGTGCTCTTGTGTGTGTGTGTGTGTGCAAGTACGCACACTCACACTCTCTCTCTCTAACACTTTCAACTGGAAAAGTACTATACCTTGTAGTGTTTCTTGCCCTGGTAATGGCGCCACAACATTCGCTCATGATACACATGGATGTCGCATACCTGGAAAAAAAAAACTTGTATGAAAAATATAACTTCAAACCTTTTGTTCCCCTTAAGCAACAACAGAAAGAATACCCTATTTGATGACTGCTGTCTGCATTGCACAACCAACTTCCCACGTTATTCACAAACAAAATTACATAACTGTGATTACCTCATTTTCATCCCTTAACAACCACGGTAGAAACAAGAAAAACACAAAACTAGAATCTGAACGTGTAGGCTATTTCAATAAGCAGACAAGACAGGCACAACTTTTCGGCCACCCGACAAAGGCCAGTTGGCCGAAAATTTGCGCCGGTCTTATCTTATATTAAATACGCATTCTGTTTCTATTTTTGTGTTTTCCGGTTCCTTTTTGTTTGAACCAGGCTGGGTAAGAGAAGAAGATAGTTTCCTCTGAAAATTGGCTGGGTCCAAGGGCAACGTCCCTGCTGGGGGGTCTGGGGGGCAAACAGAAGCTGAAGAATTTCTATAATTTTGAGGCATTATGGATGCATTTCCTGATGGCAAATACAATAATTCAGTTATATTTCCTCTGAAAAAAAATTTTTTTTCCCTCTGAAACTAGGAGTTCATCCGCTGAAATTAGCGGATCCGCTGAGAGTTACCCAGCCTGTTGAACATGGACAGTCGCACTTGTTTTGGATAACCATGGCAGAGACATGATATTTCATATTCATGCAAATATTCAAAGAAATATTTGGTTACTCAAGCAGCTATTCTGAATCTGAAAATTATAGTTACTCAGAGAAACAGTGCAACTGCAAGCATCAGAGAACATGCAATACATGGTTTTATTACAATATAAGCCGATTTAAATGGCAATAATGAAACCGACGATCTGAACAAGCATAAACAAAAATACTGCTCGGCTGGGAAGGGCTGCAGAGGCTGAGCTCTATGGGGTACAGTGCTATTAATTACAGATTGTAGGACTCATGTGATGACTAAATGAGTATCACTCACAAGACACTTACTTCACAGTAACAAACCATTGTAACCCTTCAGCCCATCTTTCCTGCCTGTTCTGGCCATTTCCGACTTCTTGTTTTCTGGTGGCATGGAAAATAAACATCAAAAGTACAAAATTAGCAAGACATCAATCAAAATGACAATATTCAAAGGACGAACAAAGTGACAGTGTATGCCAACCAATACCAACAAAGGACACAGTGTATGTCAGCCAATCACAACAAAGGACACACAGTGCATGTCAGCCATTCACAACAAAGGACTGACAGTGTATGTCAGCCAATCACAACAAAGGACTAACAGTGTATGTCAGCCAATACAACAAAGGCACAACAACAGTGTATGTCAGCCAATCACAACAAAGGACCAGTGCATGTCAGCCATTCACAACAAAGGACTGACAGTGTATGTCAGCCAATCACAACAAAGGACTGACAGTGTATGTCAGCCAATCACAACAAAGGACTGACAGTGTATGTCAGCCAATCACAACAAAGGACTGACAGTGTATGTCAACCAATCACAACAAAGGACTGACAGAGTCACTCAGCTAATCACAACAAAGGGCTGACAGTATATGTCAGCCAATTACAACAAAGGACTGACAGTGTATGTCAGCCAATCGCATCCACTGATAACAGTTCCATCACAATTCAATTACCTTACTGACCAGCACCATAAAACTGCCTGAACGACTGACTGAATGACTGGCCCCCTTCAGTCTCAAAGAACTAAAAAGTTGAATAAGCCTGGGCATGGTGATATATAGACAACTTGCTGTTGACTTATTCCCCACCTCCACGACACTCATGATGCTAATGGATAGGTTAATGCAAGTAAATTGTTGGGAGCCAGTCATGGGAGTTTTGGGGATGAGTGACATTTTTACTTTCTTTGTATCATTTTTTTTTGGGGGGGTGGGGGGTGGGGGGGACTTTTTCATGCTTTTTTTGTTTTGTTTTTGTTTTGTTTTTGTTTTGGTTTTTTTGTTTTGGGGGGGGGAGGGTCTAACATAATAAGTGTGTGTGAAAGCATGTTGCCATAGCACAGAACCTGGCTTTTTTTTTTCCTCTCTCTCTCTCCATTGTATGCATGTATTTTTGTCAACTTTTGAAAGTGGTTCTTTCTTCAAAACATTGCCAGGGACAACTCTTTTGTCACCATCTAATTTTTAACATGTGCCATGCGCATGCTGCAAATGAGACCTTAGTATATCATCTCCCAAGAAAAATGAGCAATCCAAACTACATTTACACAAGGTATAGCAAACAGGCACAAAAATAACTGTTCAATCAAGAATCAAGCCCGAGTTTCTTACATCCAAGGCGAGTGCATTATCCCCTAAAACACATATCCACTTAAAACATACATAAATAAATAAATAAATTTAAACTAGAACCAATTCTGACTTTGATAATTCTAGCAGCAACCATCCTCATAGTTATTCACAAGTTGTAAAAATCGAGCACTGTCAGTGTCATGAGAAGCACATCAATTTGTTACATCAAGTTACGAATATAACTAGCCATTTTAACATAAGAATACAAGATTGTCAAGCCATTTGATAAATTTCCCTTTTAGCTCAAAAATAGGCAGACTGAAGTTTCATTTTACTTTTTATACTAACAGCTCTCAATTAAGAGTTAAGTTATACTGTAAACCATAACACCCTTTTTGAAAAAAGGCTGACTGAAAAATAAAACTAGAACTTTAGTAAGAGTATATTTGTAATTATCAGTGGTCATGTTTCAAGAAAGAGAGATGCATCACTCAATCAATCAAACTTTACTTATCACACATTGAACAATCATATGCCGGGTATTTAAAAGACAATGCACACTAAGCACATACCAACTTTTCACACTACCAAGATGAATACATTTAGAACTGACAGATTTTGTTCCTTCTGAAACGGACTTCAGGCTAAATCAAACCACCTTCATTGTTACTGTCATTGTTGTTTAAAGCCCAGCCAACTGCATAGAGCCATATCAGGGCTATGACCACTTCAAAACATACAAAATTTCAACAGGAAAAAAATAAGAAAACAAAATTAAGCACACATATCAATGCATGAAATTCATGCATACAATCTAAGGACATGCCCCCAGCATTGACCATTCAGTCCAATTTATCGCCCTGGGGATTTAAAAATCACACATGAATACAAAATTTTAGCATACCTAAGCCTAAGGACACTAAAACATATAAAAACGGCATAAATTATCTAAAATTGCTTCTGCATATTTCACCTCCATACAGCCAAAAATGCATTTAACTCTTTTCCGTAATGAGATTTGTTATGATTTTTCACGAAAACTCACAGTACATTTACCAGAAAGCATACCATTCGTCAAATATTAACTTATAATATAACTTACATTATCAAACTAAACACCATAACACCCAAAAATGTTTGCAGTTTCAACTGATGTATAACATACAGCCTTTCTATTGACAGATTTTATAGATCCAAATGGAACGATGTCGCCATGGGAGAATGTAGGGGAGTTAATACATGTACCCAATCATCAATCCTAAGAAAAAATACGTAAGACTTTATCTAACACATACATGTATGTGAATGGACCAACAAGTCAGAAAATGATAGAAAAGAAATGACAGAAAGCAAAGGAACAAGGCAGAAGCAAATAGAGAGACAGAAAAGAGGAAATTTCTAGCACAGAATTTCAAGAAGGTGGTAATACTATTTCTACTGAAAGAGTTCCCAACATCCCCACAGGGGTGTCTTAATAATAACCTTACAACATCACCATTCATATAATGTTGCACAACGGAAACTAGCACAAATTAGTCACATTACCATAGAAACAAAAAAGCTGATCTAATTGGAAAGTCAGACTGCAACTGATCACAGTCACTGATGAGTCATATCTACAGCATTATCAAAATATGAAAGATGTTTCCCAGATTCTGCCACAAACAATGGTGAGTGAATATCACTCATGATATAATGATACCTGCGGCATGTCATGTCATGATGTTGGTTTCTTGCTAGTTTTAACCCCCCCTTCATAAAGAACTCGCTGTGATGAGGAGCAAGAAACCAACGCAATTAAAAATATGAAAAATCTTTCCTAGATTCTACCACAAACAATGGTGAGTGAATATCACTCATGATATAATGATCCTGCAGCATGTCATGTTGGTTTCTTGCTAGTTTTAACACCCCCCCCCCCCCCCCCCCCCCCCCCCCAAAAAGAATTCTTTGTGATGGAGAGCAAGAAACCAACGCAACTGCTGCAGTGGAAATAAATGGTTAGTCTGAATGTAAGTGAACAGTTTAAACACCTGTTTGTGTGAAGTTCTTCCCGGACACAATGTAAGGCTTTGATGCTGCCTGCCTGTCCTTCCCTGCCTCCACAGCCATCACACGCTGGATGTGAGCCAAACCTCTCACATGGAATGCATACATCTGGAGAAGGCACAAAGTATTCCACATCAACACTATACACTGATATAGTGATAATGATAACACTAATTTTGTTTTTCAACAATTGAACAAGACAAAGAACAATACAGATCAGGTTGACACTTACCATTACTTACTGCTTCCGAAGTACCCTGATCTGTTTCCTGAACAATACAGATCAGGTTGACACTTACCATTACTTACTGCTTCCGAAGTACCCTGATCTGTTTCCTATCAAAGCAATCAAAAATTAGACACACATCATCGATCCTAAAAATGAAGTCTATTTACCAGTAAGCCATGCTGGGTTCCTTTACCCTTTTTACTCCTGCACCCTATTCACCAACTGTAAAAAAAAAAAACCTTTGACTCCCTCACCCTATTCACAAGTTCCTGCAGGAAGCTGGTGAACAGGGTGAAGGATTCAAAGAGTTAAGTTTTTGCTTTGCTAGTATGGTTGGTAATGTAGAGATGCCGGTGGACAGGGCACATGAGATCAAAGGGTTAGACATGGAAATTAAAAAGTTTTTGCGTTGCTAGCATGATTGGCAATGTACTTATGTAGGATGCTGGCGGACAGGGTGCAGGAATCAAAGGGCTAAACAAATGGCACACATTAATGGACAATATACCAGTGAGTCTGGAAACTGGAGTTTGTCAAGACAGAGTCATCATATTCAGAAAATTCCATACATATAGTGATAATCATATACGCTCCAACCAAAATCCGCCAGCAACCATCTGCCAGATTCCCTGAGCCCACGCAAAACCTTACCCACTGGCAAGGTCTTGAAATGGGAGGGGGGGACATGGGACCTATAAAACACTAAAGCCGAACATCACCACAATGATGGAAACATTTAAGATGGGCAGCAAACAGGCCAATTTTTAATGTTGCGGGCTGGGACTGAACTCAGGAGATCAGATCCCAAGTTCATGGTTCTTAAACACACACACACACACACACACACACACACACACACACACACACACACACACACACACACACACACACACACACACACAGCCTGCAAAGGTAATAACTGGATACCATTACAGTATCTTCTATGGTGTTGGAGGGGGGAGGGATTACCAAGATTTCCACCTGCAAGTTACAACACAAAAGACAACATGCACTTCTCTTTTTTAATCAATATGCACTAACTGTGAGCAGCCTGTGTATGTGTGTGTGTGAGAGAGAGAGAGAGAGAGAGAGAGAGAGAGAGACAGAGACAGAGACAGAGACAGAGAGAGAGAGAGAGCATGCATACATGCGTGTACGTACACGTGCATACATGTGTGACTGTGAAGCAGTGTTCTGCAAAAAAGAGAAGCCCTGCGATGATGCATATTCCCCAGTCACACCACAGACTGAGAGAAAAATGCAACGACATAAAGAACTGTCATTACTTGGCAGAAATAATATTCTAACTATTATATATACAGTAACTGGACCACTTCGAAAACATAAGCATCATATCCAATAATATTAGTAGTACTACTAGTAGCAATATTAACTATCAGCATTATCTGTGCAAAATGTGTACACCCATCATGATAATGATAAGCACAAATGTGACAAAACACCAACAACTGATGTGGTAGAAAGAAACTCTAGGGAGAGCTAGACAACAGAAGGTCTTCAGAGAAGTAACCCCCTTTAGACAAGTGTTTCGGCCCTGAATTCCTTACACTCTCGGGGGCCGGGCCACATCCAGGTCATGACTCCTGGATGCCCTTCTGCTGTTGTCTATTTTTTTTTTTTTTTTTCCCACGCCGGGGATCGAACCTGGGCGATTCTGCGCTTCAGAACTGCGGTACGCGGTTTTACCAATGTGCTAACGGGGCACACATCATCTGTAGGGAATTTAATCCTTATGAAGTTCACTTTTTTGGTTCCTCCTTGCCCAGATCCAGCTTGAGCTCCTTTCTGCTGCCTCTGCCATCGCTTTAAGGGCTCTAGTCCTCTTCTTCCCAGAAATGGCGAGTTGTTTCATGAGATCATAAGCGGAGGTGCCCACAAACCCTCTTGCCCCGACCTCTATGGCGAAGATTTTGACCCGCAGACCTGCTTTCTTCAGGGTGCTGGCAAGACCGGTGTATTTTTCGGTCTTGTAGATATGTGCTTCTTCCATTCTGCTTTCGTATGGCACAGTGAGTTCTATCAGAATCACTTGTTTCGAGGAGTCAGAGTGGAGAGCGATGTCTGGTCTCATGCCTGTCTTGCTGATGACATCTGGGTAATTTCTCCACTCTGGGAGGTCTGCTGTACACTCCCAGTCGACTGCTCCATCCAGAAGACCCTTTGGCAATGTGCTGGTTGTCATAGCACTTTCGGGCCAGACCTGTTTCCCTCCTGCTTTGTAGAACGTTGTCATAGCAATTGGTGCGTTTGGGGTCATGGTTTTTTCGCTAACCACATCTGTGATCACTTTCAGAACTTGGTTGTGCCTCCATGTATACCTTCCTTGGGCTAGCGCTACTTTGCAAGAGCTTAGGACATGTTCCACTGTTTGTTTCTTCTGACAGAGCGGACATGCTGGGTCGTCTGCTTTCCCCCATTTCACTAAGTTTGCATTCGAGGGGAGCAGGTCATATACAGATCTGAGGAGGAAGCTTATCCTTAGAGGAGCCATGTGCCACATATCGTTCCAGCTGAGACTTCTTTGGAGTGCACTGTCCCATGTTGTCCATTGCCCCTGTTGACCTTGCTGGACTGCCTTCTGCACTCTTTTGACATCTTCTTCTTCCTTCAACTCCTGTATGATCATGTCTCTTTTTTCCTTCCCTTTGGCTTTGGACCACCACTGCATTTTTGTTGCTCCCAGTCCCTGTCTGTTGGTTTGCGTGTGTCCAATTATTTCTTTGATGCTGAGGTTTCTCTTGGCATTGTTTACAGCCTCTTGGACTTTCCACTTTCTGCCAGTTCTCAGCTTTGGATGAACTGCTCTCACGATATTGTCCTCCGATTCCTCCAGCATGCTCAACAGTCTTGCTTTTCCAACTTTGTATTCCTCCACTATGGATTTCAGAGGTAGCTTCAGC
>CM060309.1:12468069-12575569 GCA_030674185.1 Monoplex corrugatus
AACCTGTATTCGTACTGCCCTGCTGGTTGTAGCTTGACATCGGCTGTTGAGACGTGTTTCCATATTGCTGAGTGTTTGCGCTGCTGTATGTTGACGTCTGAGGCACTCCATAATTTCCCGTCTGCTGGGACATGGAACTGTTAGGCTGTTGGCTAAAGTTGGCAACACCCTGTTGAGAAAAATTCCCATTGTTTGTTCCAGTCATCATAGCATCCGAGTGTTGAGACATCCACGTGCTATTCGACTGTTGCATGTCGTTTGACTGTGGGGGCATACCACTCCATGTCCCAGACTGCTGGGACATACCAGACTGCTGGGACATTGTATCCCATGTTGAGACATACCAGGCTGTTGGGGCATCACACCCGATTGCTGCGACACCATACCCATCTGCTGCGACATCATACCTGGTTGCTGTGGCAGCATACCAGACTGCTGAGAAAATATTGCTGGTTGCTGAGCCATCGAGTTCTGTGATTGGTGTTGTTGTCCTGCAGAATATGAATTCACTCTGGAGTCATACTCTGCGGTGGTCTCATACTGCGAGTACTGGTAATTTCCTGAAAGTGAAACAGAAGAGACACCCTTATTTTTCATAATACTGACCATTTTCTACATCTTCAATATGCCTTGACAAGGAGGAGTGGGGAGAGAAGGACATTTTTCCCCCAAACGAGCGGGGAGGGCAGATTTTTCTCCCAACTTGACTTGAAGGTTCTGTGTGCATGTGTGTGTGTGTGGAGACAGAGTGTGTGTGACTCTCTTTTGTGAGTGTGTGTGTGTGTGAGAGAGAGAGAGAGAGAGATACTGTGTGTGTGTCTCTCTCTCACTCTTTTTTTGTTGTGTGTGTGTGTGTGTCTGTGTGTGTGTGTGTGTGTGTGTGTGTGTGTGTGTGTGTGTGTGGAGAGAGAGAGAGAGAGAGAGAGAGAGAGAGAGAGTGATTGTGTGTGTGTCACTGTGTGTGTGCCTGCGTGCATGCCTTTGAAATTTATAAGCATATGAAGGGGTGAGGTGGAAAATGTCACAGGAATTTCAACGAAAGTACGAGACAGTCAGACTAAATCAGCCATTAATGATTTCCATTATTTATTCTCTTTCAGTAATTAAGTTGTACACTGTTAAGACAAGTATATTAATAAGTTCGTGTGTCTATATATTCAAATGCACTTGTCCATTGTATCTGAGCGAAATCTCCATTCCTATAGCCTCGTCCCAACAAGAAGGGTGTTTCTACTTTTCAGATCCTGAAGACATGCACAAAATCACCCCAGACATGACTGCAAAAGTAGGCATTCAAGTTTATCCAATTTCGAATTCATTTAGAGACTGGAGGGTTGAACTTGAAGGGTTTCATGGATTTTCATGCTCTCATCATTGAAAAAAAATTATCCTATTATCAAAACACTAATGAAATGCTGAAAATATAGTGGAACAGTGCTTGGAATAAGTGATGGTAACTGTGCTTTACGAGTGATGGTGTCCACAATACTCACACTGTCACAGGATCATCATCATCATCATCATCAGATGCCCTGCCACATGGCGTTGGCGACCATGGACTTCCAACCATCTCTATCTCTCGTTGCCCCCAGCATCTCCCCCACCCTCTTCATCCTCAGCCACCTTGCAAGTCCGTCCAGCATTCTCTCCCTGGGTCTACCCGGTGCTCTCTTTCCCTCCAACTTTCCCGTTGTGACCAGGTGCTCCAAATCCCCCTTCCTCATAAAATAGCCTACAAATGTTGCTTGTCTTTTCCTAATCTTCCTTATCAGTGATCGACTTATGTCTGCCTCCATCAAGACTGTCTCGTTTGTTTTCTTTGCTGTCCATGGTACTCTCAACATTCTTCTGAGAAACCACATCTCGGCTGCCTCAATCCTGCTCTGGCTTTGCTTGCTGACTGTCCACGCCTCGCATCCGTACAACAGTATTGGTTCTATATAACATTCAAGGACTCTCTTTCTGATGTTAATTGATAGGCATTTGTTGGTAAGAATGCTTGTCATCTTCTTGAATGCTGTTTTGGCTTGGCCGATTCTGCCAGCTATTTCCGATGTGCATCTGCCGTCTGATGAAATGACCGTTCCCAGGTATTTGAACTTATTAACCTGTGTCAAGGTTGTGCCATTTGCTGTTATTTTGCAGGAGGGGATTTCATGTTTTTTACTGATCACCATGACTTCAGTCTTCCTGCTGTTTAGTTCCAACCCCTTACCTTTGCTTTCTATTTCTAGTATATTCAAAAGGTTTTGTAGGTCCCTTTCATTTTCTGCAATTAGCACGGTGTCATCTGTGTACCGAATGTTGTTTATCATTTTCCCTCCATCCTTTAATCCAGGGTCTTCTTCTAGGTTTCTCATGATGTTTTCGCTATATATAGTGAAAACAGATCTGGTGACAAAACACAACCCTGTCTGACTCCTCTTTTGATGTTTTGAAAAGAGCTTATATTGTTTTCTATTCTCATTGCAGCTGTTTGTTGCCAGTACATATTCCTGATTATTCGTAGATCTTTTCCATCAACATTGAATCTCTCCAGTTGGTTGATCAATTCTTCATGTCATACCCGATCGAAAGCCTTGGTATAGTCAACAAAGCATTATACAAATCCTTATTCATCTCAACTGACCTCACTATGATAGTTCTTATCATGTATATGGCATTAATAGTTCCTTTCCCCTCCACAAATCCACACTGTTCTTCTGCTATTTCTCTTTTGATTCTATTCCTTGTCCTCATCATGATTATTCTTAACAGGATTTTTCTTACATGACTCATCAAACTGTGCGATGGAGTTTGCATTCTATAGCCCCTGTCTTCTTTGGAAGTGCAATGAAAATTGATTTTGACATATCTTTGGGGATTTTTCCAGTGTCATAAATTTCATTTAGGAGACTGTTATTTTTTCTATGCCAAATTCCTCCAGGGCTTCAATCGTCTCTGTAGTAATGTTGTCTGGTCCTGGGGCTTTTCCTGGTTTCATTTTTCAGTGCTGCTCTAACTTCATCTTTCATTATGGATGGTCCTTCAAAGTTCTCTTTCATAATGTGTTCTTCGTTTCTGTCATCCTCAAAAAGGTCTTTAATGTACTCTCCCCATCTGTCTAATACCTTGTCTTTTTCCATGATAAGCGTGCCATCTTTTGATTTTAAGCAACCAGTTGATGTGCATGTATTTTTCCTGTAAACAATTTCTTCAATTCGTCTGTACATACCCTGAGGATCCATTTTGTGTCGTTCTTCTATCTCTTTGCATTTTGTGTTCAGCCGAGCTTCCTTAGCTTCATTGCACCTATACCTGATTTCTTTGTTTATCTTCCTGTATATCTCCTCGTTTCTCTTTGCCTTCCTCCTTTTCTCCATCAGACCCAAAATTTCATTAGTCATCCAGCTCTTTTTTGCTTTTCTATTTCCCTTAGGGATTTCCTCACAAGCTTCATTTATAGAACTTCTCAACTTTGTCCATTGTTCCTCACTGTCACCAACGTCTTCCAGAGCACTGAATTTGTTTTGAACATTTACATTAAATTTTTGACGTATCATTTCATCTGTCTTCAAGAGTCCAAGGTTTAGTTTGATGTTGCTTTTGGTCTGTTTCCTTTTTCCTCAATTTTAGCCTAAACCTTCCCACTACAGGATTGTGGTCACTGTTGCAGTCTGCACCTGGTAGTGTTTTTGCTGACAGTAAAGAATTTCTAAATCTTTTGTTGATCAGGATGTAGTCAATATGATTTTTGGTATTATCTCCTGGACTCATCCAAGTCCATTTTCTCTGTTAGGCTGCTCAAACCAGGTGTTTCCTACTATGAACTCATTCATCTGTGCCCATTCTACAAGCTTCCCCCTCTTTCGTTTTGTGTACCAAGGTCATGAGGTCCAACTATATCCTCCACCCTATCCTGTCCCACTTTAGCATTAAAATCTCCCATATTAATGAACTTGGTTAATTCGTGTTGATGTTTCATTGCCATTGGGCATCACTGTAAAACAGTTCGTCAGAAGTTTGTCGATGCCCTTCCTTAGTTTTGATTGTCTTGCTGATGTTTTTTATGAATTACACCTGGGTTAGTGAAAGTTTGATATCCAGAAAGGTTTCCCCTATCCGTAATTTGTCGGGCCACTGCTGACCCAGGATCCCTTTACGGGCTTTTTATTTTTTTTTCCATTAATGATTGCCTTACTGCGTCTTTCATGTGAATTAACCCACTCATGAGGTAATATACACTGTCTATTCCATCTCTTGCTGAGTTATCATGCCGGGCCCCCCTTCCATCTCATTTCCCCTAGTCCTAAAATACTGATGTTAAGCCTTTCCATCTCCATTTTGATGTCTAATTTATCTTTCTCACAGGATCACGAGCAAAAAATGTTAATTTTCAAAGGATTAAAAATTAAACAGGTCTACGTACTTTTTCCCAAAAAATGTTTTGTTACATCTAAACATAGCTACACAACCTACATAATACTAAAAAAAATAACAATAGTAAAGTATCGTCGCTTTTTTGTGTGTGTGTGGGGGGGGGGGGGGGGGGAAGAAGATGTACCTGCTGTTTTATGGCCCACTGTAAGGAAATTATCACCAACATGCATGAGAGTAAATTTATCATTTGACATTCAGTCTGCTTGCTTTTCAGAATTATTGTACACAACTGAATAGAAAAATCCATAAGATCTGAAATAGCAAGAATTCTCTGTTCATGATACACATATACGGTACCTGTGTGTGTGTGGGTGTGTGTGTGGGTGTGTGTGTACATGCGTGCAGGTGCATTGTTTATGTTGTTTGTGTAAATATGAGCATGTTTTTGACATCAAATTAATCAATTGACTGTTTGCGCTATAGGCCCTACAAATGAAATCACCTTTTATTATTATCATTATTATTATTATGACATGTAAGAAGAAGCTGACAAAGTGTTAGATCATTACTGATCACATAAATTTTATTGGTCTGCTGAATATTTTCATGAAAAGGTACAGAGCTCTACAACTTGTGTACAAGAGCTGTTTATCTGTCATGCAGTAGGTCTTACGTACTTTGGTATCATTTCCACTGATTGTCCCATATAAGGGCTTAGGCCTGTAGGTTACATGAAAGGGATTACACACGCACGCACGCACGTACGCACGCACGACACACGCACGCACGCACACGCACACACACACACACACACACACACACACACACACACACACACACACACACACACACACACACACACACACACACACACACACAATCACAACAATGTTAATCTAGAAGATGGCAAAAATCTCCACCCTTTACCCACCAAGTGCAAGGTTTATACATTTATGTTCCCATTAGGCCTATAAAAATTATTGGCATATGCATCATGATCAGACGGTCAGACCGGATCCACATCGGTAATGCATTGATTAGGCTTATTAAACTTAAAGGCTGTGGATTTCTCTTTCCATCGAAGTTTTGCCATTTTTATATTACATATTATATAGCATACGGGTTTATCGTATATGATTTAAATCTTACAATAACTTATATCATGTAATACATGCCTAACAAGTAACATGGCGAGGCTTCTCCGAGTGAGAGAGATGGAAATCCGTGAGGGACCTAAACATTTTTGTACTTCTCACCCATTTATTGTAATTTGTATAATAAAAGCGGAAGTTTAATGTTGTCCGCACCATGCAGTGCAAAAAGGCGACAAACATTGAAAAAAGAAATAAGCATGCTATTGCTAAAGAAGTAAATAAGAATATACGACAAACCGCACGGTTACGATACGGCCATGATCCTAAGATGGGCGAAGCAACACACCGACACCGACATACTATAGGCCTAATTTGTCTCTCATCGTAAATCGAACTTTCATCGACAAAGCGAAAACTAGATTTAATTACATCAAAATATAATTTTGCATCTTACCAGAATCCATGACGTTTGATTAATGCAGACGAATCTAAAGAAAACAGTTGAAGATATCCAGATCTCTACCACTACCAGCGACTAACGTTAGTCGCCATCTGCGGAGAGCTAAGAAAGATAACCTAACTCACGATAGGCCCTTACAAATGTCTTTTAAGTCGATTATATACCTAAAAAAAAACCACAACAACAACACCAAAACAGAACCCGAAATCGAGAAAAAAAGGAAAGAAGATTTATGCCGCGCAACAGTACAAGAAGCAACCTCTTAGGCGCTTCAAATTTTAAGTATGGGAGCGCAAGGACCTGTCTTGTATATGTTATGGTTCATCTACTTTTTGTTTTGTTTTGTTTGTTGTATTATCGGATGGACTTGAAGACCATCCGTGTATATTCCATCTTTGGGGTTGCAACTTAGTTGCTCAACGAGTAGCTGAATTTCTGCATCTGTTTTGCCTTCTCGCCATTCATGACAGTGTCTCCTTAGATTTTGGGGTATGATAGTTTTGTACAGATTTTTGAATGGTTTGGATGTTTTTCCCATTCCTATGTCCCTTTGAGTTCTGTCAGTTGACAACATGCTGAATGGAGTCTTCTGCCTGACCCATTCTTTGCTTTTCCACGTTGGAGTCTGTTGCTTTTGCTGTTCCGACTGTCTGGTGGAGTGGGTTTTCAGGTTCTCTAATGCCTGAAATATCATCATCATCATCATCATCATCAGGTGCCCTGCCGCATGGCGTTGGCGATCATGGACCTCCATTTGTCTCTATCTCTTGTTCCCAAGCATCTCCTCCACCCTCCTGTCTTCAGCCACTCCGTAAGTCCGTCTAGCATTTTCTCCCTGGGTTCTACCTGGTGCTCTCTTTCCTCCAGCTTTCCGTTGTGACAGGTGCTCCAAATCCCCTTCCTCATAAAATTACTATAAATGTTGCCTGTCTTTTCCTAATCTTCTTATCAGTGATCGACTTGTGTCTGCCTCCATCAAGGACTGTCTCGTTTGTTTTCTTTGCTGTCCATGGAACTCTCAACATTCTTCTGAGAAACCACATCTCGGCTGCCTCAATCTTGCTCTGGCTTTGCTTGCTGACTGTCCATGCCTCACATCATACAACAGTGTTGGTTATATTAACATTCAAGGATCTCTTCTTCATGTTAATTGATAGGCATTTGTTGGTAAGAATGCTTGTCATCTTCTTGAATGCTGTTTTGGCTTGGTGATTCTGCGGCTATTTCCGATGTGCATCTGCCGTCTGATGAAATGACCGTTCCAGGTATTTGAACTTATTAACCTGTGTCAAGGTTGACATTTCTGTTATTTTGCTTGAGGGATTTCATGTTTTTTACTGATCATCATGACTTCGGTCTTCTGCTGTTTAGTTCCAACCCTTACCTTTGCTTTCTATTTCTAGTATATTTCAAAAGGTTTGTAGGTCCCTTTCATTTTCTGCAATTTGCACGTGTCATCTGCGTATCGAATGTTGTTTATCATTTTCCTCCATCTTTAATCCAGGGTCTTCTTCTAGGTTTTCATGATGTTTTCGCTGTAAAGTGAAAACAGATCTGGTGACAAAACACAACCTGTCTGGCTCTTCTTTGATGTTTTGGAAAGAGCTTATATTGTTTTCTATTCTCATTGCAGCTGTTTGTTCCAGAGCTTATACTGTTTTCTATTTTCATTGCGGCTGTTTGTTCCCAGTACATATTCTGATTATTCGTAGATCTTTTCCATCAACATTGAATCTCTCGATTGGTTGATCAATTCTTCATGTCATACCGATCGAAAGCCTTGGTTTAGTCACAAAGCATAAATTACAAATCCTTATTCATCTCAACTGACCTCTCTATGATAGTTCTTATCATGTATATGGCATTAATAGTTCCTTTCCCCTCCACAAATCCACACTGTTCTTCTGCTATTTCTCTATTGATTCTATTCCTTTGTCCTCATCATGATTATTCTTGAACATTTACATTAAATTTTTGACGTATCATTTCATCTGTCTTCAAGAGTCCAAGGTTTAGTTTGATGTTGCTTTTGGTCTGTTTCCTTTTCCTCAATTTTAGCCTAAACCTTCCCACTACAGGATTGTGGTCACTGTTGCATTCTGCTCCTGGTAGTGTTTTTGCTGACAGTAAAGAATTTCTAAATCTTTTGTTGATCAGGATGTAGTCAATTTGATTTTTGGTATTATCTCCTGGACTCATCCAAGTTCATTTTCTTATATTAGGCTGCTCAAACCAGGTGTTTCCTACTATGAACACATTCATCTGTGCCCATTCTATAAGTTTCCCTCCCCTTTCATTTTGTGTACCAAGGCCATGAGGTCCAACTATATCCTCCACCCTATCCTGTCCCACTTTAGCATTAAAATCTCCCATTATGACTGTAACTTCTTGTGATTTACATTGGACCTTGGCCATCTCTAATACTTCGTAGAAGTTGTCGATGTCTTCCTGTGTACTTGCGGATGTTGGTGCATACACCTGTATGACGTTGATATCAAATGGTTTCCCTCCCAATTTGACCAGCAAAACTCTGTCGGACACAGCCCAGTATCTCTTAACTGCTTTTGATTTGTCTTTGTCCATTATGATGCCTACTCCTCTTTCATGTGAATTACCACCAGAGATATACTGTGTATTCTCCTGATGTTATCATGCCTGTCCCCTTCCATCTCACTTCCCCTAGTCCTAAAACACTGATGTGCCATACATTTCATTTAGGAGGACTTATTTTTTCAATACCGAATTCCTCCAGGGCTTCAATGATCTCTGTAGTAATATTGTCTGGTCCTGGGGCTTTTCCTGGTTTCATCTTTTTCAATGCTGCTCTCACTTCATCTATCCTTATGGGTGATCCTTCAACGTTATTTCTTAAAATGTGTTCTTCGTTTCAGTCATCTTCAAAAAGGTCTTTAATGTAGGGCCTACTCTCCCCATCTTTCTTCTTCTTTTTTTTTTTTAAATTTAGAGTTGTTTTCCACAAAGCTTCAATTCTTCGATTATTCAAATCGGAAGGTCAGCTGTCATCCTTGACTATTGTTGACCTGTGTGCGCAGAGGTGTAAGATAAAACACAAAAATAGGTCTATTTGGGACAACAACAAAATAGAGGGGGATCTAAGGTGGCCTCAAAACCCCAACCGCTTACTCCTGAGTTCAGCTCCGGGGCAGCGTGTTGGAGCAGGCAAATAAAACAAAAACAAAAAAGAGGGGGAGGGGAGGGGGGACCCAACCAGCCTAACCTGGTATCTGGACCGGCACAACCCTATCCTTCATTTATCGCTAGGCTAGTTGGGGGGGGGGGGGGGAGGGGAGTCTAAGCTGGGATTTTGTTGAGCTTCCTCTTGAATGATTCCAAGGAGGGAGCCTCTGCTGCTGTTGCAGGCAGGGAGTTCCAGGCGGGAATGGTTGAAGGGAAGAAGCTAAACTTGTATGGGTCAGAGGAGGAGCTGAGATGAACAAATTTGTGTCGGTGGTTTGATCTTGTTTTGGTGGATCCTTTCTTGAGGATTTTGTCTGGAGGGATGTTCACAGTGCCATTAACAATCTTATACATGAAAGTTAGCCTTTGCCTGTTCCGCCGTGATTCAAGGGATTCCCAACCTAGTTCTTGCAGCATGGATGTTACGCTGCTGGTCCAACCATAATCATTGCATACATGACGTGCTGCTCTTCTTTGCACCATTTCAATCTTTTTCTTTTGGCCTGCTTTGTACGGGTTCCAAACTGATGAGCAATACTCCAGGTGTGGGCGTACAAGGGTTAGGTAAGCATTGTTTTGTTGGTTTTGTTGGATATTTTCAGAGTTCTTTTCAGAAAGCCTACCGTGCTGTTGGTCTTGTTGGTGACTCTCGTTACATAATCTTTCCAGTTAGGGTCACTTCTTATGTCGACGCCAAGATATTTCGAACTGTCAACGTGGGAGAGTAAAGGGAATCTTGCTATTTATCTTTGATATAATTCAAAGATGATGAAATTAGATGGGCAGAGCTACTGCATGCATTCTCTCTCTCTCTCTCTCTCTCTCTCTCTCTCTCTCTCTCTCTCTCTCTCTCTCTCTCTTTCTCTCTCTCTCTCTCTCTCTTTCTCTCTCTCTCTCTCTCTCTCTCTCTCTCTCTCTCTCTCTCTCTCTCTCTCTCTCTCGTCATTTTCCCCTTTGGTATCGCTGGTTATGATGGTGTCTTCTCTTTGTCCCTTAGTCTTTCCTCTTCTCCGGTGGGCTCCTTTGGTGGTTTGATGTTCGTGATGGTGTCTTCTCCTTGTTTCTTGGTCGTTCCTCTCCTCTGGTAGACTGCTTTAGGAGTTTGCTTTGGTAACTGTCATATGTTGGTTTTGTGTGGATAGAGTAGCTCTGGCATCAGTTGTTTGTTGCTGTTTTCTTGGGTCCTCCTCTCTTGTTCCTTGTCTTTATGGTTTGTTGCAGGAATCTCTAGGTGCATCATTCAAGACTATCACACATTCTTTCATTCAGTTAACATTCGGATTAGTTGTCATTCATTCAGTTTTTGGTTAGTATAGCTAGATTCCCGCTCTCATCATATCTCCATTGAGTGTTTGCTCTCTTTATTTTTTGTCCTCCTGTTAGAAGGCACAAATGATATGACATATTATTTAGTAACAGCAAACAATAGTCATTTTGATATAAGTTCATAGCACAACATATCTGCTTGTCAATCTATTAGATGGACAACAAAACATTCACCACTGTTTCATACTTGTAATTGTATGTCGAGGCTGTTTACGTATGACTGTATCCATACCATAGTTCGTATTTATTATTGAATGGCTAGATTAACGGTACATTCCGCTCTTTTTGCTCATAGGTTTCTTACTCGTAGTTCAGTTTCAAACATAAGTTGTAGATTTTTGCATTTGCCGTATTTGAATTTGGAGAAGATAGTCTAGTAATAGTAATAAATAGTAATATATGATTGACCTTGTTTCTCTTTATGTCCGGGACTATTTTCCTTTTTGTCATACCGAAAAGTGCTATTTTTTCATTCATAGCAATATGTACATCATGAAGTGTTAATATGTATTGTTTTACATTCTTCCAAAAGGGCCTTAGTTTTCGACAAGTGTAGAATGCATGCTCGATGTAGTCTACCTCTTGGCACCACAGGCATTTGTTTGTGTCGGTGACACCCATTTTTTTTGTAGTAGAATGTTTGTAGGATATATGCTATGCAGGAAGTTAAAGTGGAGTAATGTCAGCCGAGATTCCTTTGTGCATTCGTATGCGGTGGAGAAGTAGTCTTGTATATTGATGTCTAACTTGCGCTTCCAAAAATTGGTTGCACATAATTTCATGGTTTTGTTTTACAGAGAATACTTTCCTGATTCGTTTGTTTATAGTGAGTTTGATTTCCGCCCTCTGTCATGATGTTGTTTGGAATTTCGTCTCTGTTAGCGTCGTTATTGAGCTTGTGTTTCCATGTGCGTGGAAGGGAATTAACAATTGTTTGTAATCGAAGAGTAACGTTGGGCTGGGGCCTACCTTCTGTTACATTTATCTATAGGTCATCATGTTTCCGTTTAGCCAGAGATCTTGCACAAAAAGAAAACCAGATGTACTCCATCGCAAGAAAAAATATGGCTTTCCTTTGTATCGTATATTTTTGTTGTTCCACAAAGGTTCTGTTTTCACTTTTTCTATGAATCTATTTTTGTTAAAGATGGAAACTGCTTTAATTACGTCTTTCCAGAAGATTGATTTTACCTTTTCAAGGTGCTTAATATCTTTAGGTGGAACATTACAGTTGAACACGCAGTGGCTGTTCTCAAAGGGGGAAATGTTCTGTTTAGCTAGGATGCTCCATGACGTGTGTTTGTGAAAGGAGTTTGGCTGCCCATTTTACTAGAAACATTTATTGCTGGTGTTCGATATTATTTTATCATTGACAGTCCTCCTTCTTCTTTTTCGAGGCTGAGGACACCCCCGTTTACCTTTTCAAATGCTTTTTTGTTGTTGAACTTCTTTTTCCAAAGGAATCTATACATTAGTGTATTCATGTAGTTCAGCGTATTGGCTGGTATCGACGCTACTTGTAATACGTGTGAGAATTGTGAGAGTAGAAATGTTTTCGAGAGAATAATTTTTCCATACAGTGAAGGATTTCTGTGTTCCCATCTTCCCATCTGATCATTTTCTCTATCTTGGGTTTCCAGTTATCTTCTATTTCACATATTTCTTTATCTGCGGAGTAGTATATGCGAGGAGTTTTAGTTTACCAGATTTCATGGTATGTCATTAACCTTTCCAGCTTCATGTTTTCTTGATCCCAGCCATATACCTTCTGATTTACTTTTATTTAGCTTTAAGCCTGAGAATTCTTCGAATTGTTTCTACGATGTTGGTGGCTATCTGTATGTCGTTTTCATTTTTTCAGAGTTAAAGTTGTATCATCTGCAAATTGTTTGATTTTGGATATATTTTGTGCATCATCTTCATCGTCGTATTGTCTCAGTTTGATTCCTTGTATGTCGTTATTATGGCAAATTCGAATAGCAAAGACTTCCACCGCCATGACAAAAAGAAGGGGGCTAAGAGGACATCCTTGTCGAATTCCTCGTTCTGTTGGGAACCAATCAGAGAGCCAGCCACCATTCTGAATACTGCTTTCTGTGTTTTCCATCACAGTTGTCACAAAAGGTTTGAATCTTGGACCAAACTGGAAAATGTCTAATGCCTCCTTAATACAGTTTTTAGAGATGGTGTCAAAGGCTTTAGAAAAATCTAGGGCTATTAGGGCGCCTGGCTGGCTGGTATTGTCCAAGTATTTTATGAGATCGTCAAAGAACCTTATATTATCTGCTATGTTTTTGTCTTTGATGAAACCGATTTGATCTGTACTAATCACAGTCGTGATTACCTTTCGGAGTCGAGTGGGTAGTAGCCTGCCTTTGTCAGAATTGTGTAGTCAGTGTTTGTTAAGGTAATGGGTCTGTAGTTTGCCAGGTTGTTCTTGTCTAAGTTTTTGCCTATGTGGATTAGTGTTATTATACCCTTTCTCATTGTGAAAGATAGCTCTCTGTGTTCTATGCCATCTGTTATGCAATTAAACAGAGGCACTTTCAATTTATCCCAAATCTTTTTTTTTATAGAATGCCGGTGTTAGACTATCGCTACCAGGGGCAGAGTCTTGGTCAAGTTCACTGAGGGCTTGCGAAAGATCTTCTAGTGTTATCGTTCTGTCACACTCTTCCCGTTCCTCAGCAGTAAGAACTGGAAAGTGCTCATCTGTCAAAAACTGGTCTTGCATTCACCCCTTCTGTTATTGGGGGGTGGGGGGTTGGGGGATGGGTTCTTTGTACAGTTTTTCATAGTATTTTTTAATGTTTATTACTATTCTTTGTGGGTTGTCAATCTTTATTTGCTGTGTTTGTAAGATTGGTATAGGATTTGCGACTCGTTGTATTTTTTCTAATCGTAGAAAGTGTTTGGTATTTTTCTCCCCATCTTCAATCCATTTTGTTCTTGGTTTGATCTGGGCTCCTCTTGCCTCTTTGATTTCTTGCAGTTCAATTTCTTTTTTCAGTTGTATTTGACGCAGTTAGCAGGGTCTTGGATGAGATTTTTTTCAATGTCATTTAATCTTCTGATTTTTGTTTGTGTATTTTGGGACTGGCTTTTAATTGTTTTTGAGTATGTGATACAAAACGATTTATATTTCACTTTAAACATTTCCCAGGTTGTTTGTGGATTTTTGTCTTAGTACTGTGCTATATGATTATCAATAAATTTGTTTGTTTCTGAGAGGAATGTTTCATCTGAGATTAATGACTTATTGAATTTTCAGTAACTTGCGCCTCTCTTGAATTTATTTGTACTGATGAGTATTTTCACAAGTTTGTGGTCTGAATGAGGAAATAGTTTTATATATGATTTTTGGGCGAGTGCTAATGAGGAAGTGTCGCAGAATATGTAATCTATTCTTCTAGCTGTGAATGGGGTAGGTCTTAATCAAGTATATTCTTTTTTATCGGTATGACATGACCTCCATACATCTTGCAAGTCAAGTGATACTAAGAGATCATTAATTGAGTCAATTTCTCGAGAGGAGTGTGGTTTACCTGCAATGTTGTCTTCAGGGCTTATTGCTATATTAAAATCTCCCAATATCCACAGATGATCATAATTTTGCTGTTGAATTGAATAGCTGAGTTGATCTAAAAATGTTAATTTTGCAGTTGTTAAATTTGGTGCATAACAATTTGCTATAATGTGGCTTTTGTTTTCCCATGTTATCCTTATCATTAATATTCTCTCTTCTGACTGTTTTACATATTCTGCCTGACTTTGTTTCTTGTCATCTATCAATATAATAAATCCATTGCTTCTATTTGTTCCTTCTCTATAAAACATATTCCCGTTCCATTCCCTCCTAATATCTTGTATCACCTCTTCAGTTACGTAGGTTTCCTGTAAACATGCAATATCTATTTTTTTTCTGCCTAATGAATTTGAATACTAGTTTTCTTTGTTTTATTTCTTAGGCCACGCACATTTAGCGTGTCAATTGAAAGGTTGTTATTCGCCATGAGTAGAGTGTCCCCATCTATCTAATATTTTGTCTTTTTCCATGATAAACGTATCATCTTTCGATTTTAAGCAACCAGTTGATGTGCATGTCTTTTTCCTGTGGACAATTTCTTCAATTCTTATGTACATACCCTGAGGATCTGTTTTGCGTGGGTCTTCAAGAAGATGAAAAGCATTCTTACCAACAAATGCCTATCAATTAACATCAGGAAGAGAGTTCTTGATTGTTATATAGAACCGATACTGCTGTGCGGTTGTGAGGCGTGGACAGTCAACACGCAAAGTCAGAACAAGATTGAGGCAGCCGAGATGTGGTTTTTAAGAAGAATGTTGAGAGTTCCATGGACAGCAAAGAAAACAAACGAGACAAGTCTTGATGGAGGCAGACAAAAGAAGATCATTCATAAGGAAGATTAGGAAAAGACAGGCAACATTTGTAGGCCATTTTATGAAGGGAAATTAGAGCACCTGGTCACAACAGGAAAGCTGGAGGGAAAGAGAGCACCAGGTAGACCAGGGAGAAAATATTGGACGGACTTTCAGGGTGGCTGAGGACAGACAGTGTGGAAGATGTGCTTGCGGCAACAAGGGATAGATACGTACATAAGGAGGGCCATGATCGCCAACGCCATGCGGCAGGGCACATGATGATGATGATGATGAGTTCCATGAGTAATGTGTTTTGTATGCATCCTCTAGGTCAATGGCTACAGCTGGGGTTTCTTCTTTGTTCTGAAAACCTTCGTAGACTTCGTGAGCAAAGACAGCTGTATTTTCCCATGTACTTTTTCCTGTTCTAAAGCTTCCTTGATTAGGTGGGAAATTTTTTCCTGTCTGCTGGGTCTCTAGCTAAATTCTTTGCTATTATGTCTTCCGTCAGTTCCCTAATTACGTTTTGCATAGTCAGGATGCGATATCCATTTAGTCTGTGATGATCTTTACCCGGTTTGGGTGTCCAGTCATCAGGAACCTAATCTTTCTCAAACCTGTCTTGGTAGAAGGTGTATAATTCAGTTTTGTCATGTTCAGACAGTGTTTTGATGTCACAGTATCGAATCTTGTCTGGATCATGGGCTGTGTCTTTTCTGCACCGTGCAAGTGCTTCATGCATTTCTTGTTGTTATTTCATCAACTAGTCCAGTCTGTGCCAGTTTTTTTGTGTGTTTAAAAAAAAATGTTTATAGGTCCACAATGAAATTTCTATCCTCTTCAATATTTCTCTGATCACTCTGTTGTATGAAAGGCTGTAGCAGGGTTTGTTCTTTCTCTTCGTTTATTCTTGATATGGTTCCATCTGTGTTAGTGATATCTGGTTTCATCGTGTTAGTGGTTTTCCTTCCGTTTGTTGACAGAAGTGCCAGAATTGTGACTGTGTTGTATCAGCCCTGAGTCTTTCACAGAACTGTGTCCATTTATGTCTTTTGTTTGCTGGGCTATGGTTTTGAAGCGTTCTGTTTTTTTTCATCCATATTTCTTTTATACTCGTTCGTTTTTCTAATGCTGCTATGGTCTGAGCGATGTCTTCTGTTTTTGCCAGTTTTTTTACAGCAGCTCGTTTTTCTTTCCAGGCAATCTCTGTATCATAGTTCCACCAGGGAGGTGGTTTTTAAGACGTTTGTTTTTTCCCCGTTTTCCATTTTGATTTTATAGTTCTCAGTTTAGAAACAACATCAGATTGTTTACCGTCATACTGAAATGTGTTTCTTGGTTGAGATACACGGAGTTTCTAGGTGATATTTGTTTTATTATACTGAAAAACCACTGGAAGATGGTCGCAGCCATGTGTGTTCGAATGTAGGAAAAAAAGTCACAGGAAAAAAAGTCACAGAAAAAAAGTCACAAAATTGAGTAGGAAAAAAAGTCACAGGAAAAAAAGTCACAATCAAACAAAGCCTTCAAGTCAAGTTTATTTCATCTGAGCAGGATAAAATGTCATAGATTCAAGATAGTCAGTAAACGATTTTTAAAACAACTAGACGTGCATTCACAACAGCTTCTCGATTCAAAGTGCAGTGCGATCTGGAACTGGCTGAACACAATGAGCTTATGTCACCTCACAGTGCCTGCTTGATAACATTTCACCACCCATAACATGAGAGAGTGGGAGAGAGAGAGAGAGAGAGAGTTGTGATAAGCATTGAGTTAGTGCTCAGGGAGAGTGTTCTTATGTCGAACACTTGTACACACACACACTCTCTCTCTCTCTCTCTTCTCTCTCTCTCTCTCTCATCTCTCATCATCACGCGGAAGTGTTACACGCGGAAGTGCTACTCGCGGTAGTCTTACACACGCGATAGTGTTACACACGCGGAAGTGTTACACGCAGTAGTGTTACACGCAGTAGTGTTACTCGCGGTAGTGTTACACTCGTGATAGTCTTACACGCGGTATAGCTATAGCTTTACAGGTATAGCTGTGACTTTTTTTCCTGTGACTTTTTTTCTGTGACTTTTTTTCTGTGACTTTTTTTCCTGTGACTTTTTTTCCGATTACCGTGTGTTCAGTGTCTCTGCACTCAGTGCTGTTGGTTTAGGACAGATGAGAGCTATTATATCAATGGAGCTGTCTGTGCCTCCTTGTCTTGCACCCATATGGGTTGGTGACGTTGCTGTGAGTGGGCTGAACTGGATATTACACAGCATCTCTTCCAGGACATGTCCCTGGGTGTTAGTTCAGTTCTGATCCCACATTGCAGATCTCGGATGGGGTATCACTGTCAAACAGAATAGAAACACCAAAGACGAAGAAAACGCTACATCACAGGTGAACGTCTGGACCATTTTGCCACTCTTCTCTCGATATACATGTGCAGATACAAAGCTATCAACCATTTCCTTTATGAACCATTTCCTTTACTCATCTCATAAAATATTCTTGGTCATATTAACTCAGGTAGTGCAGATGTTGAATCTCAATTTATTTGCACACACACACACACACACACACACACACACACACACACACACACACACACACACACACACACACACACACACACACACACACACTAAAAATTATAAAACACACTCCATAATGAAAGTCTGATTTTTGTTTTAATTTGTCTGCATCCTTAATGGCACAATGGCGTTATAATATATGATTTGAAACTAAAAAGACAGCGATGAAATTGATGATGGTGACAGTGACACAGACAGATGTGGAGAAAGTAGGGGATAAGGGTGGGGTGGAAGTAAAGGAGTGTGATGGATATAAAAAAAAATGAAGTCAAAACAGACCCACCAGAAGTTTATACAAAAGTGGAAACAGATAAGCAATACGATTAATCCTGGAAGAATCTGCCTGCATTTATAAAACTTCAAATAATATTATATCTAAGCCAACAACTGTACACATATGAAGTGATCTACATGATATATAAAGGAACAAAATCGTATCAGCAAATTCTCTTCTTTACAAAACATGAAACCAAAATGGACACAAGTGGCAAAAATGGAAGACTATCAGTATCTCTCGAGAGTTACAGATCATTTGTTGCAAAATGTAGCTATCAAAAATCTAAATATACAATTACAGTAGCCAGGAATCAAATTATTCCATATGTGTGAATGAAGTGCTGATTTTATATAAGCTCATTTTCTATAAACTCTGAATGGATACTTGTACGAGTTCCTCATGCCAATTTCGGCACAAATCATGCATTCTTTGTATAGAATACGAGCACTCTTTATTCATATTCTGGCAAAATATAGACACAAATCACTGTATAAAACACATCATTAAGCAGTGTAATTCATGTGATCTACCAAAAACAAATGTCTTCCGACTAAAATGTTCAACAACATTTTTTGATCGAAACAACACAACTATATGCACGGTGTCTTAGGAATGCATATTCATAGAATTACAGTTTTCGTGATCAGTTTAGAATCAGTAAGTATAACAACTCAAATATCTTTTAAATGAAAGCATGTGAGAACAATTTCTGCTGGGACTCTTGTCAAAATAACACAAAAAGACATTTTCTTTTATGACAAAGACTGCACTGCGTAAACATGCATTCAAAGTTTACATTCTTAGCACTTCCCAACAAATAAAATCGATAGTATTTTTCATCTCAGCAGTTTTATTTGTTTTTTCCTTTTCAAATCAATGCTAGATTCTTCTTTTTTGAAGGCAAGGTGGATTTGTACATCACATCCATAAAGACTGCAAGGGGAGGAGATAGGTGTAAGTGAAATAATCAGTCTGACATAAAGGATCAGCATTTCAAAAACTGAATTATCAGGAAGTTATCATTCTGAAGCAGTCAGCAATTACAGGCCTATCACTGCCAGTCACAATTAACCCTTTGACTCCACACCCTGTCCTCTGGCATCTTGCATTGCCAAACATGCCAGCAAAGCAAAAACTTAACCCTTTGATTCCCTCACCCTATCCTCCAGCTTCCTGCTGGATAGGGAGTCAAAGGGTTCAGTTTTTGCAGTTGGCAGACAGGGTGCGGGAGTCAAAGGGTTGACAAAGTGATCAGTGGTGCGTCAGTCTGTTTACAGCAGGGAATGATAAGAAATAATGGCGGAATGATTGTCAATGTCTGTGTCTGACAGGTGGCCACTGCCAAAACAGCCATAACACCTGAAAAATGCAATGGGCCAAGTCTTCAGAGTAAACAGCACGTTTATTGCTTTAAAAAGTCTGGAAGTCTGATTAAAACAAGTTGGGACAGAAATCCAATCCATATATATATATGTGTGTATCTGAACAGCTATCAGACTTCCATGCTCTAACAGATCAAATGAGGGAAGTCATTCACAGCAACCTGACATTACATATCACACATGCATGTATACCATGTATGTAACATGCTTGTCATTGGCAAAGAAAACAGAGAGCCACTGTACACAACAACTTCATTACCACGTTTTTTTGGTGGAAAGACAACAAGTATTCAAGGACTGCAGATAAAGGAGCTGACACACAAGCCGTTTCACTCGTGCTATTGAGAACAGTTTGAACCTGTGCGATCAGACCTGTCAGTGTGGAATGAATGAGTGCTACACGATCCTTTTGAAACGGATGTGAGATGTAGGTCACTGCGAGTGTTGCTACTTTGCTTATCGTTGTGAGTGTCGCTATTTTACTAATCACTGTGAGTGTCGCTATTTTGCTTATCATTGTGAGTGTCGCTATTTTGCTTATCATTGTGAGTGTCGCTACTTTGCTTATCATTGTGAGTGTCGCTATTTTACTTATCATTGTGAGCGTCGCTATTTTGCTTATCATTGTGAGTGTCGCTATTTTGCTTATCATTGTGAGTGTCGCTATTTTGCTTATCATTGTGAGTGTCGCTACTTTGCTTATCATTGTGAGTGTCGCTACTTTGCTTATCATTGTGAGTGTCGCTATTTTATTTATCATTGTGAGCGTCGCTATTTTGCTTATCATTGTGAGTGTCGCTACTTTGCTTATCATTGTGAGTGTCGCTATTTTGCTTATCACTGGAGTGTCGCTATTTTGCTTATCATTGTGAGTGTCGCTACTTTGCTTATCATTGTGAGTGTCGCTATTTTGCTTATCATTGTGAGTGTCGCTATTTTGCTTATCACTGTGAGTGTCGCTATTTTGCTTATCACTGTGAGTGTCGCTATTTTGCTTTCATTGTGAGTGTCGCTATTTTGCTTATCATTGTGAGTGTCGCTATTTTGCTTATCACTGTGAGTGTCGCTACTTTGCTTATCATTGTGAGTGTCGCTATTTTGCTTATCGTTGCGAGTGTCGCTATTTTGCTTATCACGCATTGGAAGCAAAACCAAACAAGGTACATACTTTTCATGTTTGTTTATGTAATTTTTGCTCTGGCTGTTCCGAATAACATCTTTTAACTTGATACAACTCTATCACAATTGGCTTCTACTTCACAGTCATGGGCAGAATATTTCCAAGGAAACAATGGTCAGGACACCTGCACAGTAGGTGCACTGCGCTTGAGGAAGGAAATGGCAACCCACCTTAAGTATCTTTGCCAAAAAAGCGCACATGATGATAACCAACATCAGTGGACTAAATATTAAAAAAATTGTCCACAAAAGTCAAGACATAGCAGCCTGGAGGGAGATGGTGGCATCCAGATGTGCAGCGACCAACACTGAACCCACTGACGCCGACAGGTGAGACAACTCTATCAATGCTTGGCTATTCCGAATAACATCTTTTAACTTGATACAACTCTATCAATTACCTCATTTTCGAATCGGTAAGTTTCGTGGCTTTACTAGAAGACGCCATTTGCAAAATGGATATCAGCTCAATGCTGAGCGCAGAAAATGCCAGCTGTCCATTTGGAAAAGATCACGATCCATTCCGAACAGTCAGGCTGAGCGTGATGCCTGGGCGTTTACCATTCGAACAGTCAGGCTGAACGTGATGCCTGGGCCGTTTACCATTCCGAACAGTCAGGCTGAGCGTGATGCCTGGGGCCGTTTACCATTCCGAACAGTCAGGCTGAGCGTGATGCCTGGGGCCGTTTACCATTCCGAACAGTCAGGCTGAGCGTGATGCCTGGGGCCGGTTACCATTCCGAACAGTCAGGCTGAGCGTGATGCCTGGGGCCGTTTACCATTCCGAACAGTCAGGCTGAGCGTAATGCCTGGGGCGTTTACCATTCCGAACAGTCAGGCTGAGCGTGATGCCTGGGGCCGTTTACCATTCCGAACAGTCAGGCTGAGCGTGATGCCTGGGGCCGTTTACCATTCCAACAGTCAGGCTGAGCGTAATGCCTGGGCTGTTTACCATTCCGAACAGTCAGGCTGAGCGTGATGCCTGGGGCCGTTTACCATTCCGAACAGTCAGGCTGAGCGTGATGCCTGGGGCCGTGTTTACCATTCCGAACAGTCAGGCTGAGCGCTTTTACATTCGAACAGTCAGGCTGAGCTAATGCCTGGGGCTGTTTACCATTCCGAACAGTCAGGCTGAGCGTGATGCCTGGGGCCGTTTACCATTCGAATAGTCAGGCTGAGCGTGATGCCTGGGCCGTTTACCATTCCGAACAGTCAGGCTGAGCGTGATGCCTGGGGCCGTTTACCATTCCGAACAGTCAGGCTGAGCGTGATGCCTGGGGCCGTTTACCATTCCGAACAGTCAGGCTGAGCGTGATGCCTGGGCCGGTTTACCATTCCGAACAGTCAGGCTGAGCGTGATGCCTGGGCCGTTTACCATTCCGAACAGTCAGGCTGAGCGTGATGCCTGGGGCCGTTTACCATTCCGAACAGTCAGGCTGAGCGTGATGCCTGGGGCTGTTTACCATTCCGAACAGTCAGGCTGAGCGTGATGCCTGGGGCTGTTTACCATTCCGAACAGTCAGGCTGAGCGTGATGCCTGGGGCCGTTTACCATTCCGAACAGTCAGGCTGAGCGTGATGCCTGGGGCCGTTTACCATTCCGAACAGTCAGGCTGAGCGTGATGCCTGGGGCCGTTTACCATCCGAACAGTCAGGCTGAGCGGATGCCTGGGCTGTTTACCATTCCGAACAGTCAGGCTGAGCGTGATGCCTGGGGCCGTTACCATGACAGACTCCTTGTTTCTGGTGTGTTTCATTCCATCCTCTCAAACGGCGTGTGTGTCAGTACCTTTAGACAACTGATTAACTGGCAAAAAGAAGACAAAAGTGACCACAGAAATGTCATCAACATTTGAACTGGATATGATGTCAGATCATTGTCATTTTTTTTCAGTTTAGGTTGGTCAACAAGGAAGGCACTGTCAGCAGAGTGTTCATTGTAAGCTGCTCATTTGCATGTTTTGTTTCTTACCTACATATAATGGTGAATGAGCTATTGATGGTGATGATCACGCACACATAAACATGACAAGAGATAACATGCTAGGACCATTTTACATATGATCTGTCTTAGATATATGGTCAGCTCAAATTTTATATTGGATAAAAGAAATCAATATCTGAGAGAATGTCTGAATGTACACATAATACTATCTGAAAATTTTTATATATTGCATAAAACCAACTGCAAACATGAACTTTAATATACATTTATTGCAAAGAAGGGAAAAACCACTCATGTCACACAGAAAATCATGCCTACAGCAGTATATCCCCCGTTCCATCCTTCCCCCAACACACAGATAAAAGTGAAACACACATGCACACATTTCACTCACACAAAAAGATAAATTTCGTATAACAAATAGGCCTTATTCTGCTATCCAAAAGGCAATATGACCTTGGATAAAACCAAACAGCAGCTGTGAAATGGAGCTATAATCAAAAATGATATTGAAATCATACTTGAAAACAAAAGAGCTTTTTTTCGCTGAAGGCAAGTAATTTGCTACAATAACACTAATTTCAATTAAATAACAGAAAGACATAGCAGAAGGCAGGCATAAAGAACGGTTTTCAATGTCTTCCAATAAAATTGGCGGGAAAGAAAGAAGGGAATAAAATTAATTCCCTGCTGTCATTTAAACAGAAAAGCAATGCATAAGCACACACAATAAAGCAAGACAGAAATAAAGACTTCAAAGAAATGATAATATCAACACAGCCACAGAACTATACATTGCTTGTATGATTTATACTTTCCATTAATCTGTCATTAAAGGAAAAATATTTTAAAAAAACAATACAATTAATTTGAAAAATAGAGCAGTACAAAGTCGTATTGAGTTACAAATCAGCTTATATACGAGAAGACTGTAGTCATCTCCATCTAAATCTGGGCTGTCACAAAATGCAGCAACGCAAGACTAGAATACACAGGCCAGTGTGCCAAAGCACATTTCCTTCCATGACTGACCTCATTACCCTGTACACACACACACACACACACAACAACACACACATGACAACACACACACACACATGTACATGATCAACACACACACACAAACTGTGTAATTAAGAGACAGGACATGCTACCTACTGTGCTATCAAGCAGCACACACACACACACACACACACACAACACAACACCACACACACACACACACAGTTATAAAATCATCATACTCACTTTGGCTTCATTCCTTGAAAGTCTATCAGGAGTCAGACAATTATAAACGTTTCAATTCTGCTGTGACCTTGAACAAAGGTCTCAATTCTCATTTTGCGTCCAAGCATTCTCATGCAAAGAGGTTCATATGCACAAACAAAAAAAGCATACACCTCATCACATACACAGTCAAGACATCCCGTAGTTAAGACACATGTTGCTTCATTCACTAGCACGTGGACGGCGGAAAATGATGGTTCCATACTAGAAAATGACTGACTTTTGAAGTCTTCTTGTTCTTTTCATTTCTGACATTTTGACAAAACATTCAGTGTTATTGTTTTTCACTTGTTATTGTTATTTTTGTTTACTTGTTATTGTTATCATTATTTTTGTTTGAAGCCCAGCTGACCCATAAAGCCATATCAGGCTATAACTGTTTCAAAACATACACAACACTTCGACAGGAAAAAAAAATATAAAAAAAATTGAGTACACATATCAATGCATTTGTGCAAATAATCTAAAGAGATGTCCCTGGCACTGACCTCTCTGTCCAATTCACTGCATTAAAGAAAATACATGACTATAAATTTAAACATAAATAAGGAAACTAAAACATATCCAACAGGTCTAAATATCTAAAATTGCTTCTGTATATCTCCTTTACCCAGAGCCAAAAATGCACTTCATACATGTACCCAATATCAACCCAAGAGAAAGTATGTATCGACTTTATGGAACACATACAGGCGAATAGACCAGCAAGGCAGAAAATGATAGGAAGAAATGACAGAAAGCAAAGAAGCAAGAAAGAAATAAAGAGAGTGACAGAAAAGAGGAAATTTCTAGCACAGAATTTTCAAAGATGGGGACACCACTTGTAGTGAAAGGGCCTCCGGCATCCCAGTAGGGTTGTTTTTCACTTGGTATGTAAATCTGAGTTAAATGATTATGTGTCACAAAGGATCAATAATGAGAAAATGCTCATGCAATCCTGTTTATGTACAATGCAAAGGAATTCTTGCTCCATTTTTCTCAGATTAAAATACATTTTATAAATCTAGCTACATCATTTTTTTTATTAGATCAATTCAATACATTATACAAGATTAATTCATAATTCTAGTTAGGTTCCCTTTCTATCTGATGAATTTTATAACTCTAGCTATATTTTTTATTAAATTAATTCAATAAGTTGCATCGGATTAATTCATAATCCTAGCTATATTTTTATCAGACTAAGTCTACAAGTTGTTCAGGGACAGTGTGATGTAGAAATCCATAAATCAGCGACCAAATGTGATATCACACGCATGTACGCATTCGTCTCACTTTTCTAATTCCGTGCAAGGTTTGTTCTTAAAAGAAAAGAACTGTCATTGCAAGGGTGAGGGGAAAAAAGCTCACAACTAGAAGAAACCAAAATTACATGAAAACAGAATAAGTAGAAAAGACAACCACAAAAAAACAAACCCAGACTGACTGTATCTTCTTCCACTAAATGAACATATTCCACCTCTTTTATCAACAATGAATTCTACAACTACTTCTAACCCTCAGTTCGTGCACGGCTTTTCTTTTAATATTAAATATTGTAGTCTTTGTCAATTGTATGCGTATGCCTGGTGAGTGAGTGCGCTCTGGTTTGAATTGTCAAGATTTGGCGCCGTATAAATACTGTAATTATTATTATTATCATGAGGAAGTTATTGGATCTGTTGTTTTTGTCCTAATTCTAGTGAATTAATTTCTTTGCTGTCTTCTGTGCAAGCTTGATAAAAGCTGGTTGGCGAAAATTTTGCCTGTCTTGTTTCATTAAATGAATATGCATTATCATTGTATTTTAACAAGAGTTAACAGTACTTTTATTCCCACTAAATCTTCAAGACTAAAATGTTACACAGCTTTTGCTTATCAAAGATGTTCACCACTCGGAAAGCACCAGGAAAGACGAGTACAGCAGTCTTGGCAAAGTCAGGAATGCCATGTAAAAATCACTCAGAATGTCACTGTCAGCCAGTGAAACACTACATGGTTTATCGCTTTATGAAAATCACGAATAAACTATTGTTGCATCACCCACCCATTCAAATGATAAAAAGCTTAGGTATGAAAAAAGAAGTGTGGATGGGAAAGATAAAGAGATGTCATGTCCATTTGGGAAACTCCTGAAATGGATCTCTTACTTAAAAAAGACTATAAAGATAGGATAGATAGACAGTACAGATAGTAGATAGATAGATAGATAGATAGTAGACAGATAGACAGATAGACAGACAGATAGATAGTAGATAGATAGATAGAGATAAGATAGATAGATAGATAGATAGATGAGAGACAGACAGACAAGCAGACAGACAGACAGACACATAGACAGACATACAGACACACACAGGGAGACAAACAGCTGAAGAATTTTTGCCGATACTCTTTTGTAAATGAAACAAATTCAAAATGCAGACTGAATGTATCAATTAACGTAAAAGAAATAGGGAGAAAATTAGGAAAATCAGAAAGAGGAACACAAAAAAATAAAGACAAAGGAAGAATGGAATGAAGAACAGAACGTAGATCATCTCAAGCATAAGACAGTATTTACAACTAAGAACACATACATACACACTGTAATAATATCATGATCAACGAAAGCTGTGAACTGATCATCTTGACCAGCCTAACAACAGTTAATTGTTAAAATGGACAGTACACAGAAGATGATTATAGTTTGCGTGGGACAGAAGAGAAAACATCCAAACCTGACCACTTTAAAACAAATTAACGCAATGATGCACGTAACTGTCACAATCTTTATATCTGTATATACTTGGCATTATGTGAGCAACTACAAATAGAGAGAAAAAAAAAAAAAGAAAGAAAAAAAAAGAAAAGGAAAATATTACAAAATTGTACAAGGATTATAATCCTTATGTCCTCAACTATACAAATATTTTAGTTTTCCTAAAAAATGCAGGGAAATCTTTCCTAACTCATTAGTACATATGGAGTTGTTGACACTTGATGTGAATTTTCTCCACATTCTCTCCCCTTTGTCTTGAGCTTTAATATTACGTGAACTATTCAATTCTGGTTTGTTTGTGTTTTCCAAAAATAGTGCTTTCAGAAAGTCAGGCTTTTACAAACATGATTAACATAAAAAAAACCTGCAAGAAATTAAGAGAGAGAGAGAGAGAGAGACAGAGAGAGACAGAGAGAGAGACAGAGAGAGAGGAAACAGGAAAAAAAATGTCTTTAAAGTCTTCTACAGTAATTACATATGTTTGTGAAAACAACGGAATGGTCAGAACAAAGATACAGAATACATGGTTAAAGAATAAAACACAAGTACTGATTTACACACTGAGCATGTTCACTGAAACACAACACACACACACACACACACACACACACACACACACACACCACACACACACACACACACACAACACCACACGTTCCATCAATTCTGCACCACCATATATCCCAAACAATTTACAACAAAATGTAAAATTTCCTTCTCTGCAAAGGAAATGGGGAGTAAGGGAGTCGGGGTGGGGTACACTCTAAAAAAGTAAAACAGGCAAGCATAATGAATGTGTTAAGAAGCCAGGTATTGACGTAAGTTTACAAAACCAACCAATTTTATACCGAGTATCTCTGTACACAGCTGCAGAGCAGATGCCAACACCACACAACATTTCAGTCGTAACTTTAGCGCACACGTTCCTTATCACATCCACGTCTAAGCAACTGGGTGTTGGTAACATGCTGTGCGCAGATGCCAACACTGCACATTTTAAGTTTCAACTTTAATACATTATTCATTATCACCTATGTTCTCAGCTACTGAGTGACATACTGTGCCAAGACGCCCACATTGCACAATATTTCACTTTTAACTTTAATACATGAACTCTATCACTATGTTCTCAGCTCCTGCATCATGTACTGTGCACAAATGCCAACACTGCACATTTCAAGTTTCAACTTTAATACATTATCACCGATGTCTCAGCTACTGAATAACGTACTATGCACAAATGCCAACACTGCACATTTCAAGTTTCAACTTTAATACATTATCCATTATCACCCATGTTCTCAACTTCCGAGTAACATATTGTGCCAAGACGCCAACACTGCACAACATTTCAGTTTTAACTGTAACAAATATTCATTATCACGTCCATGTCTCAGCTATTAGGTACCAGACTGTGCCAAGATGCCAACACTGCACATTTCAAGTTTCAACTTGAATACACACATTCATGTTCTCAGCTACTGAATAATGTACTGTGCGCAGATACCAACACTGCACATTTCAAGTTTTAACTTTAATACATTACCCATTATCACCCATGTTCTCAACCACTGAGTAACGTTCTGTGCACAGACGCCAACGCTGCACAACATTTCAGTTTTGACTAACAAATATCCATTATCACGTCCATGTCTCAGCTATTAGATAACATAGTGTGCCTAGATGCCAATATTGCACAACACTTCAGTTTCAACTTTGCCACATATATTCATTATCACGTACGTGTTTCAGCTACTGGGTAACAAACTGTGCAAAAACACTTTATCACCACAATACTCCCAACTGATCACTGCTTCCTTCATCACATCACTAGGTATGTGTAGTGTATCTTTAACAAACCGGTCTTTTTCTAATAACCCTTCATCACATCACTGGGTATGTCCAGTGAAACCTTTAACAAACCGGTCTTTTTCTAATAACCCTTCATCACATCACTGGTATGTCCAGTGAAACCTTTAACAAACCGGTCTTTTTCTAATAACCCTTCATCACATCACTGGGTATGTCCAGTGAAACCTTTAACAAACCGGTCTTTTCCTAATAACCCTTCATCACATCACTGGGTATGTCCAGTGAAACCTTTAAGTTTAACAAACCGGTCTTTTTCTGACAACAATGTTCACTTTCATTACAACGTCAATCAACAATGAATCAAGAGAACAGTTCTGTCTGATGAAAGACCATGAAATAACCATTTTGTTTGCAACCAACAAACTTTCAGATTATAAGCTTTTGCCAAAATCAAAAATAACCCAACAAGTCTTGAACTGTGAAAACAACTTTGTCATGTCTTAAGATACCTAATTTGAGAAAAGTTAACACATACTTGGTACACAGTCTTTTCACTACTGATTTACACATCAATTACTTGGTATGCAGTCTCTCCATTACTGGTTTATACACACCCGCTCAGTATGTAGCCTTTCCATTTCTGGTTTACATATACCTTTACTTCCATGCAATATTGGTTCGACAGCACAGATCAATCCAAATACAAAATTTAAACTTTCAGAGAAAAACAAACCAACATTTTGAATGGTATGATATGTTCTTTCAAGACATTATTCACGGATATATTGTAGTTAACGTTTTGGATTAATAAAAGACTAGACACTGAAAGCCCTTCATTCATTTCGGTGTACGGGTCTAAAGTGTATACATACAATGATCTGTGAATGTTAATATCAGTTATGCATAGTACCTTTATCACGTACTAACAGTTGACAAACTGCTGTGGTAAAGCGGCTAGTACACGGGACTAATAACTGGCAGGTTGCAGTTCAAACCTCATCAGTCATGGTCATTGTGGAGTTTTCAGCTGTAACCAGTTCCTACCCTTAGATCAGTGTGCTATGGGTTCACTGGAAAGACTGGTAGCACATAGCAGTCTCACCCAATGACCATACAGTTGAGCATCACCCACTCCCCAGATGTGTCATTAACCCTTTGACCCCCACACACAATCCACCAACTGCAAAAACTTAACCCTTTGTCACCCTCACCCTATCCACCAGCTTCCTGCAGGAGGCTGGTGGACAGGGTGCAGGAGTCAAACGGTTATGTTTTTGCTTTGCTAGCATGGTTGACAATGCAGGATGCTGGTGGACAGGATTTCTTGACTTACACCATACGTGTGTGTTAAGCACAGCCCCTGTCACATGGTCTCCATCCACTATGAAGTCCACAATACATCACTATGATCACCGTTCAGATATATAAACAACTCCGATCACCACTGAGCCATATAAACACAACTCTGATCACCATTAAGCCATATAAATAACTCTGATCACCATTCAGACATATAAACAGCTTTGTGAAAAGTCCCATGTTCATGCCTTGCTCCTGTGGCAACCTAAGTTCTGGTTACGTCTGCTGGTGTACATGACAGCCAAAATGAGCAGTATGGGGTCAGTGACACAGAAGTTAAACATGAAATGGGGCAGCACACACATAAAAGGCATTAACAGTAGGTAATTTATAAATCAGTTACATAGAACACACTAAAAAAAATCATTTCAAAATATGCCGTTCTGGATATTTACTGCAATGTGTACAACCTAAGCTACTACTTTCCATTTTGTTTCCTGCTACCTTTCTTCTTGTCTTTATTCATTACCAGTTACTTCATTTGTTTACTTCATACAATAAAAGTAAACCAAAAAATCCACAATTTATGTTCTGTAAAAGTCAAAAACATTCATAAATCATGTTCAGCAACTGTTCTCATTAAAAAAAACCAACCATAATCATAGTAATGATCACACATTCACTGTGTTACACAAATATGCGTGGCATCTAAGCAGCCTTGTCAGCAGCTACGTAAAAATGTACAAGCACTGATACAGTTTATCACATACAACCAGAGGTAAAAATGACATTGCAGACAGCAAGAGGCAGTTTCAGCGCTTTGTATAAAAACCTACATCCTTCGCCAGCAAGCAAGAAATACAATGGGCCTGGCGATCAAGCAGTAAACATAAGGGTCTAAATAAGGAGCCAAAGCACCCACTGAAATAAAGTCACAGAATGTAACAGTCGTTCTGATTCAGAACCTGCACTTTGCTATCCTGAAGACATTTTGCTGGCTTTTTCTATTGGTGACCTTGCCACCTTCAGGCAAATACACAAATGACAATGTCGTTTTGCGTACAAAAACATACATATGATTTTAACCCGTTCAGTGCTTCCGACCGAATATTCGGTCGGAAGAAACGTATGCTTTCAGTGCCACCGACCGAATATTTGGTCGGCGACTTTTCCTATTTTTAGCCAGAAAACCCTAACGTTTTCAGTGACGTATGAGATATCAACGGAAACTTCAGTATTCCCTCTACACATCGATGCTAATTATGTATGTGTGACGTTTTACGGTCTTTTCTGCCCGTGCGGTTGAAAATGTGACCCCCTACAGCTGATTACTATTCAGTGAGTGTAAACAATGGCGGACGGACTCGCTTCAACACCGAGCGTCGTTCAGACCCGAAAAACAACTTCTGCAGCAAAAGAAGTTGCAGAAATCATTACTTGTGGAGCTGATTCTGATTTGCAGTCTGTCGATAAGAGCGAAAATGACAGTAATTTGGTGCATGTAGGCGATATTTCGGTGTTGATGTCCGAAGTCGGATACGAGTCGAAGTGACATTATTAACGAAAGTACTGCTGCTCCTCGTGTGTTGTAAAGTATACTGAACAAGAAAATTTATAGTGTTGTGGGGTTTTCTGGGCTGGATGAAGAGATATGAATTTTTTTAAATTTTAATTCAAGACGTTAAAAACTCTGTGGCACAGGCGATTCACCTTTTTATTTACACTTTGGCAGCGAAGGGGTTAAGCTATCATGAAAGTCTCAATCCCAATGCTGCAGATTTTTATTTCTAACTTCAAACATAAAAGCATGAACTGATATTCAGTTCTTTCTGAACTGACACACAGTTCTTTGGTGATCTTACTACTTAAGCTGTCAAAAAATCTCAGCACACACACAAGCTTTACATGTGTACAACTAAAATACCCCAAGCACAAAAACTTTGTGTAAAGTCTTCAGCAATCTGGTTCTGTTCATTACATGAACATCACATATAAATTTCATATTTGTACAATTACAATACCTATGTATAAAATGTATGTAAAATTAATCTTACATTAAAACACGTTATCAGAATGAGGTAAACTGGGTTCTTATGCTGTATCTAAATTAAAACTGTTCAACATACTAAGTCCTTTGGATTTGTAAGCTCTAAAAAGTTATCATTACTATTAAAATGACTGACAAATGCGTGATCCCGCTGTAATATGGTCTTGCTGTGATATGGTCACCCAACTCAGATGTGTCAACCTACTACAATTTTAAAATGAATTGTCTGCTAAATGAACTTGTCAGTTGTGTCAGAAAGCCAAACGGCAGTCAAATAAAAAGCAACGCAGTCAGCTATTAAAGAAAAAAAAATATCAAAGGTAGTCCCACAATTATAGACTGCTGAGAGCTAGTTCAGCAAGTTCTGGAGAAAGAAAGACATTATTATGGATCAAGTTAATTATTGCCTTCTGGGTTTTTATACCTTGTTATAATTTCTCATCTGTACAGTGGATAAAATGTACCTGCTGCCTGAGCTCAATGATTTCATTAAAATAAAACATGAATAAACAACAACAACAAAAACTCTAGCTGCTTCACTTCAGCATTTCCACTGAGCACAACTCGTTACCTTTCCTACCAAGAGCAGATTGAAGGTGGAAATATCCACAACGACTTTCAGCTGACCTGCTGGGGATTTAAACTCGTTTTCCAGTCTATGAACTTGTAGCACTAAGCAATACATTACAACAACCAGCACTTGCTGTCATTTCAATTGAAATCAGTGATATCTTAAACCAAGAATATCACAGTTCTGCACATAAAAAAAAAAGAAGAGTGATATAGCATTTAATGAATGATTTTGTGCCAGTTAAAAGGATTCTTAAAAATGAAACTATGCGTAGCTTCTTTTGTCATCTCTTATCAAAGCAAAAGTTCACTGTCTTTGGTCAGCAAACAACGTAACAGATTTTAACTCATTTCTCAATAGCACAAGCAAAACTATGATTTCTTGAGCATAATCAGTCAGTTATTTAGTTCAATATCATTTTTCCTTCTTGATTACACATCATGCTAAATTCCAGCAGCAGTGACATCAGATCCAATTCTCCTTTTGAGCACTGGATCCGCAGCAGCGACACTTTAAACAAATCTTTGTGAAGAAGAAAAACATGAAGAAGAAAACCATAAATCACCCAAGTCTAATTCAACAGAACTAATTCAATGCAGAGTCAGGCAAATACGAAACAGTACCAATGCCCACTTGTCACAGTTTTCAGACAAGAGACATATTTTTGACACTGGAATGAAGAATAATAAAGTCATCTTTTGTAGCAGAGCAACTCTTGACACCACTCTTCCTTGGTGTGAGCACGAACAGCCGCCGAATGAAAGCCATTTCAAACCTGCATAACATGAGCAGTGTGGTTCAAATCATTTCATCTGGTTTCTCAGTGATGTCACAAAACCACCATAGAAACACAGCGTACCAGATAAAACATTTTCCCACTTTCAATGCTGTTTCCTCAACAACGGTAGGCGGCGTTAAGAACCACAGCAAGCCTGTTGTGAAGGTGGCTGAAAAAGTATTTTATAAGCTAGAAATGGTCACAACTGCCACGTGAACCACTGGGAACTTGCACCAGATTCTCCACTCGTCGACGCTGGCTACGCCTCAAAGCATCTGCTCTCCTGTAGGGCTCATTCTTCAAGTCTGAAACAATAAAGGAACACAGTGTCTATTTCTTGCATATTCACTCCAGTAAGGCAAAAGAGTGTATCGATCTCTAATTTACACTCTATACATCAATCTCTGCCCTCTGCCATCAATCTCTAATTTACACTCTGCCATCAATCAATGACTTCTGCCATCAATCTCTAATTTACACTCTGTAATCAATCTCCAATTTACACTCTGCCATCAATCTCTAATTAACACTCTGCCAACAATCTCTAATTTACACTCTGCCATCAGTGAATGACTTCTGCAATCTATCTCTAATTTACACTTTGCCATCAATCTCTATTTTCCTTTTGTGCCAACAATCTCTAATTTACACTCTGCCATCAATCAATGACTTCTGCAATCAATCTCTAATTTACACTCTGCCATCAATCTCTAATTTACACGCTGCCATCAATCTCTAATTTACACGCTGCAATCAATCTCTAATTTACACTGCCATCAATCTCTAATTTAAACTCTGCCATCAATCTCTAATTTACATTGCCATCAATCTCTATTTCCTTCTCTGCCATCAATCTCTAATTTACATCTGCCATCAATCTCCAATTTACACACTGCCATCAATCTCTAATTTACACTCTGCCATCAATTGCCAATTTACACACTGCCATCGATCTCTAATTTACACTCTGCCATCAATCTCTAATTTACACTCTGCCATCAATCTCTAATTTACACACTGCATCAATCTCCAGTTTACACTCTGCCATATGGCAATCTCTAATTTACACTCTGCCATCAATCTCCAAGTTACATTCTGCCACCAATCTCTAATTTACACACAGCCATCAATCTCCAATTTACACACTGCCATCAATCTCTAATTTACACACAGCCATCAATCTCCAATTTACACACTGCCATCAATCTCTAATTTACACACAGCCATCAATCTCCAATTTACATTCTGCCACCAATCTCTAATTCACACAAAGCCATCAATCTCTAATTTACACACTGCCATCAATCTCCAATTTACACTCTGCCATATGGCAATCTCTAATTTACACTCTGCCATCAACCTCTAATTTACACTCTGCCATCAATCTCTAATTTACACTCTGCCATCAATCTCTAAGTTACACTCTGCCATCAATCTCCAATTTAGACACTGCCATCAATCTCTAATTTACACTCTGCCACCAACCTCTAATTTACACTCTGCCATCAATCTCCAATTTACATTCTGCCATATGGCAATCTCTAATTTACACTCTGCCATCAATCTCTAATTTACACTTGCCTTAAACAGCTGAGCAAACACCAGTATTTTGTCAGGGATTTATATCTTTGATTACACAACAGATATGGGCAGTGTGTAAGTATGACAATTACCTACTGAACCACATCATGTACATGTTATTGTATGCATCAATGCACAACATACCTAGTAGAATGTCTTCCAAGGCACCATGGTAGACCTCGTCCTGTTTCAGCAGCCGGTGCTTCTCTTTGATCTCTCTGTTGCGATTCTTCAGTTCCGTCACCATCGCCTCCTGTCATTCCCCCAGAACACTTAACAATAGTTACGTCAGCATCTTTCCAAACAATGCATTTCACTCAAAATGGCACTAACTTAGCTAATGACTCAGAGAAATCTATTCAAAGATTTGGCACTGTAAGGAATGGAGTACTCCTAAAGCCAACAAACAACAACAACAACAACAACAATGACAACAACAACAACGACAACAACAACCCTTCACTATCTCAGTTTGTTATTACCTCAGTAACACCAGGTTCTATCAAGCAAAAGAAAGAAGAGGACACAAACAGTTCCCTGAGATGTTATCAATCACAGGCTTGTTTTCTTGTCTCTTAAATAATTAATTACCTGTTGCGATGGGGACAAGGAGACAAAAAAGATTCAAGTTTGTTTGGATTCTAAAACTTATTTTACAAGCCAATCTATGACATAAAACATTACAACAAAAGACAGACACACATGAATAAAAAAAAATTAAAAAAACAAACAGCAAACAACCTAACAAAAAAGTAAGAAGAAAATATTGTTATGATATCATGAACAAAAGAAGAAAAGAAGAAGAAAAAAGAAGAAAAAAAAAGAAGAAGAAAAAGAAGAAAAGAAGAAGAAAAGTGTTACAGTGATGTCTGCCACCAGTGCTATCTTTCTGTGTCTGTTACCTGAGTCATCTTTTTCTCCTTCTTCTTGTTGGGTTGGGCCATCACGGGCTGCATCATCCCAGCCTCCAGTTTCCGCCTCCTCTCATTATCCAAAAGGGCTTGCTAAACATCATGCAAGTGCAGCCTGTGTTAGCAATTTATGAAACAATGAATCACACACAGGGTTTTACTGGTTTGACCTGGAGCCAATAGCAGGAAAGTTCCAAGGACTAAAATTCTGCCTCCATGGCACGCCTGCAAAATTCCATTACCAATCTATCAGAGAAATAGAATGCTGCTTCTTGTTAAGCCAGCAAAACTGTATCATTCCAAGAGAGGGAATGAAAAAATTGTTTCCCTGGCATGCCAGCAGAACTCTAAATCTTCAAAGAGAATGGCAACATTTTGCCTCACCAGCAAAACTCAGCATCATTCCAGAGGATACCAAAAGACTCATTCCCTGGCAAGACAGCAAACTGTGTATTATTTCAAGAAGGAACCAAAACGGTGACCCCCTGGCAAGCCAAAAAGCTGTATCATTCCAAAAGGGGGCCAAAATGTTGCGTCTTTGGCAACTCAGCAAAACTGTGTTGCGTCTTTGGCAAGCCAGCCAAACTGTGTCGTCTCAAGAAGGAACTGGAAGCATGCATCCCTGGCAAGCCAGCAAAACTGTGTAGCTTTCCAAGAAGGAATCAAAAGATTGCCTCCCTGGCAAGAAAGTGAACTCCCTATCATTTCAATATGGGACCACAAGACCAAGTTAGGACCAAAAAAAGCCTCCCTTGTAAACCAGCAAATCTCCACTTCATTCAGAGAGGAAACCAAATTGTTGCATCACCAGTAAAACTCATCATTCCAAAAGGGGACCAAATGTTGTTTCCCTGGCAAGCCAGTCAAAAACTGTGTAATAATCAGAGACAGGCATGAAATGTTGACTCCCCAGCAATCTCTTTACAGGAGTCCTCTTTCTGCATGGAGCATAGCAAATTTTGAGATCTCTAACAGTCTCTATTCGCAAATCTGTTAGTACAATAGCTCCACTGGCCTAATGAATCTAGAAAGTCTCATCTTTGTTCCAATATGAATAAACTGACACTCTGCTTCCAATAAACTGTGTATGATAAAGCTTAATTTCTATCTATCGTTGTTTGTTTGGTTTATTTTCTCTCCTCCTCCCCCTTCTCCCCAAACCACAGCAATACCCTGATGTGGTTATTTACTGACACCTTATTTGACTTATAGTGGCTCTCTTTTTCCCCCTTTTCCATTAAAATGAAGACCTCAAGAACTGAAGTACATGTAGCAGATTTAAACACTTTAACTATTGCCCCATTTCCTGTCCTTCCTAAAAACTGACTTTACACCAAAGTATTATGAAATGTAAATGCGGCATTCAGCAGAATAATCAACCCTTTGACCCCTGCACCCTATCCACCAACTGCAAAAACTTAACCCTTTGATGCCCTCACCCTATCCACCTATCTTCCTGCAGGAAGCTGGTGGATGGGAGGGAGTCAAAGGGTTAAGTTTTTGCTTTGCTAGCACAACTGAAGATGCAGAATGCTGGTGGACAGGGTGCGGGAGTCAAAGGGTTAACAAAATGTAAAAAAAAAAATGCCTTCAAAAATTGAAAGAAACCAGAAGTACCCACCTTGAAAGAGTTGACAAATCTGACAATCTGTGCGAAAAAGTTGGCTGGTGAAATGCTACGAGCACTCTCCCCATAGTATTCCACCACTCGAGAATATGAATCCTGGTCAGACACACACAACACATACAGTAGCAAATTTAGTTTCACATAATGCAAATTTAGTTTCCAGTCTATCCCATACGACTTGACATTTCACACAGACAGACAGAATGAAGACAGACACAACACATACAAGCATATTTATTCTCAAGTCTGTCCCACATGACTGTCAAATTCACACAAACAGATACAGATAAAAAGAAAGAAAGAGAGAGAGAGAGACAGAGACAGAGACAGAAAGAGACACAGAGATACAGAGACAGACAGAGAGAAAGACAGAGAGAGAGAGAATTCAATTCAATTCAAGCATAGTAGCCTTAGGTTCCATTGGACCTGTCACACAACAAATCTTTACTACTCTGCACCTAATATATGAGAGACAGACAGAACAGAAGACAGAGAGAAACAGAGAAAGAGAGAGAGAGAGAAAGAGCGAGAGCAAGTAACATTAATATTTGAACAGTACCATTGTTTATTAAATTTTTCTTATTATCATAGCCTTTTTTCACTTTTAAACTGTCCAAATTCACACAACAACTTTTTCCAGCAGAAACACAGACAATGCACATTTCTTTGTTGTAGGAACATCTTTTTTCATACCATCACCATCTGTCCATTTCACAACATGAAAAAAGATATTCATAAGACCCAGTGACATATCTGTGTAGGCGACATTTGCGCACGTAGGAACTTTTTCCCTAGATGTCTCTTCAATCAAAACAATTTTTAAATTTTTGTTTATAATAACAATTGTACTAACAACCGTTTCATCTGGAGCTAAGATTCCAGTCACAAACTAACCTGGGCAGTTTTGACGTCCACCAGCAGTTTCTTGAAGCGATCTTCAGCGTTGGTAAGGAAATCTTTCAAAATGACAGGACAGTCCCTTGAATCTTTGCGTGCAGCGTACTCCTTCTTGGTCAGCTCCATGCCCTTTTCCAACTCATGCATGTCTGTAGTGATGTTTTCCATTGACACTGTGCAAAAGACATGTCTGATTTACTGACCAACCGCAGTTATACCTTTACTGTTATTACTGTTGTTCCTTTTCAGGCAATCCATTCAAGCAACAACGTTTCGAGGAAAAAAAAATGCAGGGGATCCAGGGGGCCGATGCGCCCCCCTGGCTGGGTCCAGGGGCAGAGCCCCCAGAAGGTGAAGCATTTTAGTTTAGTAAATGGAAATTTAACACCCCTCTGGTGAAAGATAAATCAAGTATTTTAATAAAAGAAAAAAAGGGCACAAGCACTGAACGAAACTGAAACCTTTCGTTTGATGTTCCTGAGTCCTGTCGTTGTGCTGCTTTCCTTTCAAGTGATCAACCAGTGCTCGTTTACCACCAGACTTGTAACTGATTTCTGAGCGGCAAAATTTACAGTACGCTTTACTGGTGATCTTCAGTTTCTCGAAGAAACGAGCGAACTTATTGCCATTGTACACTTCCTGCAGCCAGTCCCATTTCCAGCAATTTTTGAGGCCTTCATCGATGTCAGCGATGGAAGCATTTAGTGGAACAACGTCCCTACGTGTACTCATATTTCAATGCGTCGATGGAACACAGAGAGTGACACTTATGAAAGAGGATGCGCAAATCTCGCAGTCAGTTGAAAAAGTAAAACCGCGCATGCGCTTACAGCTTGTTTTGAACAGTTTCGGTGATCCCAGTCCCGGTTCTCCATACTTTCAAGGAATTTTTTCTTTTTTTTCCCCTTTCACGGATATCTGCGAATTCGCGGACATTTGGATTGCCTGCTTTTCAAAGCCTAGCCAAATGCGCAGAGCCATATCAGGGATATAACCTTAATATGTACACACCACTTTGTTGAGAAGAAAAGAAACTGGAATAGAAAATTTTGTTTATATATCAATACACTCATGCACATAATCTAAGGATATGCCTTGGTGTTGACCATTCCACCCAATTTATCAAAAAAAAGTAGACCTGAATACAAACGAAAACATAACTAAGGACATTAAAACACCCACACACAAAAACTGGCCTAAATTACCTAAAACTGCTTCTGCACATCACGTTTTCTTACAATAATACACATACCCAATTATCAATCCTCAAATGCTAATTATTTCCAGAAATTAGGGTGTCAGATTAGGCGCACAATATTCACACCCAAGTTTTCTGCGGATTACCTGGATATATGAGGGGTTACGCTTCATAACCGCTGGAAAATGAAATGAAACTACACGCGTGCCACACACACACACACACACATACACACATGCGCATGCACACGCACGCACGCACACACACACGCACACGCGCGCGCACACACACACACCACACTCACACGCTCACTCACTCTCTTTGCACCCTCTCTCTTGTAATGCACTTGATCAGTTGACATATATATGGAAATTGATATTTTTCATAACATCTATGATGTGGCTTAACTCATTGACGATGAGCCACTTCATGTGAAGTGGCCGTCTGTGACGTAATAAACGACATGCCGCTTTTAGGGAAGCGGCGGACATAATTAATTTTCACTGTGTGAAGCAGCCTTGTTATTCAAGGGAAATCAACCAGTCATCAAGTTGTAACCTCCACTACACAGTTCCTTCCCTTAGACTGTCTGCCAACACTTTTCCTTGTCTGAATTGGGCTTGTTTTTGCCGTACCCCAAGTGACTGTGACTGATAATCTTTTTTTATTCTGTGGCATAAGTGACTATGAAAAGGATCAAACTGACAGAAATTTTGCTGTTCAAAGCTTCTCCTGCCATCATTTGACCCAAAAGACTAAAGGTAGGAAAGTATTTGACAATGAACTGATTTCATAATGTTGCATGTGTGTAAATATGACTTCAGAACTTTTATATTTTTTGCATTTACATAGCATTTTGACCTGACATTTTGGAAAGTTTACCTGAATTACTCATACAAGATGGTTTCATTTCTAAAAAGTAGACATAATGAGCTTTCTAAAAATGTATAACTTTATGTTTTTATTGCAAATAGAAGGGGATCAGAATTTTTGTAAAACTGCTAAAAATAGTGCATCTCAGGAAATTGCTGGGGTCCATTTAGCCACGTCGTCAATGAGTTAAGTTCTATTGCAATCTGTTTTCAAGACTGCTACTGTCATTATATCTTAAACATAATTTCACAATTCATTTTCTAACTTCCTTCATAATTCTCTGTTATGGTTCATTTTTTATACTCATATTTTGTGTGGAGAGTAGCAAGGACTAGCTGTGTGCGCACGTGTGTGTGTGTGTGTGTGTGTGTGTGTGTGTGTGTGTGTGTGTGTGTGTGTGTGTGGTGTGTGTGTGTATGTGTGTGTGCGCGCGCGCATGCGTGTGTATGCATGTGCATTGTGCGTGCATGTGTGTGTGTGTGCACGTGTGTATTGCGTATGTGTGTGTGTATGTGCACGTGCATGCATGTGTGTGAGTTGTATATGCATGGAATACATGTATGTACCTCAGTGGTGATGTACATTTCAAACTAACCTAGAGCTGCCTTGTCAAAGAAGCGGAGCTCAGAGTCGAAAGTGAGAAGGTCAGGGAACTTGTCCTGCACAGTCAGCACCAGGAAGTGCATCAGCGTCGTCTTCTTGTCTCCTGACTTGGTGTCCACCAGCTGAAAGCAACAACCCTTACACATGTGCTTTCAGTTTTGTCAAGTTAGTGTTTCTGTGTTCACACAAATTCTACAAGTTGTTGTTTTGTCAGTTACTGTTTATATATTCACACAAATTCTATAAGCTGTTGTTTTGTCAGTTACTGTTTATATATTCACACAAATTCTATAAGCTGTTGTTTTGTCAGTTACTGTTTATATATTCACACAAATTCTATAAGCTGTTGTTTTGTCAGTTACTGTTTATATATTCACACAAATTCTATAAGCTGTTGTTTTGTCAGTTACTGTTTATATATTCACACAAATTCTATAAACTGTTGTTTTGTCAGTTACTGTTTATATATTCACACAAATTCTATAAGCTGTTGTTTTGTCAAGTTACTGTTTATATATTCACACAAATTCTATAAGCTGTTGTTTTGTCAGTTACTGTTTATATATTCACACAAATTCTATAAGCTGTTGTTTTGTCAAGTTACTGTTTATATATTCACACAAATTCTATAAGCTGTTGTTTTGTCAAGTTACTGTTTATATATTCACACAAATTCTATAAGCTGTTGTTTTGTCAAGTTACTGTTTATATATTCACACAAATTCTATAAGCTGTTGTTTTGTCAAGTTACTGTTTATATATTCACACAAATTCTATAAGCTGTTGTTTTGTCAAGTTACTGTTTCCATGCTCACACAAATTCTATAAGCTGTTGTTTTGTCAAGTTACTGTTTATATATTCACACAAATTCTATAAGCTGTTGTTTTGTCAAGTTACTGTTTATATATTCACACAAATTCTATAAACTGTTGTTTTGTCAAGTTACTGTTTCCTTCTTCCTTCTTCCTTCCTTCCTGTCCCTTAACCCTATCCAGGGTCGTGGGGGCTCCACATGGATGAACATCGCACCGTCTGTCTCCACCTCTGTCTGTCATGAGCAAGGGTCTGGGTCATGGCAAAGCTTTTTCCTGTCCATTCGTCAATATTGTCCATCCACTTTTTTCTCTGTCTGCCTCTTTTTCTTCCTCCCTGAACTGTTCCTTGGAGTATTGTTTTTGATAGTCCGTTAGTTCTTGTCACGTGACCATACCACCGAAGTTTCCTTTTTCTTACTGTTGTCAGAAGGTTTTCATAGTTTTTGACATGCTGTGAAATTGTTCTTCGCACTTCCTCATTGGTAATGTGGTCTTTGTATGAGATGCCAAGCACTCTTCTAAAGCATCTCATTTCTACTGCCAGGATCTTCTTTTGCAGTTCTGCTGTTAGTGTCCATGACTCGCACGCGTAGAGAAAGATTGACAGGACCAATGCGTGCATTAGCTTCAGTTTGGAAGTGAGGGCGATGTTTTTGTCCCTCCAGATGGGCTTCAGCTTGGCTAGTGCTGCTATTGTCTGTGCTGCTCTTGCAAGAACTTCAGTTTTCGATCCCTGTTCACTGATAATGGCTCCGAGATATTTGAACTGAGCCACGGTTTCCAGCTCACTCCCGCTGACTGTAATCTTCTTTTCTATTGGTTTTGTGCTGTTTGTCATCAACTTTGTCTTTTCGGCACTGATCTCCATGCCATATCTGGATGATGTCTCGTCCAGGTGTTTCACCAGGTTGGCAAGTTCGTCTTCACTTCCAGCCAACCCATCGATGTCGTCGGCAAATCTCAAGTTGGTGATTGTCCTTCCTCCAATACTGACTGAACCGTGATGGTTTTCAAGGGCATCCGTCATAATGCGCTCAAGGAAGATGTTGAACAAGGTTGGAGAGAGGAGACAGCCCTGGCGAACTCCAACTGATGTGTGAAACCAGTCCCCCACTGTGCCCTCAACAAGCACTGCGCTGCTCGCTTTTGCGTATAGCTGTGTGATGGTGTCAATAAGCTTCCTTCCCATGTTGTACTTCCTCATGGTGGCCCACAGTGCTTCATGCCATACTCTGTCAAATGCCTTTTTGAAGTCGATAAAAACGTGGTAGATGTCCTGTTGGTGTTGGCTGTATTTTTCGCATAGGACTCTGAGATTGAATATTTGTTCTGTTGTGCTTCTACCACTGCGAAATCCCGCTTGTTCTTCAGCAATGATCTCCTCTGCCTGTGGTTTCAGTCTGTTCAAAATGACTTTCAGCATCACTTTGCTAGCATGGCTGATAAGGCTGATCGTTCTGTAATTCTGGCATAGTTGTAAATTGCCTTTCTTGGAAAGTGTGATGATTAGTGACTGGGTCCAAGGTGTCGGCCATTCTCCCGTCTGCCAGATTTTGTTGCAGATTTTCCAGAGGATGTCAGTCACTGCCTCCCCTCCATGCCTGATCAGTTCTGCTGGGATGTTGTCCACTCCAGCAGCTTTTCCATCTTTCAGCGATCGTATTGCTGTTTCGACTTCTTCGCGTAGAATAGGGTGGTCATCGTCATTTGTTGATTCCTGGCATGTAAGGACAGTTGAGTCACCCTGTGTCTGGTGGTTGTAGAGTTCAGAGCAGTATTCTGTCCATCTATGGATGATTTCTTTATCTTCTGTCAGGCACTTTCCTTGTTTGTCTTGAATGGTACTGATCCTTGCCTTTCTCTGTGTGGTGAGTTCTTTCATCACTTTGTACGCCTTTATGCTGTTGTTCTTGTTTAGGCCGTCTTCTATTTCTGTGCATTTATTTTGTATCCATCCTTCTTTGGCCTCCCTCATGCCTTTTCTGATTTCTTTGTTGATGTTTCTGTAGGCTAGGGCTCCGTCTGTTGTATTTTTGACTTTCTTGATTTCTCTTCTTTTGTCACACATTTCAAGGATTTCGTCTGTAATCCAGGGTTGGGTTTTCCGGCGTTGTTTTCCTAAGAGGTCATTTGCAGTCTCTGTCATCACTGTGTTAAACTTGGTGGTCATTTCCTCCGCAGTTTCTTCTTGTGTGCTCAATGCTGCAAACTTTCCGCCTATTGTTGCTTGGAAGGACTGTTTCCATGCTCACACAAATTCTATAAGCTGTTGTTTTGTCAGTTACTGTTTATATACTCACACAAATTCTATAAGCTGTTTTGTCAGTTACTGTTTATATATTCACACAAATTCTATAAGCTGTTGTTTTGTCAAGTTACTGTTTATATATTCACACATATTCTATAAACTGTTGTTTTGTCAAGTTACTGTTTATATATTCACACAAATTCTATAAGCTGTTGTTTTGTCAAGTTACTGTTTATATATTCACACAAATTCTATAAGCTGTTGTTTTGTCAAGTTACTGTTTATATATTCACACAAATTCTATACGCTGTTGTTTTGTCAAGTTACTGTTTATATATTCACACAAATTCTATAAGCTGTTGTTTTGTCAAGTTACTGTTTATATATTCACACATATTCTTTAAACTGTTGTTTTGTCAAGTTACTGTTTATATATTCACACAAATTCTATAACCTGTTGTTTTGTCAAGTTACTGTTTATATATTCACACAAATTCTATAAGCTGTTGTTTTGTCAAGTTACTGTTTATATATTCACACAAATTCTATACGCTGCTGTTTTGTCAAGTTACTGTTTCCGTGCTCACACAAATTCTATAAGTTATTATTATTGTTAATCTTGTTTGAAGCCCAGCCCACTGTGTAGAACCATATCAGGGCTATAACCATTTCAAAACATGCATGACACTTCAACAGGTACGGGAAAAAGAAAAGAAAATTAGATACACATATCAAAGCACTTGCGCGCATAATCTAAGGAAGGAAAAGAAAATTTAGTATGCATATCAATGCACTAGCGCACATTATCTACAGAGATGCCCCGGCGTTGACCACTCTGTCCAATTTATTGCACAGGGGATTTAAAAAGCATACCTGAATACCAATTATAAACATAATTAAGGACATTAAAACATATATATAAACAGGCCTATATTACCTTAAACTGCTTTCGCATATCTCATTTCCCTAGAGCCACAAATGTACTTAATACATGTACCCAATTATCAGTCCTAAGAGAATATACGTAAAACAAGGAACAAACGCACACACTACTTCTAAAGTCTAAAAAGTAAAGAGTCAACTGTTTACATTCAAAATAGGAATGAGATAATGATGAAAGAAATCTGTTTCAACAAGACAGTGTGTGTCAGTCCACTTACCATGTCCAAACTCTGGAGTTTAAACCCATACACAGCACCGCGCTTATTGCTGTTCATGTAGTTGCCCACTGCAAGGATGATCTGTCATTGAACATAAAACAATAACAGGCATCGGTCATTCTTTTCTTACTGTTTAACCCTTTGACTTCCGCGCCCTATCCACCAACTACAAAAACTTAACTCTTCGAATCCCTCATGCTATGTATCAGCTTCCTGCAGGAAGCTTTTGGATAGGGTGAGGGAATGAAAGAGTTAAGTTTTTGTTTTCCTAGCATGGTTTACAATGCAGGATGCTGATGGACAGGGTGCAGGAGTCAAAGGGTTAAGTTTTTGTTTTCCTAGCATGGTTTACAATGCAGGATGCTGATGGACAGGGTGCAGGAGTCAAAGAGTTAAAGCCCAGCTGACTGCACAGAGCCATATCGGGACTATAATAATTTCTACATGTACACATCAGAAATAGCCGGCAGAATCGGCCAAGCCAAAACAGCATTCGGGAAGATGACAGGCATTCTTATCAACAAATGCCTATCAATTAACATCACGAAGAGAGTTCTTGAATGTTATATAGAACCAATACTGTTGTACGGATGTGAGGTGTGGACAGTCAGCAAGCAAAGACAGAACAAGATTGAGGCAGCCGAGATGTGGTTTCTAAGAAGAATGTTGAGTGTTCCATGGACAGCAAAGAAAACAAATGAGACAGTCTTGATGGAGGCAGACACAAGTAGATCACTCATAAGGAAGATTAGGAAAAGACAGGCAACATTTATAGGCCATTTTATGAGGAAGGGGGATTTGGAGCATCTGGTCACAACGGGGAAGCTGGAGGGAAAGAGAGCACTGGGTAGACCCAGGAAGAAAATGCTGGACTGACTTGCAGAGTGGCTGGGGACGAGGGGGGTGGGAGAGATGCTAAGGGCAACGAGAGATAGAGACAGATGGAAGTCCATGATCGCCAACGCCATGTGGCAGGGCACCTGATGATGATGATGAGACACACCATCTGGCTGGAAACAAACAAAAAAGCTGGGGAAAAAAATAAGTACATGTATCAAAGCATGCACACGCATAATGTAAGGATATGCCCCTGGCACTGACCATTCTGTCCAATTTATCACCACAGGGTTTCAATAAACAAACCTGAATACAAATGTGAACGTAACTATGGACACTAAAACATAAACGAAAATGGCCAATATTGCTTAAAATGGCTCCTGCACAGCATATTTCCTTAAGACAATCGTGCAGTCAGCACATTTACCAAACTATTCATCCTAAAAATATGTAAGGCTTCATAGGACACATACAGGTGAATGGACCAGCAAGGCAGAAAATATTAGGAAGAGATGACAGAAAGCAAAAAAAGAAGGAAGAAACAAAGAAAAGGAAGCTGGTGAATAGGGTGAGGGAGTTGAAGCATTAAGGTTTTGCTTTGCTATCAGTGATGATGATGCAGGATGCTAGTGAACAGGGTGAGGAGTTAAAGGGTTAAGGACAGGTGTTGTAATGTACTGTCACATGTAAAGTACGAAATAATGACAATTCTAACATGTAGGCCTACCTGATCGACAACCATCCTGTCCTATCATAATAATCCTTTGACTCCCTCACTCTATCCACTGTCATCTCGCATTGTCAGCCCTGGCAACAAAGCAAAAACTTAACCCTTTCACTCCCTTACCCTATCCTGCAGGAAGCTGATGGACAGGGCATGGATTGAAAGGGTTGTGTATTTGCAGCTGGCAGAGAAAACACGCAGGGCTTAAAACAGGAGGAAAAAAACACTGAAACTAGGGGGGGTCCGGGGCAAATCAGGGGCCATAACTTGCGCGCCGTTGCTATGAACGCTTGCAAGCCAATCACAGATGCCTCGCTCCTTTCGTTGTTTTTTTGTTGTTGTTGTTTTTTGTTTGTTTTTTGACAAACCGAAATCGCGGAATTCCGCCAGACGCGGAACGTTTTACCCTGAACATGAGAATGAAAGCGATAACATTCACAAATCCAAGGAACACAACAGACAAACCACACAACGCACATGAGCACAATAATCAATTGTGAACCCCTTCACATCACATCACACCCCACACAACACACACACACACACACACACACACACACACACACACACACACAAACACAAACACACACACACACAACACACACACACACACACAGCAGGACTTCTTCCCTTACCTCCATTAGTTTCTGATTATTTGAAATCTTCAGAGACATAGAGGCAGCCCAATTGGCATTGATTTGCTGCAAAATTCACAATAATAGTAAATTAGGTTCCTGTATGGAAATCAACATTACAAATACGAACATGAAAAGACGTATACAGTCATGCAACAAAGCACAATGACATGGACGCAATGTGTTTACGCCCATGTGGCTACACATGGCACACACAACACTGACATGCTGCAAATACTCAAAACAGTATAACAAAACTTAAACAATCCAACCTGGAAATGCTAGAATTTTTTGCCATTCAGTCCTTTTAACCCTTCCCATTTGCAGATTTTGTCAGGAAACTCTTCCTGTATTCAGAGATTTCCGAAAGCGTGTGAATGAAAAGGTCAGACTTGATCCCGTATCTTAGTAAATGAGGCAGTGTGGTACCAACTCGCTACCGTCTAATTCATTTCTTTTCATCGGTTAATCTGTACTTTCGCGGGAAACTTCATTCATGTGTGTGTGTACCCTGTGCTTAAGAAGCGTGATGGAAATTCCCCACCTAGGCCTAAGTGACAGGCAGCGGGCGCGCGGCGGGTGTAAAATAAAAAGCGGGGTTCCGGTTGCGGGTCTGCGGCGGTGAAATAAAAGCGGGGTTTCCCGCGGCCGGCTGCGCGAGGTGTAAATAAAAAGCGGTTTCCGGTCGGCAAGCTGCGGCTGGTGTAAATAAAGCGGGGTTTCCCGTCTCGGCGGGCTGCGGGGAGTAAATGGGCAAGGGTTAACCAAAAAGGAAAACTTTTTCATTTGATCATCTTCCAGGCCACAGGTAAAAAAAAGAAAGACAGATAAACACTGCAGCCAATAAAGTAATACCAGTGATATTCTGAATATGAAAATACTGAATATTTGATTATCAACGGCTGGTACATGTCTGCTACATCACGAACACTAAAGTTATCTGCAAGTGGCTACTAATATATAATAGTTACAATATTTTATAGCGCAATTTTGTTAAAATCAAATTAACGCTGAAGCACGACCACATGCACGCACTCAACTACACACACACGATGGCTATAAATGGGTGAGTATGAATATAAAGCAATAAGCAGAGATAAAAGCAATGGATAATTTAGGGCTGTAGCTATATCAATTAGGCTATTTTATGACATGTGTGATTCCTCGAGCGGAGACGGCTGTGAGTGGGGGGGGGTGGGGGTGGGTTGAGTGAGGTTAGGATTTTGTGGGAGGAGAAAAGGTTGGTTTTGAGAGCGGACTTGAAGGCAAGACATAGAGTTGCTGCAAAGGATGAGAGAGGAATTTTGTTCCAGGAGCGGACCAGAACAGAGAAGGCTCGTGGACCATAGGTATTGAGCTTAGTGCGTGGAAAGCGAAAAGTCAGAGGATCGGAGGCAGAGCGGAGGGTACGTGAGGGAACATAGATCTCAAGTAGGCTTGACAGGTAATCGGGGGCTGCGTTATTGAGGCTTTTGTAGCACATGGTGTCTAGTTTGTACTGTATGCGCTTTGATACAGGGAGCCAGTGAAGTTGTGCCAGGAGAGGAGATATGTGGTCAGCTTTTTTCTTTTTGAGTACAAGGCGTACAGCATTATTTTGAATGCGCTGTAGGATGTGAATGGTGGAGGCAGGAAGACCAGACAGGAGTGAATTGCAATAGTCAATGCGAGACATTATGAAGGAGAGAACGAGTTTTGCAGTTGTTTCGACAGAGAGATACTTTCTGATCAGCCTTATACGATGGAGATGATAGTAGCAAGATCTGGCAGTTTGAGAAACAAAGTTGTTCATGGAGAGGGTAGAGTCAATGCAGACACCAAGGTTTTTAGCTGAATCAGAAATTGGGACTGATGTGTTACATAATGGGAGAGAAAGAGGAGGCAGCACGATCCATCTCGATCAAAGACCTCTGTTTCTGTTACTATCATTTTTGTTTAAAGCCCAGCTGACTGTGTAGAGCCATACAAAGGCTATAACTGGAAAAAGAAAAAGAAAAGAAAATCAAATACACAGATCAATGCATTCACGCAAATAATTTAAGGAGATGCCCTTGGCGTTGACCATTCCATCCAATTTATCTTACAGGGGATTTAAAAAAATACCTGAACATAAATTTAAACAAAATTCAAAATTAAGGACACTAAAACATATAAAAACAGGCCTAAGTTACCTAAAACTGCTTTCGCATACCTCACTTCCCTACAGCCAAAAATGCACTTATATATACATATACCCAATTATCAATTCTAAGAGCAAGCGCGAAAGACTTTCTCCAACAAATACAAGCAGAAAATGATAGGAAGAAATGACAGAAAGCAAAGGAGGAAGAAACAAACAGACAGTGGCAGAAAAGAGGACATTTCCAGCACAGAATTTCCAGGTGAGGATACTAATTATACTGAAAGAGCCCCGGGCATCCCCACGGGGATACACAGATCTCTGAGACAGGTACTTAGCCTTTTCCTGATGCACCGGCTCCCAGCAGCCGAAAAAGTTCCCTCTTTCCACACCGTACCCCCAGTGCCAGTAAGGCATCTGTTCCCTACAGACGCACCAGCCATATAGTGCCGGTTAAGTTTTGAAAAATTCTGGCAGCTTTCACTATAAAGAATATCAGGATCAACTACCAGTTCTGTTTAGCAGAAGGTTTTAGCTACAGGACAGTCTGTTTAATTGGTGTAGCTTCACACTTGATGCTCTGACTGATAACGGAATGAAGTGACCCCCCCTGACCAGGAAATTCCAATGCCATGTGTTAGGTCTGCACTATCTTTCTTGATAAACTGTCAGCTAGGTACTAAGCGTCAGAATTCATGAGTTATTATAAACTTTACCATCTAAGTTGAATGCTCTCTCTCTCTCTCACACTCACTCATTCACTCTCCCTCTCTTTCTCGTTCGCTCACTCACTGTGCGTTTTGTGTGTGTGTGTGTGTGTGTGTGTGTGTGTGTGTGTGTGTGTGTGTGTGTGTGTGTGTGTGTGTGTGTGTGTGTGTGTGCGTGAGAGGGAAAGAGAGTGAGAGAGAGATAGAGAGAGAGAGGTTTCAAAGCTCCTTCACACTTCAGTACAGCACAGAACAGTTACTACTGGGACGTGAACATGCGTCTGGTTTATACTCTGTGACCTAGGTTGTTCTAGTTGTAGCGGTGTGTATAAGTGATGGAAGTTCTTATTTGAAAATAGTATGCTCGCAAAGATCACATTTTGAGCTTTCTGGTAATATCAAATACTTTGCCATCAATCATTCTTTAGTAGCTATAAAATAAAATAGAAATAGTCAAAATAGCGCGTCAGCAGGGAAGAAAACAAACGCTGACGGCCCGGCAGCTGGGAAGTTGCTGCGGTGCGCACTGGCCGTCGTGAAAGACTTATACAATAAAAATACAATACAATACAATCCAGTACAATACAATACAATACAGTTCAATGCAATGCAATGCAATGTAGATGGGAAGTGGGAAAAAGAAAACAGCTCTTAACATCTTCACAGAGTGCTCTTCATTCTTAGGAACGTCATAAAATCCATCCGCAAGGACTGTCCCTCATGACTCCCAAAGCACACAATTAGTTACTGGAAGGGAAGATGACAAACGTATGTTGGTCAAACTCAGTGCAAAACCATATCAGGACAAAGACTCACGGGCTGCAGTTGGTGCATGTTGTCATAGTAGTTGCCGATGAAGCTCATGATGGTCAGCTTGTGAGACAACCGCTCCACCTTCACCATCTGAAACACGTATCACTTGTCACGATACTTGCTGTTGACAACACTTGTTTGTTATTTACATGTACAGTGGTACCCCCCAAGTCGAATGCATTCCAAGTCGAATTTTCCCATGTCGAACGAAAATGTCGGCAAAATTTCGCCTCCCATGTTGAATCTCACTCCCATCTTGAACGTCTGGCAACAAAGCCAGGACCTGAGCATGGCTGCATTTTCCCATCCATTCTGACACCCTTTAGTTGCAAGCCGACATCGCCTGGCTGTGAGTGCTATTTTTAGCCGGGCAGGGTCAACCAGTCTTATCTCTGTAGGCACCTTTGTGCTCAAGCACTAGTGATAAAGAAGGAAGCTGAGTGCGCTATACATGGCAGCGGGACGGGTGAAAAGGGTGTGGCGCTGCCCACCCAGTCCCGCTCACTCCCCCATGCCGTGCACATCATCCTCTGTTGTTGCTGACATTTTTTTTTTTATTTCTATCTTATTTATTTATACATTAGTACTTAAGTCTATTTCTGCTTTATTCAGGTCTATTTTTGCTTGCCATTGTACTTATATTGCAGTTACCTGGCCACAGGGCACAACAGAGACCCATAAAAATGTAAAAAAGATATGGGGATTTTGGGGCCTGGAACGAATCAATGCTTTTTACTTTAATTTTAATGGGAAAAATTGCCTCCCAACTAGAATATTCTCAAGTTGAATGGCCCAAGGAACCAATTAGATTTGACTTGGGGGGCACCACTGTATTCATATTCATATTGTATCCCTTTGTCACAATGAATTCACCATCTGAAACTCAGGCTCTTCTTTCTGTTGAGAGTATGTGGCCGCAGTACAGTGCCACCCTTTATACGCTTTTTCATTATTTCGGGTGGTTTTTTTTTTTGGGGGGGGGGGGGGGGGGGACAAAGACTTCAGAAAGGCAAGAAGGCTAATTGGCCTTCAAGGGAAGAACCTGGAAAATGAACCAATCTCTCCATTAGTTAATACCAGGGCAGTCAGATGGATGTCTTACTCTTCGATAGTTTCAACTGCCAAGGGATCTTTAACATGTACAAGCCAGAAAGCACATAGATCCCGCCTCATTTTTCATCCCCTTCTAAAATTCAGTTTGATTTCCCAGTCAAACTGAGAAGAAAAGTCAAGGCCTTAAGAGGAAACAAACCCTGGAACCTCAAATTTAGTTACTGGCAGGCGAACATCTGAACCATTCTGCCACTCTTCTCCACTGTACATCTGCTGCTGTAAAATGCTTTAGGGTTTAGACAGCACTTAGTAATATGTCCATTATCATTATCATTACTACGATTATGTAAGTTGATATCAGAGTTATATGTTTTCTATTTACATGTACATTTCTCACAGTAAAATGCTTGGGCTTCAGACAGCATTTAGTACTATATCCTTTCTCATTATTATAGTATCATTCTTTAAGTTTTTTGTTGTTTACATGTTCATCCACTACTGTAAAACGCTTCAGGCTTCAGAAAGCGTTTGTTTAATGTTATGTCCATTATTACTGCCATCATTCTATAACCAGGCAATCCATTCAAGTAACAATGTGTTTCAAGGAAAAAAAATGCGGGGGGTCCAAAGGGCCGCATAGGCCCCCTGGCGGGGTGCAGGGGCAGAGCTGAGGCATTTTAGTCTAGTAAATGGAAATTTAACCCCCCTCTGGTAAAAGATGAATCAAGTATTTTAATAAAAGAACAAAAGGGCACAAGCATTGTTAACAATGAACAAAACATGCAACTTTTCCTCACTCTCTTTTGCCTCATCTGACGAACGAAAATTTTCCTTTGATGTCCTGAGCCTGTCGTTGTGCTGCTTTCCTTTCAGTGATCAACGTGCTCATTTACCGCCGGACTTGTAACTGATTTCCGAGCAGCAAAGTTTGCAGTAGGCCCTATGCTTTACTGGCGATCTTCAGTTTCTCGAAGAAACGAGCGAACTTATTGCCATCATACACTTCCTGCAGCCAGTCCCATTTCCAGCGATTTTTGAGGTTTTCATAGATGTCAGCGATGGAAGCATTTATGAAACAAAGTCCCTACGTATACTCATATTTCAATGCGTGATGGAACACAGAGAGTGACGCTTGTATTTGAATAGTTTTGGTGATCCCAGTCCCGGTTCTCCATACTTTCAAGGAATGCTTTTTTTTTTATTCCCTCTTTCGCGGATATCCGGGAATTCGCAGGACATTTGGATTGCCTGATAACATAACTTATTTGAGCACTCAAGGACAGCGCGTTATCAGTGGTCTGTGTACCAAACAAAAACCTTACCACTATGGGGTACAAACCATTCAGGTCAAGATCAAGGAATGTGTTTTCCCATCTTAAACACATTCCTAACTCCAAACACAAATACACTCAAAAACTCCATGCCCTATATCAGTATGAATCGTTTTCCAGTTTTTGTCTTATTGGGAGAATTAGAAAACAAATGTGGAACTAAACACCAAACACATTAAAAAAACAACGGACTCACAAAAAGAAAGATTCCTTTCTAAAAGAAGCAAATACAGTAAACAGATTTAAAAACAAATGGACTGACAAAAAGAGAGATTCCTTTCTAAAGAAACAACTATAGTAAACAGATTTAAAAACAGACAGAAAGGAAGATTCCTTTCTACACAAGTAAACATAGCGAAGAATAAAACACAACTTACATGAAGCATAAACTTGTCTTCATCTCCAAGTGGCTCAATTGGCTGCCGATCTCTCTCATATTGCTTGTAAGCCTTCACCTGCAATATACATTAATGAAAAACATTGAAAATACACTCTCTCTCTTCTCTCACTCACACACCCACAGACAAATACATACATACATTCACACACACACAGACAAATACACAATTCACACACACAGAGACAGACAAATACACATATTCCACACACACACACACACACACACACACACACACAACACACACCACTTCCTGACACCGCTCATTCTTTCTCAAAGATGACCATTACCAGAACAAAAAGGACCAAAATAAAACCACACCTCTTGCTCATTGGGCAAAACTGTCTGAAGAATATCCACGATGTCCAGCGACAAGTGCTTCAGATCCAAACTGTCCATGAAACACAGAATCAAAATATGTCCACATCATAATAAAATCAAATAATGAACAACACAGAATCACAAAAATAAGTCCAGATCGTCATAAATAAAATCAAATAATGGACAACACAGAATCACAAAAATACATCCACATCATCATAAATAAAATCAAATAATGAACAACACAGAATCAAAAACAACATGCCCAGATCATCATAAATAAAATCAAATAATGAACAACACAGAATCAAAAACAACATGCCCAGATCATCATAAATAAAATCAAATAATGAACAACACAGAATCAAAAACAACATGCCCAGATCATCATAAATAAAATCAAATAATGAACAACACAGAATCAAAACAACATGCCCAGATCATCATAAATAAAATCAAATAATAAACCAACACAGTAACACACTTAACTGCATCAAAAGTGAAATGAATCTACAGACCGCAACAAACACAAAATCAAAAATGCAAGTATTTTTTGGCTGACTCTGGCAAAGTTAAGATTTGTGTGTACCGTTAAAAACTGCTGATTGTATGGATTAAACTTAAGTGTCTGGTACAGATAAAAAAAACAACAAAAAAACTGATGCATCTTTCTGTGTTAACTTCTACAGCTTTACACCGCAGAGGCATCAATACATGTAGAACTCATTAATGGTTTGGACAAGTATTTTTTTCAACTGTAATCTGTGTGTGTGTGTGTGTGTGTGTGTGTGTGTGTGTGTGTGTGTGCTGTGCGTGCGTGCGTGCGTGCTGTGCGTGCGTGCGTGTGCGTGCGTGTGTGTGCGTGCGTGCGTGCGTGTGTGTGTGTGTGTGTGTGTGCAAGTGTGTGTGTTGTGTGTTTGTGGTGTGTGTGTGTGTTCGTTCTTTGATTTAACGTCTTTTCACTATGAGTAATATTAGACGAAAAAAAAAAAAAAAAAAAGAAAAAAAGTATGTGAGATGAGAGATGGGCGGGTTGGTTTTGGGGCATAGAGGAGACAGAGTTATAGACATAAGTAGGTGGGAAAATAGAAAAATGGATCAAGAACTTAACTCTAACATTTAACATCAACAATGTGTATGGAAAATTTAACTCTAAAGTACAAACTTCATAAACTTAAAGTAATGCATTAACAGGACTGTGAACCAACGATTCTGAAATTTTAACTGACAAAAATTGATCGCAAGTTACTTCTTTAAAATGAGTTTCAGAATAATTTTCTTGTGTAAACATTTTTGGTAAAAAAGAACGTAGCATTTTGCAGTAAAATAGACAGTGAAACAGTGTGAATTGTTCGCCGCAAATACACTTGACATTTTTAAAGTATTTTGTTTTCAATGCGTTTAGCTGAATACGAAAATGAACAGCAACAATCGTTCTCAAATGATATAGGAAGAAAAACTGCAATTTGTCTGTGCGCGCATGTATATATGTGTGTGTGGTGTGTGTGTGTGTGTGTGTGTGTGTGTGTGTGTGTGTGTGTGTGTGTGTGTGTGTGTGTGTGTGTGTGTGTGTGTGTGTGTGTGTGTCCAGATCTGTGCATACATGTGTGTGTGTGTGCGTGCGTGTGTGTGTGTGCATACATGTGTGTGTGTGTGTGTGTGTGCGTGTGCATGTGTGCATACATGTGTGCGTGAAAAAATTGTCACTAAAATCATGGTCCGAATCATCGCACAAATCTTCACTGTCCGCAGTGCTAAGTTTGTGCTTGAAGATTTTATCAAGCATGTGTTGAGCGGTGTTAAAAACAACAACTCCACATTGCCATAATTTCAAATGGACAAAAGAATGTTAGTCACGACCGGCAATTTGTTGGTTGAAGTCAAAGGTGGAATTTCATCGGAATGACAAATTGTTGTTTGCGGTCAGAACTGCGTTACTCTTCATCTGTGTGCTGAATGACACAAACTGTCCAAACAATACATACCCGTTGATCGCTCGGACAATCTCTTCGTTCGTCATTTCTATTTTTCTCCTTGTGATCGCTGAAATCATAAAAATTACACATTGTGATGAATGACGATGTATATGACAATATAAAAAAAAAAAAGCATCAATATGGCAGATAATGCTGCACAAATACATTTCACATAAAACACAATATGGCAGATAATGCTGCACAAATACACTTCACATAAAACACAATATGGCAGATAATGCTGCACAAATACACTTCACATAAAACACAATATGGCAGATAATGCTGCACAAATACACTTCACATAAAACACAGTATGGCAGATAATGCTGCACAAATACACTTCACATAAAACACAATATGGCAGATAATGCTGCACAAATACACTTCACATAAAACACAATATGGCAGATAATGCTGCACAAATACACTTCACATAAAACACAATATGGCAGATAATGCTGCACAAATACACTTCACATAAAACACAATATGGCAGATAATGCTGCACAAATACATTTCACATAAAACACAATATGGCAGATAATGCTGCACAAATACATTTCACATAAAACCTAATATGGCAGATAATGCTGCACAAATACATTTCACATAAAACCTAATACGGCAGATAACGCTGCACAAATACACTTCACATAAAAACACAATATGGCAGATAATGCTGCACAAATACACTTCACATAAAACACATATGGCAGATAATGCTGCACAAGTACACTTCACATAAAACACAATATGGCAGATAATGCTGCAAAAATACACTTTTCATAAAACACTAATATGGCAGATTATGCTGCAAAAATACACTTCACATAAAACACAATATGGCAGATTATGCTGCAAAAATACACTTTTCATAAAACCTAATATGGCAGATTATGCTGCAAAAATACACTTTTTCATAAAACCTAATATGGCAGATAATGTTGCAAAAATACACTTTTCATAAAACCTAATATGGTAGATCCAAAACAAGAGTGACTGCCTGCGCCCAAGCAAACACAAACCAGAAGAACAAGAAAACCAATGTAAGCGCGTCTCCGTTTTGTCTTGTTGGAGACGCGTACATTGGTTTTCTTGTTTTCTGATCTAATATGGTAGATTATGCTGCAAAAATACACTTCACATAAAACCTAATATGGCAGATTATGCTGCAAAAATACTTTTCATAAAACCTAATATGGCAGATAATGTTGCAAAAATACACTTCACATAAAACCTAAAATGGCAGATAATGCTGCACAAATACCTTCACATAAAGCCAAATGTGGCAGATAATACTGCACAAATACATTTTACATAAAACCTAAGCACTTAACACCATGTGACTGCAAGTATTGACAAAATTCATACCAAGAATATCAGTAATAAGTGACAACGTAAATGACAATGTAAGCATCAATATGGTTAAAATATCTGAAGACAGCAGTCTAGTGGAATGGCCCAGCCAGCTCACTTGGCGCTTGTAGTCGATGTTGGTAACTAAGTGGGATCAGTTTACTGCTTTGTCACAAAGCCTTTCCCTCTGACGCCTAAGATCTTGCGTAGGCACTTCAGGTCAAAGGAGTCAAGCGTCTTCTCCTGGCTTGTTTTCCAGTTGCCATTTTAACCCTCTTGTATTTGTATTCTAGAGAGCTGAACTGCACCTAGATTTCGAATTTTCTCAAACTTTTTCCCCCCAAATAGGGTTACTCTGTTCACGAGTACACTGTGAGCATGTCTGATCAGACATAATGCTGGAAATTTGTCAGGTGTCGGTAAACATGCTTTACTTGGATATCCAAGTGAGTGTGTCTTTCTGACCACTGCCTGTTGTGTCACTGTCACCAAAGTTGTCACCAAACATGAATAAATAAGTGACACATATATATGAGAACAAGAGAAGCACACCTATATATGACCATGACACATACAGATGAGTAATGAACTAGAGTATGGCCTAGTATAAGTGTCAAACACCAGTAACAGCATTTCCACGTGATGGTACTCACAGTGGTCACCAAATGTCACCAAGTAATCCTCAGGTATTTACACAGTTTGTTCAGGTATTTTTTTTCACTATTTTTCTTTCCACGACAAAACCACATTCAATGTTCATAATACAGTTTACTAATTGTCACAACAAAACCAAAAAGAAATAATCTAAAGGCTTGGCACCAGCTGGCTGTGTACGATTTGGTCTGACTGGGAGATCAAATTTCTTTACTGTCAGTGGAACCAGATGGGTGCCACGATTGCTGGAATGCGGCCAGCGGAGCGTTATCTCCTGTGTCGGTCTGCTCTCCTAAATCAGTTTTCATCATCTTCCCCCTCACCAACCTCAACATCTGACTCAGCTACATCTTCTTCGTGTTTTTCTACTTCACGAACAGTAGTATTTAATTCCTCCTCAGAATATCTGGAGAATCATTTCTATCCTGAAAACCGTCTGCTACAAAGGGCATCGCCATTTTTTCACACGCTACATGGCATGAAAGAAAAACTTCATCACTCTTTTACATGCTCGATCTGTAGTGAATGGATGTGTGTGTAGTTCTAAATTTACCAACATCATCTCATTGGATGATAACTAGGTTGCCAGTGTGAGAAACACGCGGTCAGTACGTGATCAAAACAGCCTATGCACGTGGCCGACTTTTACAGTCGGGTGTGGACATAACGAAGCGTCGGCCAGCGCGGTCGGAACGGTCGGCTGCAGCCGTATCGAAGCTAAAAAGGTTAACAGGTACCACAGGAAGGAAAGCGTGTAATATGTGGGTTTCCTGTTGCTTTCTAATCTGTTGCTTCCTAATCAATCAATCCTATTCAAAGGCCAAAATGTGCAGGTGTTCATCATTGTATTTTCGTAATGAGACTAGTCCAGAGTGGCTTTTTTCATATCTTTTTAACATCTCACTTACACCTATTCTTTATTCTAAAAATATACAGTAAGACAAACATAATTTGCAATCTCCCAAACCAGTTCTATGATACACACACACATCTGTATTTACTACATTTTAACCCTTTGACTCTCACACCCTGTCCCTCAGCATCCTGCATTGTCAACCATGCTAGCAAAGAAAAAAATTAAACTTTGACTCCCTCACCCTATCCACCAGCTTCCTGCCCCAAAACGTAACCCTTGACTCCCTCACCTTATCCACCAGGAAGTGTGGATAAGGTGAGGGAGTCAAAGAGTTAAGTTTTTGCAGTTGGTGGATAGGGTGCAAGAGGGTGGATAGGATGTGGGAGTCAAAGGGAAATGCAGATAGAGCACATATGACTGTGTATAATTATACAACATATGACTGTGACAGTATCATACAACATTATGACTGTGACAGTAATCATACAACATTATGACTGTGACAGTAATCATACAACATTATGACTGTGACAGTAATCATACAACATTATGACTGTGACAGTAATCATACAACATTATGATGTGACAGTATTATACAACATTATGACTGTGCAGTAATCAACAACATTAGACCAGTCTTCAAACTTGTGTGGTGACTCACCCACATTGCGTAGTCTGTTGGCTCAAGGAGAGAGACAGCCTCCTTCTTGTGTTTCATGAATGCCTTGGGTGTGTTGCCTCCAGAAGCATGCAGGGGACCTGCAGGGCCTAACCGGAACATGTCTTCAAACTCGTTAAAATCTATCACCTGATAAAGAAAGAATAAAACTGTATGAGCAAAACACCTTGATACGATCTTCAACCAGAAACAGACCACACGAACAAAACATCTTGTTCAACTCACTGTAAATATTACCCTGTAACAAAAACAGTGGAGGTGGACATAGGGGGCATGCACATATCATATTCATCTTTCATCTTCAGACTGCATGAACATATTTTCACATTCCTAAAAACATCAAATCTGTAATAAAATCAGAACACAACAGGATCATCATCATCAGGTGCCCTGCCGCATAGCGTTGGCGATCATGGACCTCCATCTGTCTCCATCTCTTGTTGCCCCTAGCATCTCTTCCACCCTCCTCGTCTTCAGCCACTCTGCAAGTCCGTCCAGCATTCTCTCCCTGGGTCTACCTGGTGCTCTCCTTCCCTACAGCTTTCCCATTGTGACCAGGTGCTCAAAATCCCCCTTCCTCATAAAATGGCCTATAAATGTTGCCTGTCTTTTTCTAATCTTCCTTATGAGTGATTTACTTGTGTCTGCTCCATCAAGACTGTCTCGTTTGTTTTCTTTGCTGTCCATGGAACTCTCAACATTCTTCTTAGAAACACATCTCGGCTGCCTCAATCTTGCTCTGGCTTTGCTTGCTGACTGTCCATGCCTCACATCCGTACAACAGTATGTCCACAATCATGGACAACAGGATCAGCAATCAATAAAATATCAAGATCTGCTCAATGTTTACACAATAAATTACCAATTACTTTACTCACAGTTTACACAATAATGTAAAATCCATTAATGTAAAAACTATTTTCAACATCAAAATTCTCCCATTCCTCAAACATGTAATCAATTTTATTTGAGCTGAAATATTATTTTTTGTATGCTACATTCATATTCATAATTCCATTCATATTTCTTCTTTCTGTCACAGTAGATTTATCATGTTCAAGCTCAGGGTGCTCTCTCCTTTCACAGCGTGTCGATGCTGTGCAGTGCCACCCTCATTTTTTTGTTGTGTTTTTTGTTTCTTTGGACCAAGACTTTACACAGGCAAGAAAGCTAACTGGCCAGGGAAGAGACCTGGGAAATCAACCTATCTGCCTTATGTTTTATATCAGGGCAGTTAGCAGTTAATGTGTGTAAAGAGCAATATGTATGACTTAGCTCAGCATCAAAAACAGGCTTTACCTTGCAATAACAACAACAGCCAAGTTATCAAAGTGAAAAAACAAAATGGAAAAACAGAAGAAACAGAAGAAAATGAATTAAAAAATCAATGAAAACAATGAGAAACAGCAGAGACAAACAGAAAAAAAGGGGGCCGGGGGGGGGGGGGGGGGTGGGGGTGGGTGAAAGGAATAGAGAAAGAGAGGGGCAGAGAGGAGAGAGAGAGAGAGAGAGAGAGAGAGGAGGAAAGAGAATATAAGAAAGATGGAGATTGTTTTCCTTTAGCACATTTACATAGGTTATGATCGCATTCTGTCTATACACAAGCGTAACTTGCCCGAGCACTGCTTGGGCAATGAATGTCCATCCTCTAAACTGGTTTCTCCGTGCTTTAGACTTTACATATCATAACCAAGAAAGAGCACTTCTCAAGTAATTTTTACACCATTTTATGCAGCTTTTTTAAACATAACCTTGGCTAACAGTCAACACTTAAACAAGATTTTAAAGAGATATCTGGAGAATTATACAGTGATTCTGATCTGAAATGTGACAGAAATTCTGAGGAATCAAGGAAAATCAAACATGAGGTCAAATCAAAATAACTTTGACAATGAAAACAACTTTGATTTAGAAACGTATTGGACCTCAAACCCATCTGTAGCAACTGGTGTTAATGTTTTGTCAAAACTACATAAATTTGTAAAAATAAAAATTTAAAAAAATTTCAACTTCATACCAATTAATAAACTACTACTTTTCTGAAGCATAATTTTCATTCAAACCATTTTAATTGTTCATGAGTTACGTGAAGTATAGTGAAGCACACTTCCAACATAAGCCACACAGTCAAGAGCAACCATGCATCCAGATTGTAAGCTGAACAGGGCTGACAGAAATAACATATCAAACTTCAGTCAACATTAATTTGTGCTTCCAGAGGGCAACATTTGAGGGTGGACCTACAGTGTAAAGCTTTTCATCATCCAGCTCGGAGAAGACTGTCCCCTTGACCTGCTGCGGTTTGAGGGGTGTCCAGTTGAGGATGGGAAGACGGAATTTGGTCTGGATCTTCTTCTTGATCGTCATTGCTGCAGACAGTATGATAATACATATCTGAACATTTGTTTCAAATTTAACATCCTAAGATTTGTTCCAGGTATCATGTATACATTTCTTAGCCAAAAACACAAACAAGCACACACACAAGCACACACACAAGCATGCAAACACACATACATTCACAAAGATGAAAACATATCTAAGCACTATCAATCACATTTCTTTTACATTAAAAACATGTAATCTCTAACTCTCCCAACACTTAATGATAAGCATTCTGACAGCTGACCATAAGTAAAATCCCTGTACCCACAAATCTACCTAATGAATATTGAACTGTGGACAAAACAAACCAAGCACTCTTTTTATTAATACAGTTGCAACACAATAATCTCTTCATTTTCTTCAAACAATTTCTGAATCTGTTCACAACTGCCATTCTGATCTCATTCTTAATAACACTGCTCCATTCTAAGTTCACTTCTACTTTGAACAGCTTCCATCAGGTTTATGCCCCTTTAAAAAACTGTTTCAATGAAACTGATTTTTGTGATTATATCCAACCTTTTCTTTTACAAACACCTCTCAAAGGTTTAACACACATACACACACACACACAAACATACACACACACATATATACACACACACACACACACATGCACACACACACACACACACACACAAATATACACACACACCCCAAAGCAAAAACCCACCAGGCAACCCTGGGCCAGGACAGCAGTGGCTCCAAGTAGTTCAACATGGAAATTATTAACCCTTTGACTCCCTCACCCTGTCCACCAGCTGCCTACATTAACAAACCATAACCCTTTGACTCCCGCATCCTGTCCACCAGCTTCCTACATTAACAAACCTTAACCCTTTGACTCCCTCACCCTGTCCACCAGCTTCTTACATTAACAAACCTTAACCCTTTGACTCCCTCACCCTGTCCACCAGCTTCCTACATTAACAAACCAAAACCCTTTGACTCCCTCACCCTGTCCACCAGCTTCCTACATAACAAACCTTAACCCTTTGACTCCCGCACCCTGTCCACCAGCTTCCTACATTAACAAACCATAACCCTTTGACTCCCTCACCCTGTCCACCAGCTTCCTACATTAACAAACCTTAACCCTTTGACTCCCTCACCCTATCCACCAGCTTCCTACATTAACAACCCTTAACCCTTTGACTACTGCACCCTATCCACCAGCTTCCTACATTAACAACCCTTAACCCTTTGACTCCCGCACCCTGTCCACCAGCTTCCTACATTAACAAACCTTAACCCTTTGACTCCCGCACCCTGTCCACCAGCTTCCTACATAACAAAAACTTAACCCTCTGAGTCCAGGGTGAGGGAGTCAAAGGGTTAAGTTTTTTTGCAGCAGGTGGATAGGGTGGGAAGTCAAAGGGTAAACCTGAAGATTTGTCAGCTTTTGACTTTGGCAAAGACTTTACTTCTTAACAAAGCAGTAAACAGTATGGAAAGGGTTAGGCCTGAAGATCTGCTGAACCCAACAATGATTTCCCCCACAAACAGAAAGCTTGTCTAAACTTACCATTCATGTTGGGAACACCCGCACCAGGGGGAGGTGGAGGTGGGGGTGGTCCTCCAAACGGGGGAGGAGGGGGAGGAGGAGGAGGAGGGGGAGGAGGTGGTGGTGGAGCTGCAGGGGGAGGGGGTGGGGCTGCGACTGCAGCGACGCCTGCCATGGGACCACCGGGACCTGAAACGACACAGACATTTTGTTCCTTGTAATGACTGAAAAACAACAACGACAACAACAACAAAATATAAGAAACTAAACACACTAAAAAAACAACAACAGCAACAAAAACCAAACTACTACACAGATCTACAGAGACAAAGCCACGCACACAGCCAACAATCCTCCCAAGAAGACAAGTGTAGATGTATGCATATTTATGCATTACTTAACTCACTTGCTACATACGATTCTACCCCTTGCCGTTTCCCTGATACACACCATTTGTATAGGTCATGAGAAAAATTCTCATACAAACAAATGAAATCAGAGAGTTCTGAAATTTGGCAGGTCACATATCAAATAATTGGTGTACACAATGCTGAAATTTCAACGTTCTAACCCTCACGGTTGCTGAGTAATGGTACAAGTAAAATCAGAGTCATTTTCAGGTGAAAAATGTCTTACAAAATACACAGTCAGGTCAATACATCAGTTCCTACAGTCACATTTTGAATGAAATTTCATAAAATCCAACGTGCACACACTCCACATGCACTCAAGGAAGATATCGTGTTGAACAGTTGTTGAGTATTGTTCAGCCATTTGCTTTTCCATCGTCTGCTTCGTTGCGGAGATAGTGGGTCATGAACTTTGCATTGTCCACTCACCAACTGCGTAGTACAGTGACCTTGTGGCCTGAAACGAGGCTAGCAATGACCAAAGAATCTATTTCTGGCTATTAGTTTCGGTTAACGGAAATACTGAAAGCCCCGCGAATTTTCAAAACTCGTGTCGGATTTCTCCAACAGTCATAGACAAGTGTTGTTGAAACATGATCGGGAAATCCCGATGCTCGTAGCGAGCGAGTTAAGAGTAACATACTTACATTCAGAAAACTACTTGCAGCTAATGCATCACAGTTTTCATAGTTTTAGCCCTGAATCCTCTTCAGGATAAAACAATACAAATATGGCATGACCACTTCTCAAATTCAGAATTCATCTCACTTCCCCTCAGACATCACATTTGCCTCCCCTTTCAACAGTTCTTACCATGACTCACGTACACATTATGATTTCATTTTTGTCCCTTTTCTCACACTGGACGAAGCAGCTGGGAAGTTTTAGTCTTTTTCTCCTAATTTTTGTATTTGTTGTTTGTTCATTTGTGATTTACGTTTATGCTTGACAAAAAACAGTTGGCCGAAAATTTGCGCCTGTCTTGTCTGGTTGTATTACGTACACATTCTGATTCTATTTTCATGTTTTTCTGGTTCCTGTTTGCTTGAACACGGGCAGTCGCACTTGTTTTGAACTGTATGAAAAACTATCATTAGGATCAAGTCTTTTAGTCAATCAATCAACAAATAAATAAAACAAAAGCCAGTAGAGTTATCTGTGTGTCAACATTATGTGCGTAGAGTTATTTGTGGACAAATGAACGTCAACATGAAATACAAACAATGTACAATACAGGAAAACAGACCTGACACAGACTTCATCTGTTCCAGCTCTTGCAGCTTGGCATCTAACATGCTCTGCCGTTTCCGAGATTCTTCGTCTTTCTCTGTCACCGTCTTGCGTAATGTGTTCATCTCGGTTTCCTGTTTGGTGAGTTGTTCCTGACAGACAAATCATAAATTCAATTATTCTTATTGTTGCTTAAAGCCCAGCTGACTGCATAGAGCCATATCAGGGCTATGACCAGTTCAAAAAATACACAATACTTCAACAGTAAACAAAAGGAAAAGAAAATTAAAATACACATATCAATGCATTCGCGCACATAATCTAAAGAGATGCCCCCTGACGCTGACCGTTCCCTCCAATTTATCACACAGGAGATTTGAAAAAACATACCTGAATACAAATTCAAACATAACTAAATTCACTAAAACATATATAAAAACAGGATTAAATTTCCTAAAATTGCTTCTGCATATCTCATTTCCCTAGAGCCAAAAATATACTTAATTTATGTACCCATTATCAATCCCAAGAGAAAGTACATAAGACTTTATGTAACACATACAGGTGAATAGACCAGCAAGGCAGAAATAAAAGGAAGAAATGACAGAAAGCAAAGGAAGAAGAAAGAAACAAAGAGATTGACAGAAAACAGGAAATTTCTCGCACAGAATTTGCAGAAGGTGGGGATACTATTTATACTGAAAGAGCCCCCAGCATCCCCACAGGGGCATGTAGAGCAAGTAAGCTGAAAGAAAAAGAATATACCAGTAAATATGGGCAGATAAAACGGACACACAAAAACAGGACAATAAATGTGTACACATATTAACACATAAGTATGTACACAGGCACAGATATCCATGAACACATGCACAGAGACACATACATATGTTCAAACACTTAACATTATATATGCATACACATATATGCAAATGCACTCAAACTCTCTCTCTCTCTCTCTCACTCACACACACACACAACCCACACACACACACACACACACACATACACACACATACACACACACATACACACACACACACATACACACATACACACACACATACACACACACACACACACATACACACACACATACACACACATACACACACACACACACACACACACACATACACACACACACACGTACACACACACAGAAGTAACCCATACCCTGAGTTGTTCTACATCTGTGTTGGCTTCTGACAGCTGTTTTTCCAGCTCCACCGACTTCATCATAGCTTCGTCTTCCACCTCTTGCAGATGTTCATTTAACTGCAAAAAAAACAACCCACAAAACATCACATTGTAATACCCAGTACTTTTCACATGTTTATGCTCCAATTTCATGTGTATTTTTCCCTGCAATTTTGTTTCATGACAAAAGGGACAACGAAAATTATTCAACTATGTTACCAGTCAAGAAATGATCACTTTCATGCTGAAAACACTTTCATTATTTGATTGCCAATTCAATTTTGCTAGCAATCATCATGTCGAGCTTGCTCGGCTATCCATGACACGTTTCTTCCATCCTTCTCTGTCAGACATTGCAGTAGGTAGTTCATCATACTGACAGCCCATATCATCCATCAGTTGGTCGATGAAGGTCTTCTTTGAACGTCCTGGTCTTTGTTTGCCATGGCTGGGTCTCCATAGTAGAACATCCCCCACCAGTTCTTCTTTGCCACACCAGCAGTGTCCCGCAAAGCGCAGTCTTTGTTGACGTACTGATTTACTGACTGGTGGGATCTTACCATATAACTCTTTGTTAGTTGGATGTTCTCTCCAGGATTTGTTCAGGGCTGCACGCAGCATTCGTGTGTATGCTCCATCTATCTTCCTCCCCAATGGCGTTGTTAGGGTCCAAGAGACCTAGCTATATGTAAGAACGGACTTTACTGCTGCTCGGAAGAAGTTCCTTTTCAGGTTGTCTGGAAGATTGGATTTCCAGATTTTGTCCAGTTGATTTAGTGCGCCCCAGGCATTTCTGAGTCTGGTGTTGCTAACAATAATAAAGTGAAACATTTCAGGCTGGCAATAAAACTGCTACAAAGTAATGCAGACTGAAAGATCTTGGTATCTCAATATTTATACTGATCTTTACAAAGTCTGATTAGATCGACTAATGGCGATGTGGATGGATGGATGGATGGATGGATGGACAGATAGAGGATGAATGGATGGATGGAAGGACAGATGGATGAGTGGAATGGTGGCTGCTTGGATGGAGGGATTCTCTAATTGATATTTCTGTTATCAGCAGCTGATATGATGTGTAGACTGATGCATTACATACATGAGACAGTTCATCTTCCAGCTCTGCTACTTTCTCCAGTGCGTCTGTTTTTGTTTCAGAGTCTTCCAGCAGCTGAGCAACGTCAATAGTGTTGTCCAAGTAGGCATGCACCTGCACTGCTAGTCTGTCACTCTCTGTGTGACGAAGTTTCTGAAACAGTCAAATAAACCTTTCAATTACTCATCAATAATTTAAACAGTTAAATAAAGCTATCAATTACTCATCAATAATTTAAACAATTAAATAAACCTTTCAATTACTCATCAATAATTTAAACAGTTAAATAAATCTTTCAATTACTAATCAACAATTCAAATAGTTGAAGAAACCTTTCAATTACTTATCAATAATTCATTAAATAAACCTTTCAATTACTTATCAATAATCATTAAATAAACCTTTCAATTACTCATCAATAATTCAGACAGTTAAATAAACCTTTCACTTACTCGTCAATAATTTAAACAGTTAAAACAAACCTTTCAATTACTTGTCAATCATCTAATCATTCTCTCTGCACAATATATTTGTATATTTAGATCAATCCCAAATAAAAGAAAACTAAGCAAAACCCTCCAAAACTGATTCTGTATATGGAAGAAAGACATGCAGGTTGATAGGTAAAATGACAGTCATGAACAAACACACACACACACACACACTCTCCCTTTCCACATACACTTCTTAAACAAGCGAAGCACATAAGTTGACACACCTGAGTACAATGAGTCACAATCATTCAAATGAACACAATGGCAAAACTTTAAACTCAAAGTCACAAACACAATGGCACAATTTTAAACTCAAAGTCACCGAGTCACAGTAAATTTCCATAAATCCCCACATACAATTTTCATAAAGTGCATCAAATTTCACACATCTTCAAAACACAGACACACAACTTACAGTGCTAGGAGTTCAAAACATGTACTGGGTCTAATGAGAAATGAGTTTGGAGTATTGCTGTTGATTAGAAAAAACATGCGGTTCATTTTGATTACTTGAAATATGTGGATCCTTTTCACAGTACTCTGAAAAAGCAAACTTTCTTCTTTTTGTAAGCAAACAGTCTTTCCGTTTTTCTTCTTTATTTCGAAACTGACAGCCTAGTGTCTAATATTATCCCGTTTAACATTTGAGTCTTTTTTCATTTTTCTTTATTCATTACCAAATTGGCTTCCAGTGTCTAGTATAAGCACTTTTAACATAATAAACTTTTTCACTTTTCTTCATTATCAAATTGGCTGCCAGTATCTAGTATAAGCATAAATTTTAACCTACCCCATTTACAGCCTGATAACTTCCTCAGCCTGACAGGTTTCGGTTGATTTGTATGAATGGGAAGGGACGCTTCATGTAAACTCTTACTATCTTCGAAACTTCAACTTAGAGATGTGAAATTTTGCATGCCAAGTAAAATGGAGATTGTTCTACAATAGAGTAAATTTTCAAGTTGTAAATACAATGCCTTTTCTGATTTTTACTAGTTATAAAACTCACAATTTATGATCTAGTACCCTTCTTTCCCCCACTTTCATTGTACAGCTTTGTGAATGTCACCATTTTCATCAGCATTTAAATCTGTGACGTTTTGTGAAGATTCTTAAAATCTTCGGTGATTTCCAAATCACTGCCTGAGGTTATTAACCCTTTGACTCCTGCACCTTATCCACCAACTGCAAAAAAACCTTTATCCTTCGACTCCTTATCCCCACCCACTAGCTTCCTACAAGAAGCTAGGGATAGGGTGAGGGAGTCAAGGGGTTACGGTTTTGCTTTGCCAACATGGTTGGCAATACAGGATGCTGATGGACAGGGCACGGGAAGTCGAAAGGGTTAAGGTTTTGTCAAAAACTTGTTGCAGTCAACCACCGGCAATAGGTTATAGATGTCAAAAAAAAATACAAGAAAAACCTTTCTCGCTAAAACTACGCAACAATAGTGTTTTGTTCACTGCAAAAATTCTATAGGAGTTACTTCCCTTTATGTGTACTTTACAGTATACACGAGCTTGGAAATGAGTTTGATAAAAAGAGGTTCAACAGCTTTGCAGTTATGTAAGACCATTTAGTGGTGTGACCTGCGGCAGTATGGGACTTTGAAAAATGTGAAAACTTGAAAAATATGAACCAAAGTAGAACAATTTCACACAACGAGCATCAAGAACTGCTGACAATGTTACCCTTTACCTTTCATTAGTTCTTGTTAACAATGTAAAGCTAAAAACAGTACAAAACAGCGGTCACCAACAACACTAACAGAACAAAAAAAAAGAAGCAACACAATGACAGAACCAACCTCCAGATAATCATCCAGGCCCGCCTGTGTGAACTCATGCTGAAGGTGAACTCGAAAATTCATGTTCTCCACCGAGTGGACCACAATGTTCACAAACTGCATGCAGCCACCTGCCATCATCACATACACTTCCACTGAAAACTTGTTCTGTTTTTTTCTGGTCCAAACATACTAATGCTAAAAATGTATTCTGTTCTCTGTTCAGAGACTGAGAGAGATAAAGATCTGTGCAGTGTGTGTGTGTGTGTGTGTGTGTGTGTGTGTGTGTGTGTGTGTGTTGTGTGTGTGTGTGAGTAGTGTGTATGTGTGTGTGTGAGTAGTGTGTATATGAGTAGTGTGTGAGTGTGTGTGTGTGTGTGTGGTGTGGTGTGTGTGTGTGTGTGTGTGTTTGTGTGGTGTGTGTGTGTGTGTGTGTGTGTGTGTGTGTGTGTGGTGTGTGTGTGTGTGTGTGTGTGTGTGTGTGTGTGTGTGTGTTGTGTGGTGTGTGTGTGTGCTGTGTGTGAGTAGTGTGTGAGTGTGTGTGTGTGTGGTGTGTGTGTGTGTGTGGTGTGTGCGAGTAGTGTGTGAGTAGTGTGTGTGTATTGTGTGTGTGCGTGCACGCGTGAATGTGTTGATACACAGGCTCATGAATGAGTTTGTTGATGCTGATGATGCGCATGTGCTCTAGGTATGTTCTGTTACAGACGAATTTCTAAATATGACAATGCCTGTGCGTATCTGTGTGTGTGGTGTGTGTGTGGAGTGAGAAAACAAAAATACAGTAGTGTTCATCTGAGTATTTGTACAGATGTTATATGCATGCAAGTAACCATGTGTGAGCACGAGTGTATGAACATGAATATATGTGTGTGTTCATGCTTGTGTCGGTGTGTCTGTATGTTATGTAGAGACAAGAGACAGAAATGGATAAAGAATTACAGTAATCACATAAATAGTGTTAGTATTATCCTTTAATCTTTGTTGGGATACATCAGGTGCTCCAAGCGACCTTATCATTGTATCATGATCACTATCTGCTTTTCTTAAACCTTTGACTCCCACATCCTTTCCACCAGCTGCAAAACTTAACCCTTTGACTCGCTCACCCTATCCACCAGCTTCCTGCAGGAAACTGATGCTATCCACCAGCTTCTTGTAGGAAACTGGTGGTTAGGATGAGGGAGTCAAAGGGTTACGGTTTTGCTTTGCTAGCATGGTTGACAATGCAGGATGCTAGTGGACAGCGTGCGGGAGTCAAAAGGTTAAATTAAGCTAAAACAAAATAATGTTATTCACATCAGTTTCTGATGTACAGGCCGACAACAGACAAGTATACAACCAACCCATACTAACCATAAAGTCAATGTGGAATTCCTCATAGTTTTTGAAGTACTCCATGAGCGTCTCAAACCTGTGTTGTTCTTCGCTCACCTGAAACAAACTTGTACGGGTCAGTTACATGAAGGATTTAACTCAAACATGATCCGCAACAATCTAAAAATGCTTTCTTTCTAAAACAGCGTTTGCTAAACATACTTACAATTACTGTTATTTTGACTCCCACACCCTATCCACCAACTGCAAAAACTTAACCTTTTGACTCCCTCACCCTATCTACCAGCTTCCTGCAGGAAGCTGGTGGATAGGGTGAGGGAGTCAAAAAGTTGTTTTTGCTTTGCTTGTATGGTGGACAATGCTGGAAGCTGGTCAATAGGGTACAGGAGTCAAAGGGTTAAGCCCAGCCTACAGCCATATCAGGGCTATTACCATTTCAAGACATACAAAATACAACAGGAAAATGCAGGGAAAAGAAAATTAAGACACATATCAATGTTTTCGCGCACATAATCTATGGACATGCCCCCGGTGTTGACCATTCCATCCAATTTATTGTACAGGAATTCAAAAATTACACCTGAATACAAATTTAAACATAATTAAGGACTCTAAAACATCTATAAAAATGGGCCTACATTACCTAAAATTGCTTCCGCATATCTCACCTCCCTAGAGCCAAAAATGCACTTAATACATGTACCCTATTATCAATTCCAGGAGAAAATATGTAAGACTTTATCAAACACATACAGGTGAATGGACCAGCAAGGCAGAAAATGATAGGAAAAAATGACAGAAAGCAAAGGAATGAGAGAGAAACAAAGATAGTGACAGAAAAGAGGAAAATTCTAGCACAGAATTTCCAGAAGGTGGGGATACTATTCATACTGAAAGAGCCCCCGTCATCCCCGACTTCTTTTTTTCAGTTTAACAGTCCTCTTCAAACATACACTCAATCAAACGGTCTAATCAGTCTAATCAGGTTTTCCATCACTTGAGCACTCACTGAGAAACAAAATGTTTGCTAAAATTGGCTCACATGGTGCAGCATATTCTGACACAGCAAAGTATATGAAAGCAAAGCAAAATGTTACAGGACATCAACTTCTCTTGTAGACACTATAGCAATGAGAGTGGTGCAAATCTCCTGTCATTTGAAAAGAGGAACTATTCGTTTATGGTCACATGGATGGGGGCTTCAACTACGGGCACAAACCAGGTCACCCATCAATTCAGCAACCATGCCTTATGGTGATCAACAGGTATAACAGCAGTCATGAAAACAAAGTTCCAGCACACATCCTAAAAGATTGCCAACATGACCCACCTCCTTGAAGTTATCAAAAGCAGACAGGATGATATCATGGCCTCCACTAACCAGACACACAGCTGCCAGCAGCTCCAGTACTAACGCTTTTGTCCTGAAGCAAAAACAGACACAATAATACTGTACAACCATAGTTACACCATCCTCATCCAACAACTCTATCAACATTCAATCTGGCCACAGCTGTGCATTCAGAGTTCTTTGCTGGGACAAATCTACAAGCCCAACTCAATTTTTTAAATCACACACAAAAAGGTTTATTTATCAACAACTTTACTAAATTCACACTCATCACTGACCAAACCTCTCTATCACTAAAAAGGGGTGGAAGATGAAAACAATTTTGAAAATTTATACAACAGCTTCCCCTGAATCAAAAATCTGATTTTGCAAGAATCTGAACTTGATATTTATTTCATTGGACTTGAAATTTAGAAGGAAAAAGTATACATCCATAATCACATAAGAAACATGTATCATTTTAAATCTATTTTTATGGTTAAGCACATAATGAAGGAAAAATGTTCATCAACCAGTCATATAAGAAACACATATAACTCAAAATTTATTTTTATGGTTAAATACACAAAACACATATAACTCAAAATTTATTTTTTGGGTTAAATACACAATCGAAGTGACTGTCAAAGCCTGCATGTTTCAATATTTTGGCAACTGAATAAGACCGATACATATCAAACACTTTGCAAAATCAAAATGCAAATGCCCTTAACACACACATTATTTAGCAATGCCGTGCGAACCGAAACGCGACGTCAAATTTGTGGTACCAAAAACTGGGCAAAAACGGGGTCTGGCCGCAAAACTGGGGGGTCTTCAGTTCAATCAAGTATTACTGCCTCTTTAAGCGGTGTTTCATCCTTATTTTTTTTCTTATATGAATTAGAAATGAATAAAGATTTGAATGATTGCCATTTTATGTACTTACAGCGAAAATGGAATTAGTTATTTGATGAGAAAGTCGAAAATCCGCGTTTCGGGCGTAATCGCGGATATGGTATGCGTTTAGAATCGAAGTTTGTTTGGGGTGCTTCACTATTTCGGTCGGTACGGCTATATTTGTGAACCAATCACATTGTAATTTTGCAACCAATGAGAATCAATGTAACAAAATGATATATCCCGACGAGAGCTATGTGTGCCAGTTTCGAACCGAGATCGACGCTTCCAAAGTTTTGCTTTTTTTCATCGGAAAAGTTTGCAGGCAAGTCGCCATTTTTGGAACTTCTCGTCGGCGGGATTCGATTTTGCATACTTTTTTCTATGTGCATGTGTAATATGAAATCAATTTGATGTAAAATACGGCCGTACGCCAACTTTTTACATGAGGATCTGTTCCAGATCAGTAGCAAAACAACGTCGGAATGTGCCGACGCCATAGGCCTACTACTGGCGTAACAGAACGCTGTGCAAGTTTCAGCTCGGCAAGTTTTACGTTGTCGGACAAAGACTAGATCTAGCAATCAACAGACCAAGTTCTGTTTTATCTGTGACATTGTATTTTTGAAGAAAAGGACAACTGCGTTTGAACTCGATTCGGAGTTGTCAGCCGAAGCTAGATCTAGGTTCGTCAACCATTTCCTCCCCGAGATCATGCTATTGGCATGTCGCAGTGTAGATCTGCTCACCCCACGACGGGCGAGCTTACTACTAAAAATACTATGTGCTCGACGTGCTTCGCCGGGCCGTGGAAAATGGGTTTGCCCAAACAGAGGGGTGCGCATACCCGCCTCCCCAACTCTCTCTCTCTCTCTCTCTCAAATAAATGAATGAATGAATGAATAAGTCTAAATATTTTTTTTTTCAAATCAACAAACAATTCTGTGCAAGTTATTGTACTTTCCTTGACATGAATCTCTCTCTCTCTCTCAGAGAACAAGAAATGAATAAATAAGTAAATAGGCCACAATACATTCATATCCAAGTTGTTAACAGGCATGATCCTTCCTCTCTCTCTCTCTCTCTCCATCTCTCTCTCTCTGACAACACACACACTCTCTCTCTCTCTGACAACACGCACACACACTAACACACAGAGATTTAGAATGTCACAAAACAAAATCTGTTCATTGTTATAATATTCTTCATTTAGGTTTTGAAACTGAATAGAAGGCTATGAGTTGTATTATTTGTAAAGTAGGCCATCCATTAGCTTATGTTGTTGTTTCAATTTGTAGTCAATATCTGAAAAGGATAGGCCCATTGTCATTAATTTGTTTTAAAGGGAAGATTGCATCTTATTTAATAGTAGCCTGTTGTTATTGATTTGTATTAAAGGGCAAGAGTACACCGGAAGTACTTAGCAGGATTGCTCTGCTTTGGTGGATTTTTACAAGTAATATGCTAAAAATCAAAGTCGCGAGTTTGGGCTTAATGTTAAAGTAATGTTAATGTGAAGACTATGCATTATGGTTTACTTTCCTTTCCAATCTCTCAATAAATAGTATATATTATGCAGAAATTCATATATTTCTCTATTGTAGGAGTTAAGTGACCTGTTCCTGAATGGTGAGTCACTGAGTGGTCCCATATCCTTCCTGAAGTTTTCTTTGGATGCTGGCTATGCTAAGTGTTCGGGGACTTGACTCATCCACAGACAGTTTAGTCTATTTTTTAAAGACTGATGTATAAAATAAAAATCAAATGTAGCGTACATAAATCTTGTCTGTTATGTTTTTCTCTGTGTGTGTATATATGTGTATGTGTGTTATGTGTGTGTGCATGTGTATGTGTGTGTGTTTAGTTTTTAGTAGAATATTGATCGGATGATATTTTTGGACAGACTGCAGCATAAAAGCATGCAGTAATTTTTTTAATATTTCAATTATTTAAGTGATTCCAGAAGTCATTGATTCTCAGATGTCCTTTTATATGTACAGAAACTGATGAAATATTAAAAGTTATTCATAAGACTACTGAAGTAGCGAGTCGTGACTTTTTTGGTTTAATTTGCAGTAATAAGACACTTGAACGATGAGTAAAATGATTTTATATCTATCTCTTGAAATGATTGTTTTGTTTCTAGCTTCATTTTTGTCTGTTATTAATATAATATGGGCAATTATTAATGAAACACTGATAAAACATCCAAAATATCACATGTTTCCTGTAATAAGACAAAAATGGCTCGTCACAGAGTTCCAATAATGGTTTTATTCAATTCGGCACGCCAAAATACATCAACAACCAAAATTTCATGACTTTTGATCTGGTCTGTCTCTCACAATTACAAAATAAATGTCATTTCCAGCAAAATCAGCATACCATGCCATTTGATGAGTTTGTTCTGTGACACTTGTCCTTCTTTGTCCCACTAAAACGTGGTACCAAAATTTAAGAAATTTTTGACGCTTCAAATTGGAATATCTCATGAACTATTAGTCCGATTTGAAAAATGTAAACTGCTTTTTACTCAGAATAACAATATCTTCAAAACCATATAAATTTTTAAACTCAAAACCCAATTTCAATTTTTCATGCGGCATTGTTACATTATTACATAAAGTGGTCAATCCAACCTCAAGGGCCCATGTCAAAACCTTAAATCTGTTTATACGTAACATCTCATGACTACTCAACTTAAACATTTTTATGCCGCAAAACAGTGTCAGAGACCTAGAAAAAAAGATGCTTAAAGTGTGTTCAGTTCAATCAAGACAGTTCAAAAGTATCTGTCTGGATTGAAGAGAGACACACACAAATCAAAAAAGACTTACCGTAAACTTCTGTGGTTGAGACTAAGAGCAATGCAGTTGATGGCGTGTCTGTGAGCTATCACCAAATTAAATCCGTACTGAAACACACACAGAGCGCATGAAAAATGAGCAAACCACTTGTGTATAACACAGACCTACAATACGATAAAGCAACAAAACACATGAGCATTCTCAGTGCTAGTGGATGATCTTTCCTGTGAATGAAAACAGTCAGGTTGAGGATGTTTAGTTTTGCAAATCAGACCCAGTTATTGTTATTTTTTGTTTAAAGCCCAGCAGACTGTGTACAGCCATATCAGGGCTATAACCGTTTCAAAACATACACAACACTTCAACAGGAACCAAAACAGGAAAAGACAACTAAGTACAAATATCAATGCATTCGTGCACACAATCTAAGGATATGCCCCGATCACTGACCACTCCAAGTCCAACCAATTTATCGCACAGGGGATTTTAAAAAACATACCTGAATACAAATTCAACCATACCTAAGGACACTAAGACATATACAAAAACAGGCATAAATTACCTAAAATTGCTTCTGCATATCACATTTCCGTACAGTAGAGCCAAAAATACACTTAACACATGCATCCTATTATCAATCCTAAGAGAAAGTAAGACTTTTTTGGACAAATACAGGTGAATGGATCAGCAAGGCAGAGGAAGAAATGACAGAAAGCAAAGGAACAAGGCAGAAACAAGGAAAGAGACAGAAAAGAGGAAATTTCCAGCACAGAACTTTCAGAAGGGTGGGATACTATCTATACTGAAAGAATCCCCGGCATCCCCGCAGGGGGAATTGTGACGAAGCACTTTGCTGAAACTTTTTTTGCAACTGGAATATTTGGTATCTGTCACATTTCTGTTTCTGTAAATCCAGTTTGAGTGTTTTCTGATTATTCAGGTTATCTTAAAATAAATGATTGCCAGCTCAGCGAATAGGATGTTATCTCATGCCGGTCACCCAACAAGATTTTTGATTGCCACTACCAACAAAACAACCACAGGATCTCACCCTGTCTGATAAAACGTTAGTGTGTTAGACACATATCTTTTTTCTTTTTCATACTTCTGATTAAATCTCAACTCCCTCAAATACATCCAAAACAAGCGAGACTGCCCACGTTCAAGCAAACAAGAACCAGAAAAAAACATGAAAAAAGAATTAGAACGCATATTTAATATAACCAGACTGGACAGGTGCAAAATTTCAGCCACCTGGCCTTTGGAAAGCATAGATGTAAGTTCACAAACGAATAAACACCAAATACAGAAATTAGGAGAAAAAGACTGAAGCTTCCCTGTGAGAAAAAGCACTGGACAAAGAAGCAGGGAATTTTCAATTCTTGTATTTGGTGTTTGTTCGTTTGTGATCTTACGTGTACGCTTGACAAAGGCCAGTTGGCCGAAAATTTGCGCCTGTCATGTCAGGTTGTATTAAACATGCGTTCTGATTATTTTTTCTTTTTTTTTCTGGTTTCTCTCAAATGCAGTTTCAACAAATTAACTATATATTTCCTTTCTTCTCATATTCTGGTTATATCAAACATTTATTTATCACAACACAACCAGAATCACTTGCACACAACCTACCTGATGATTCATGATGGCTCGCAGACACATGATGCAGACATGAACATCATCGCGCGCCTCCCCCATGTTCAGTTTACTGCTGTACCGGGAGGCGCGCGGTGATCCAATCGTGTTGGCACGACGCAGGTAACGGCGGGAACTGCGACCCTTCTCTGGGTCTGGGCTTGGTGCATGTTCATTGCTCAGCAACTGTTCTCGTCTGCAACATCAAAAGTAGCCTGGCTAACCTTTTGATTCCCACACCATGTCCACTAGCATCCTACATTGTCAACCATACTAACAAAGCAAAAACTTAACTCTTTGACTCCCACACTCTGTCCACTAGCATCCTACATTGTCAACCATACTAACAAAGCAAAAACTTAACTCTTTGACTCCCACACTCTGTCCACTAGCATCCTACATTGTCAACCATACTAACAAAGCAAAAACTTAACCCTTTGACTCCCACACCCTGTCCACTAGCATCCTACATTGTCAACCATACTAACAAAGCAAAAACTTAACCCTTTGACTCCCACACCCTGTCCACTAGCATCCTACATTGTCAACCATACTAACAAAACAAAAACTTAACTCTTTGACTCCCACACCCTGTCCACTAGCATCCTACATTGTCAACCATACTAACAAAGCAAAAACTTAACCCTTTGACTCCCACACCCTGTCCACTAATTACAAAAAAATTAAACTTTTGACTCCCTCACCCTATTCACCAGCCTCTAGCGGGAAGCCAATGGAAAGGGTGAGGGAATCAAAGGGTTAAATATTTGGTTTGCCAGCATGGTTGGCAGTGCGGGATGCTGGTGAACAGGGTGAGGAAGTCAAAGGGTTAAGTTTTTGCAATTGATGGATAGGGTGTAGGAGTCAAAAGGTTAAGCATGATCAGCCAGAAGAAACTGCACGCCATGGTAGTATGAGACTGGGTATTCTTTTTCATCTGTTGGAAAGATTTTTTTACACTTCTGAGTAAGACAAAAGCATCAGTAACTTGGCCCATGGTCGTGACATAGGTAGAAAGAAACTCTAGGGAGAGCTAGACAACAGAAGGTCTTCAGAGAAGTAACCCCCTTTAGACAAGTGTTTCGGCCCTGAATTCCTTACACTCTCGGGGGGCCGGGCCACATCCAGGTCATGACTCCTGGATGCCCTTCTGCTGCTGTCTATTTTTTTTTTTTTTTTTCCCACGCCGGGGAGCGAACCTGGGCGATTCTGCGCTTCAGAACTGCGGTACGCGGTTTTACCAATGTGCTAACGGGGCACACATCATCTATAGGGAATTTAATCCTTATGAAGTTCACTTTTGGTTCCTCCTTGCCCAGATCCAGCTTGAGCTCCTTTCTGCTGCCTCTGCCATCGCTTTAAGGGCTCTAGTCCTCTTCTTCCCAGAAATGGCGAGTTGTTTCATGAGATCATAAGCGGAGGTGCCCACAAACCCTCTTGCCCCGACCTCTATGGCGAAGATTTTGACCCGCAGACCTGCTTTCTTCAGGGTGCTGGCAAGACCGGCGTATTTTTCGGTCTTGTAGATATGTGCTTCTTCCATTCTGCTTTCGTATGGCACAGTGAGTTCTATCAGAATCACTTGTTTCGAGGAGTCAGAGTGGAGAGCGATGTCTGGTCTCATGCCTGTCTTGCTGATGACATCTGGGTAATTTCTCCACTCTGGGAGGTCTGCTGTACACTCCCAGTCGACTGCTCCATCCAGAAGATCCTTTGGCAATGTGCTGGTTGTCATAGCACTTTCGGGCCAGACCTGTTTCCCTCCTGCTTTGTAGAACGTTGTCATAGCAATTGGTGCGTTTGGGGTCATGGTTTTTTCGCTAACCACGTCTGTGATCACTTTCAGAACTTGGTTGTGCCTCCATGTATACCTTCCTTGGGCTAGCGCTACTTTGCAAGAGCTTAGGACATGTTCCACTGTTTGTTTCTTCTGACAGAGCGGACATGCTGGGTCGTCTGATTTCCCCCATTTCACTAAGTTTGCATTCGAGGGGAGCAGGTCATATACAGATCTGAGGAGGAAGCTTATCCTTAGAGGAGCCATGTGCCACATATCGTTCCAGCTGAGACTTCTTTGGAGTGCACTGTCCCATGTCGTCCATTGCCCCTGTTGACCTTGCTGGACTGCATTCTGCACTCTTTTGACATCTTCTTCTTCCTTCAACTCCTGTATGATCATGTCTCTTTTTTCCTTCCCTTTGGCTTTGGACTATTCATACACTGATGGCACTCTTGATGACCACCTTCTACCACACTTACTATGATGTTTAAATTCAAACTCTCAATAACAAAGAATAATGAGACACTTAACAGTATAATCAACATATGAAATATTTCACATACAGTAAGCAATCTACTACACACAACAGACAATAGACATAAGACAGCACAGAGCTCATGGTCACAAACTGCAGTATGCAGTGAGTCAGACATAACAGAACATATGTGAAGACTATTCAGATGGGTGTGATCAGATGAGTGATTAGTTCACTAGTCTTCTTATTGAAAAGTCAGGATTTGGACCTGCTTGGGTACAACCTGGTGGATGAACGGTCGAGATTTCTCTGATCTTCTTGGTCAGCATATGTTCAGATCTTTCATGACAGAACCCCTTTTATGTGTATCAACGCAGAACACAAAATACGCACATTTAAGATTCTGCAAGCAAGGTCAGAGTTTGATGGCAAATGGAAACGTTAAAGCTCCCAGCGTGCACACACACAAAAATGAAACATGACTGCCTAGATGGCAGGATATGAAAAAATAATGATTTTTTTTTAAAGAAATGAACTATTCATACACTGATGGCACTCTTGATGACCACCTTCTACCACACTTACTATGATGTTTAAATTCAAACTCTCAATAACAAAGAATAATGAGACACTTAACAGTATAATCAACATATGAAATATTTCACTTCTAAAAAAGAAAACAGCAACAACAAAAAAGAAACCCCATTTCAGAATCAATAAAAATACCAGTCACCCATTACTTTTTGACCAAATTTATACCAGTCATCTATTTTACAAAACAACAAAAATCTATACTTGATTCAAGCTGAAACAGCTCATTTACAGAATTCATGACTTGGTAAACTTTGGCACTGCCTAGGCAAAAATCAAATACCACATACTACGATATCTAAAAATCAAAGATCACATACCATGATTTCTAAAATCAACTACCACATACCATGATTTCTAAAATCAAATACCACATACTACAATTTCTAACTGTCTTTAATTTATGATTAACTATTACTGTACAATTTTTGTCCAAAATCTAAGCCACTGACCTCATGACGACTTGAGTGAAGGACAGGTAATCCACCAGTACATCCAGACCTTGGTTTTCTTCACTGAGAAACTCGCGCACCCACCTGTACAAATATACAGTTATCACAGTACCACTGGTGTGTTGTAACCATACAGCCCAAACGTCTGAGCAGTTGATTAACCTCTATAGTGCCCCATGACGGACTGGTCCGTCATGCTATAGTGTAAAAAAAGTGCCCCATGACTGACTGGTTTGTCATCCTCATTTCATCATTTTTCACATCTCCAATTTTAGACAGGGGTTCCCCCATTTGCTCCAATCAGAAAGTGTGGTGTATCAGCTTCAAATATTCATGAGGTTTGAAGTGGTATCTCAATGGGCATTGGTCAAAGAACTCGGTTAAGTGACCCACCCAGCTGTCACTTTCACTCGGCTTTTCAAGATGGCAGACAACGAATCACAACCAGGCCCAAGCTCGGGAAAAAGAAAGCGTACACCCAAGGATTTTCGGATTTTCACTGGAAAGATCCTAATGTAGTTTTAGAAATGATGGAAGATACAGAATTTCTCAAGATGTATGGCGAAGCATCGTCAGATAATTCTCTGGACGAGGAAGATGAAGGCGATGAAGTGCGGCGTGTCGGTGCCGACGTCAACATCGCTCCGATTGTGCGAGCAAACGCTGACAGAGAAGAAAGAGCAGAACTAGAAACAGAATTTGAGGATATAGATGACCCAGACCACCAGCCAGGTGACGGACAGTCCAGTGAATCAAGTGAAATGAGGGAAAATGAAGAAGAGATACAAGAACCGACGTCAGAGAGTACCGACAATGACAACTCGGCGAGCTACGCCCAACACACCAACACACGCCTTCACGTGGTCATCGCGTGTTGATAGCTCAGCAGTCCGAGCGAGAGGACGGGGCAGAGACTGACGTCATAACCTATTGTCTTGTGCTGTGGCCAACTTCGCTGACTGACCGGTTAGGTTGTGTGCACGTGTAATCTGCCCAGTGTGAAGTGGCGTGGCAGTGTGTGTGTGTGTGTGTGTGTGTGTGTGTGTGTGTGTGTGTGTGTGTGTGTGTGTGTATGTGCATGTGCATGTGCATTTCTGTCTCGTGTGTGTTTGTGTGTGTGTGTGTGTGTGTGTGTGTGTGTGTGTGTGTGTGTGGGGTGTGTGTGTGTGTGTGTGTGTGTGTGAGTGTGTGTGTGTGTGTGTGTGTGTGTGTGTGTGTGTGTGTGTGTGTGTGTGTGATACAAATACTAGTAATAGATACTGATTGTACTTAGGTGTATGTGTGGTGTGTGTGTGCATTTCTCTCTCTCTCTCTCTCTCTCTCTCTCTCTCTCTCTCTCTCTGTGTGTGTGTGTGTGTGTGTGTGTGTGTGTGTGTGTGTGTGTGTGTGTGTGTGTGTGTGTGTGTGTGTGTGTGTGTGTGTGTGAGAGAGAGAGAGAGAGAGAGAGAGGTGTGTGTGTGTGTGTGTGTGTGTTTCATGCTTACATCTAGGACTTTTAGGTGTTACTACAGGCATGCTGTGACACAAAATCACAAAATGCAAGGGAAAAAAAATCATTTTCAACTTCATAGGCCATGTGCTATAAAAACATTAGATAAAATAAAGTTACAACTATCATAAATGAAAAGTGTTCAATTCCCTTTCAGAAAAACATAGGTTTTATATACTTTCCTTCAGTAGTTTTTATGCTAGAATTTTTTGTTAATTATTACCCTCCGCAGCCAAAAAACCCTTGGCAAATAGTTGTCACCGAGCAAAAAATATTCATGGCATTGAAGGGGTTTTAAGCATTAACCCTTTGACTCCTGCACCCTTTCCACCAGCATCCTGCATTCTCAACAATGCCAGCAAAGCAAAAACGTAACCCTTTGATTCCCTCATCCTATCCATCAGCTTCCTGCAGGAAGCTGGTGGATAGGGTTCCATCAGCTTCCTGCAGGAAGCTGGTGGATAGGGTGAGGGAGTCACAGGGTTAAGTTTTTGAAGTTGGTGGATAGGGTGTGGAAGTCAAAGGGTTAAGACAGTCTCAAATGTCCCATTGTGGATTCAACCAGACAAAGAACAACACATCAAAAATAGGGATGGAAAGACAAGACTGTGTTTAAAAAATAATAAAGAGAACAGATGGCGGACAAAGCATTCAGCCAATGCAAAACAAAACCATGTCCTGACCTAACAAGGATGAAACGTCCAAAAACTAGCTCTGTCATACGAACTAGAAACACACAAAAATATGAGCAGAACGTGTATTTCAGTTTCAGTTTCAGTTTCTCAAGATGAATTCCACATGCACTAATGTCACAGGTGCTATGTGATGGTGATCAGGGCACACGCCTTAAGTCTGCTCATAAATCCATGAGCTGGCCAGGTCCTAGTACTTAATATAACATAACAAGACAGGCGAAATTTTCAGGCAACTGGTCTTTGTTGAGCATATATACAAAAGACAGCAAAGATTAAATGTACAACATTTAGCACAAATAAGTCAGGGTTGGTTGGTTTGTTCAGTTTTTACGTCGACACCCACCTCAGGTGGTATGGCCAGTTTTAATGTAGCACACCCCGGGATTCAAACCCACAACCATTAGCATGTGAATCCGACACTCAAACCAACTGAGCTATTGGGGCCTGCATAAGTCAGGGAAGTTGTCTTCTGTTTTTATTCTCCTACTGAACACAACAAGGGAAGCTGTCTATTGTTTTTATTCTCCTGCTGAACGCAACATTTGGGAAATTGTCTACTGGTTTTTCTTTTGTGCTAAGTACTACGCATTTATTCTTTGTCGTTTTGTACACACTTGGCAAAGGCCAGTCGGCAGAAAATTTGTGCCTGTCTTGTCTTATCTTATTACATTAAATATGCGTTCTAATCCTACTTTTGTGCTTTTTTGGTTTCGTATTTGCTTGAACAAAGGCACTCACTTTGATTTAGCTCTCATATGTGCCTACAAGATCTGTACTTTCTGTTGGAAATCTTATGTACAAACAATATTCACACACAAAAAATAGACAAAGAATCATGAGGAGGGGGGAGGGAGGGGGGGGAGGGAGGGGAAGAGAGAGAGAGAGAGAGAGAGAGAGTGCGCGCATGTGTGTGTGTGTGTGTGTGTGTTCATATATTATATATATATATATATAAAATTACGTGTGTGTGTGTGAGAATGTGTGTGTGTGTGTGCGTGTGTGTGTGTGTGTGTGTGTGTGTGTGTGTGTGTGTGTGTGTGTGTGTGTGTGTGTGTGTGTGTGTGTGTGTGTGTGTGTGTGTGTGTGTGTGTGTGTGTTGTGTGTGTGTGTGTGTGTGTGTGTGTGTGTGTGTGTGTGTGTGTGTGTGTGTGTGTGTATGTGCAGTTGAGGGAGAAGCTGGAGGACAGGAGAAGGAAACCAAACACAGGCTATCAAATATCAGACAGCTGATGGGGGAAATAAAGTCTGAAGAGGAAGACTGATGAGCACAGACTGAGATCTAGAGAAATATATAACAAACAAAAGAGGAACTCTGTGTGTGTGTGTGTGTGTGTGTGTGTGTTGTGTGTGTGTGTGTGGGTGTGTGTGTGTGTGTGGAGTGTGTGTGTGTGTGTGAGAGAGAGAGAGAGAGAGAGAGAGACAGACAGAGACAGAAAGTGTGTGTGTGTGTGTGTGTGTGTGTGTGTGTGTGTGTGTGTGTGTGTGTGTGTGTGTGTATGGAGAGAGAGAGAGAGAGAGTGCGTGAGAGAGTGTGAGAGAGAGAGAGAGAGACAGAGACAGAGAGACAGAAAGTGTGTGTGTGTGTGTGTGTGTGTGTGTGTGTGTGTGTGTGTGTGTGTGTGTGTGTGTGGATGTGTGTGTGTGTGTGTGTGTGGTGTGGTGTGCGTGTGTGTGTGTGTGTGTGTGAGTGTGTGTGTGTGTGTGTGTGTGCGTATACATGTGTGTGTGTGTGTAAATGAGTGAGTGAGAGTGTGTGTGTGTGCGTGGGGTGTGTGTGTGAGTGTATCCGTGTGTATGCGTGTGTGTATGTGTGTGTGGGCGTGCATGCATGCGTGTGCACGCTACCGTATCTCTGTGCATGATCGTGTCTTTGCGTATGCACAAAAATGCACATATTAAAATACGTATGCAAAAATACACATGGTGCAAGGAAAAGTACCCATATGTGTATGTTTGCAAATCAACAAGTGTATGAATGTGTGTTCTTTGCAAATGAAAATAAAACGATAAACAAAAGAAATGTGTCTTCCATTTTGTTGCACAAGAAAGGCACTCACTCTATGTGGTTGGTCCGCAGAGAAATCTCCAGGTCACGTAACACCTGGGTCGAACTAGAATCACCCAGCATCTTGCGTTTCTGACAAACAATATAAAAACACTGGATTAGCCGTCTTCACACACATGCAACATTACTTCTCTTTGATTTCTGACTCCACCACCCTGTCTACCAACTGTAAAAACTTAACCCTTTGACTCCCTCACCCTAACCACCAGCTTCCTGCAGGAAGCTGGTGGTTAGGGTGAGGGAGTCAAAGGGTTAAGGTTTTGCTTTGCTAAAATGACTGACAATGCAAGATGCTGGAGGACAGGGTGCACGAGTCAAAGGGTTAATCTAAATAGCATTATCTTACTGTTCCTTAAATTAACTTGAATGGATTTATGTTCTGGTAAAAAAAACAGTCCACTAACACCAATGAATTCTTTTAAAGCTGTGTTCATATTAATTGTAAGTACATGTAATTTCACATCAATTCTATACTGCTCTTTAAATTAACCTAAATACTTTTATATTCTTGTCAGAAACAATATACTAATATCAGTGAATTCTCCTAAAACTGGCACTGTGTTCATACTCATAGTAGTTGTATTTACATATAATTTCACACCGATTCTTGACTCTTGCTGTACACTCTGTTTCTTAGTAGAAATGTAACACATCCGAAATTAACTTTCACATACGGATACAATGAGCTTGAAAATTTAATATTACTTAATACTAAAGTGGAATTGGAACAAACGCTTGATTAGTTTTTGTTTGGTGTTTGTTTTGCTGCTCCTTGTTCCGCTAAATGATGCACATTTTTCACTCTCCACACACCTCCATACCCATAAAAACTGAGGTCATCACAAAAACACAGCATGAGGGGCCACATAACTTGGGGCAAATTTCCACAATACATGAGAACTAGGAAGACAGTAGTGGTGCTATGAAATTCCATTCTGGATTGGGACTGTATGACAGGGCTGAACTCTACACTTCCTTTCACAATAACCCTGGTGTCAACCAGGCCCAAGAGATACAAGCACCTGCAGTGCCAACGCCCTCAATGTTGCCTCAGTGAACAGGCCCCATTTTTTCCACTGAGCCAATAGATGTTAAACTTTAAGTGCAAATCCTTAGAGATGTGTATGTAGAATGAACGAACAATTCAGAAAAACTAAGCTATGATCAGTATGAGCTGCTTAGCTTTAAGTCATTTATTACTTACCTGTCTATCAAAAAGTAATCTGTAAAATGTTCACAGATTTGCAATGTTATAATTTCAGGAACAAGCAACAATCACTGCTGTTAGTCTGTGCAAAACACGAAGATAACCCCCGTGACTGTCATATTACGTACACCACAGGTAGCTGGTTTTGTGCTGCATGATGTGTTCGTATCACAAAGGCCAATATAGTATTTTCATCATCATTTCTATTCAAAGTTGAAGGGAAACGATCCTATGCTCTTTCCAAGACCACGGAATGATAACTTTATTAACTTTCTGTCGTTACTTCTCTTCAACCATAAGTGGACAAAGTGCACAGTCTACAACTGGAATGGAAATCACCAAGAGATTCTGAGGTAACATGGGGTGCACCATGAGTGTCATCATCATCATAATCATCATCATCATCATCATCATCATCAAGTGCCCTACTGTATGGCGTTGGCGATCATGGCCCATCATATGTATCTATCCCCTGTTGATGCAAGTATATCTCCCACCCTCTCTGTCCTCAGCCATCCTGCAAGTCCGTCCAATATTTTCTCCCTGGTCTACCCGGTGCTCTCTTTCCCTCCAGCTTTTCTGTTGGGACCAGGTGCTCTATTTCCCCTTTCCTCATAAAATGGCCTATAAATGTTGCTTGTCTTTTCCTAATCTTCCTTACCAATGATCTTGTGTCTGCCTCCATCAAGACTGTCTCGTTTGTTTTCTTTGTTGTCCATGGAACTATCAACATTCTTCTTAGAAACCACATTTCAGTTGCCTCAATCTTGTTCCGGCTTTGCGTGTTGACTGTCCACGCCTCACAACCGTACAGCATTATCACTTCTACATAACATTCAAGAACTCTCTTCCTGATATTAATTGATAGGCATTTGTTGGTAAGAATGTTTGTCATCTTCTTGAATGCTGTTTTGGCTTGGCTGATCCTGCTGGCTATTTCTGATGTGCATCTGCCATGAGTGTGGATGTCTTGAATTCATGCCTGCACACAACCAAATACTGCACACCAAGTTCTACTGCTGATAGTGAAAGATTAGTGGTATATATACCACTGTGCATATATTTCATGTGGCATTTATCATGACTTTGGTGCTTTTCTCCATACAGTACACTGATTCTTTATGCAGTAATCTCTTTTTACTGTTCATCTACTGGGTAACACACAAAGTTAACCTTTATAAAACACATTTTATCCATTATCTGGACATACTTCTGTGTACCAATACTCATTTTGTTATTGTGGAAAGTTTCATATGGATGTTCACAATGAACAGAGAAGTTATAAACATATCATTTGATTATCATTATCATGTGCCCTGCTGCATGACACTGGAGATCATGGCCCTCCATACAAATTTATCTTCTGTCACTGCAAGTATGTATATCTCCCACCCTTTCTGTCCTCATCCACTCTGCAAAACTGTCTAATATTTTCTCCCTGTGTCTACCTGGCACTCTTTTTCTGTCTAGCTTTCTGGCTGTGACTAGCTGCTCAAATTTCTTTTGCCTTATAAAATGTGTATAAATGTTGCCTATCTTTTCCTAATCTTTTTCATTAATGTTCTGTTTTGTGTTTGCTTCTTTCAAGACTGTCTTATTTGCTTTTTCTGTTGTCCATGGACCTCTTAACATTCTTTTTAGAAACCACATTTCAGATGCTCTCAATCTTGTTCTGACTTATCCTGTTGACTGCCCACGGTTTACATCCATAACAGTATCAGTTCTATACAACACTGCCCACGCTTTACATCCATAACAGTATCAGTTCTATACAACACTAAAGAACTCTCTATCTGATGTTAACTGATAGGCATTTGTTGAAAAGAATGCTTTTCATTTTCTTGAATGCTATTTAGCTTGGTCAGTTATGCTGGATATTTCTAATGTGCATCTGCCATCCGGTGAGATGACTGTTCCCAGATAATTAAAACTTATCAACTTGTCTCAATGTTGTGCCATTTGCTGTTATTTTACATGAGTGGATTTCTTGTTTGTTACTGATTACCATGACTTCAGTCTTCATGCTATTTAGCTCCAGCCCTTTATTTTTGCTATTTCTATTTCGATTATAGTCACAAGCTTTTTGTACGCCTTCTTCATTTTTTTGCAATTTTAGTGATTCTAAACACCTTATTTGCATAAAAGCACACAGCAATGCCTTCAAGACAAACTGAAGAAGCAGTCATGGATTCAGGGAATAAACTGGGGCAGGTATGTGAGCAACAATGTTGTTTTTTTTATTTAAGGGGAAAAACATGGACAAACAATTTGATTTTAATCAAAATTAATGACAAAACCTCCAAGGTTCTGTGCACTGTGAGTGTTCAGTTAACCCTCTGATACCCACACCCTATCCACAACTGCAAAAATTTAACCCTTTGACTCCCTCACCCTATCCATTAGCTTCCTGCAGGAAGCTGGTGGATATTGTAGGGAGTCAAAGGGTTATGTTTTTGCTTTGCCAGCATGGTTGACAATGCAGGATGTTGGCAGACAGGGTGCGGGAGTCAAAGGGTTCACTTACACAATACAAAAAACAATTATCAAGATGCCACATTCATGCCACACCAAAACGAAAACTCCCCAGACACACATCATTTTACAGCAAGAGAAATGTATGAAGAATTATTCTTTTAACAAGAAATAGTCTTAATGCACAAGGATACAAACAAACTGAGCACTTTTAACCCATGATTTCTCTTATGAATCAAGATTTCTCTTTGTCAATTTTATTTTGTAACCTGAATGAATTATATATTCCTCTCTCTCTCTCTCTCTCACACACACACACACACACACACACACACACAAGACGATGACAAGATCTTATCAGACCCTTCTAACTCCCCCCCCCCCCTCTCACTGTCTCTCTGCATGAGAGAGAGAGAGAGAGAGAGTGTGTGTGTGTGTGTGTGTGTGTGTGTGTGTGTGTGTGTGTGTGTGTGTGTGTGTGTGTGTGTGTAACATTTAGTATAAGAACACATTAAGGCCCCAATAATTTTATCTCAAATGGAAGTCATCCGATGATCACAGCATCTTACCAGTTCTGAATAATTTGTCAGATGCACCACTATGACATGTTATTCAGAACTAACACAAATCATCAGTAATACAAACTCAACAAACACAACCATGCATGAACTAATTCATACAGCTTCTTCTAAAGTGAGTCACCAAAATGTTAAATGTCGGCAGCTTTGGTCTTTGCTATTAATTTGACCTACATGTCCCACATTAGAGCACATGAAGCTCTTTGTTTGCGGCTGTGGCTCTTTGGCTTTCGGCTAAATTTAAGGACACAAAATCCTGCCTGACATTTTCACAGAGCACTCTAATGGTGACCTGATGTCTAACCTTTAGCCCCCCTGCTGTTTCACTCTCCCTGTCCTATTCTGACTTTTCCTGTGACTCTACTATTATGTCATTACTGTGATGTCATTCAACATCACTCCCTACAGCCCCAATTCACACAGACCATTTTTTTTTAGTTAAACAAAAATAAAGTATTTCATTTTTCCTCTTCTTTTTCAAGTCGGTTATTGTTATTGTTTAAAGCCCAGCCGACTACACAGAGCCATGGCAGGGTTATAACCGCTTCAAAACATACAAAACTTCAACAGGAAAAAAAAAAAAGAAAAGAAAATTAAGTGCACACATCAATGCATTCACGCACATAATCTAAAGATGTGCCCCTGGCGTTGACCACTCGGTCCAATTTATCGCATACGGGATTTAAAAAAACACAGCTGAATACAAATTTAAGCATACCTAAGGACACCAAAACATATATAAAAACAGGCATAAATTATCTGAAATTGTTTCCGCATATCTCACCTCCCTAGATCCAAAAATGCACTAAATACATGTACCCAATTATCAATCCTAAGAAAAAGTATGCAAGACTTTATCGAACACATACAGTTGAATGGACCAGCAAAGCAGAAAATGATAGGAAGAAATGACAGACAGCAAAGGAGCAAGGCAGAAACACTGAGAGTGACAAGAAAGACAAAATTTCTATCACAGAATTTCCAGAAGGCAGGGATAATATTTATACTGAAAGAGCCCCCCGCATCACCACAGGGGGTTTCAAGTCGGTTAACAGTGTCACAAAGTAGAGGCAGTATACAATTATCTACTTACTAAAGAGAAAAAAATAAAACAAGTAAACAAAAAATGGATTGGAAGTCAGCGGTTGTAGTAAATAAATAAACTTGAAAATGGGCCAAAATTCTAAAGCTTTTGCAACTATACAAAGCAAATATCACGGCTGCTGAGGGTATAAAACTACATTATATGAAAGTTTATAGATCACAGCTCAGCTTTTGCAACCAGGGCAAAGTCAAAGCTACATTACATGAAGAAAAAGTAACCTACTAACCTATCAATAAGGGAAACATAATCTAATCACAAGTCAATTTTTCTCATGTTGGCAGCTTAACTAAACAGAAACGACAGAGAGAATGTGTGATATGATAAGGTGTGCCTGTGTATGTTTTAACCTACAAGCAGTTTTATGTGTGTAGTTATACAAGTTTCCTACCATGCCTAATGAAGTAGGTAGTGAGTGTGGGCATAAGCACCGTCATTGTCTCAAGCAAAGTGCTGGCAGTGATGCACTTCATATCGCAGACACAGGATACAACATGTCCTCCCAAGAAATACTGTATCATGAGGCGGGTTCAATGACCCACAGGAACAAAGGGAAGTGCAAATGACCTCAGCTTCCTCCCTAACCATCACGCCTAGTGGTCTAGTCAAATTAAATAAATGAGTAACTCGGGGTTGGTGTGTGTGTGTGTGTGTGTGTGTGTGTGTGTGTGTGTGTGTGTGTGTGTGTGTGTGTGTGTGCGCGCGTGCGCCGCGCGCACGCACTTGCGTGTGTGCGTGCATGCGTGTGTGTGTGTGTGTATCTGTGTGTGTGTCTGTGTGTGTAAGAGTCTGTGTGTGTGTGTGTGTGTGTGTGTGTGTGTGTGTGTGTTAAGTGTGTGTGTGATAAATGTGTTGTGTTGTATGTGTGTGTGTGTGTGTGTGAGTGTGCATGATACTGGGGTGGGGAAACCTGTTCGGTGTCAGTCTTTGGTTTGTGTTCATGTGCACAGGTACATGCGCGTTTGTGTGTGTGCAAGAGTGTACAAACGCCAGAAAGTGGGGAAGAAAGCAGCAGGTTGGTGACAGATAAAAAAGACCAAAGTGAGACAAGCAGACAGAGACCAAGAGACAGGGGTGAGAGAGAGACAAACAGACAGAGAGAGAGACAGAGACAGAGAAAGAGAGAGAAGAGAGAAAGAAAAAGAGAGAGACAAAGAAAGAATGAGAGAGAAAGAAAGATAGGAGAGAGAAAAAAAAGAAAGAGAAAGAGAGAGAAACAGAAAGAGAAAAAGAGAGAGAATGGGGACTGCGAAAAAAAAAGACGGAGAAACAGCAGATGAGAAGAAAAATAAAGCAGATTTATGTTCTTTGCTACTACTTGTAGCTACTGACAGATTTTACACCGCACCAAAGCTATTACAGTTAATTACAAATTGTCAGCAGAAGCATGCTTGTGCAACTGATGCCCAGAGGCTCTGCTCGCAACAGTAGATGAACATACCTTGCCTCAGTTTCGTTTTTTCTTTTTTCTTTTTTTGTTTTTTGTTTTTGTGGCTGTTGTTGTCATTACTGAGAAAATACACACATAGTTTTTCATATTAACTGGATGTCACATTAAAATACACAATTCACATAGTTTTTCATATTAATTGGGTGTCACATTAATATGTATATATATATATATATATTAATAAGAAGATAGGTTTATTTGGTAGGTACAAAAATATGGTTTAAAGAGAACAACCTAAAAACAAAAACTAATCCAAACAACATGTGCACACACACACACGCACGAACACACACGCGTGCACACACACACACACACACAAAACACTGACAAACATTCTTCCTCTACAATGCATCTATTATTTTCAAAACACCATGATGCATACTTATACCATGATGCATACTTATTTAATTGCAGCCCTAAAAATGGTATGCTCCATCCAAATACATGAAAGTGTAACACCCTACAATAACAGATTCACATCGTTTCATGCATTCAAGTAGCTCAGAAATTAAATGCACTGTCATTTTCCATGTTGCTTTTTTTATTTTTTTTTATCAACATAGACAAAACCTTGGTTCCATTCAAATTCACCTTCACAGGTTTCTCTCATAACCTACAACAGTACATGTTTAATTATAGAATCCATCACTGCAAAACAACTGAAAATGTTTTCCTACGTGACATTAACTTACACATGCACACACACACACGCACGCACGCCACACAAACACCACCACACACACACACACAACACACACACACACAACAAATACTAAACTTTGCCTCCCTTTCATTCTTTTTGCTGACTGATAAAGAGAATTACATACAACCAAAATCAATAAATGACTAAATGAATGAATGTATCCTATTATGCATGTATAAATGAACAAGGAATGAACAAGTGGTTGAATGAATGAATGAATGAATGAATAATAATGAATGAATGAATGAATGATCTGACATACCCCAAGCTTAAAGAGACAGGAAAGAGCGCAGTGAGTCATCAGAGCATACATGTTTATAAAGCTATTCAGTTTCAGATACATTTTTTGGAAAATGGAAGACATTACACAATACCTGATAACCACAACCACTTCCCTGCACTACACAACCTAAATCTTACCCCACTCTCCTCCCCTTAATCCACCTTCACCGCTATCATCAATATCCTCCTTGCCACTACTGTGTTGATTTTTGTCCCTTTTTTGGCGTTGTTTGTTTGTTTGTTTCTCAGAGAATAATTTACTTAACCAGTTTTTCTTATTTATCTTATTATTTTGTTCAAACACAATACAAAAACAGTACAACATTCAATGACATTTATTATAGACAACACACATGCATTTCAAAACACAAACACAACACATAACAATATACACCACACATACTCAAATGGATGTAATTAACAACATACACCATACATGCTCAAACAGACATAACTGACAACATATATATACGACATATGCTCAAACAGACATTACTAACAACATACACACACATGCTCAAATACACATAACTAACAACATATACCACACATGCTCAAATACACATAACTAACAACATACACCACACATGCTGAAATTGAGGTGAAGTTCACAGACATCAAGTACAACAGGATGTCCTCCCACTTCCCCAAATCTGCACATCCTTAATTACAATACAACTACAGACTGTGCAGAATCACAGATAAAGCATTCACTTCTCTCACACACACCCTCTGCCTTTTCCTCTTTTATTTCTTTCTCACATAGTATTGACTCATTGAGCAATGTAATTTCCTTTCTTTCTCTTTCTCAGAAATTCATAGATTCTCAAACTCACATGTTTGATGTTAACAAACCATATAACAGATCAATCCTAGTTCGACACATTGGACACGCACAAACAGAGTGGGACAAGACAGAACATTATCCACAGGTGCCTGTCATTGGAAAAAACAACAATATAGACTGTTTAAACCCTTTAACTCTCACACCCTATCCACCAGCTTCCTTGCAGGAAGCTAGTGGATAGGGTGAAGGAGTCAAAGGACTAATGTACAGTCAACCCAGCTGATGTTGAAGAATCCTAACAACATAATAATACATATCCAGTAGTCTTACTTTTCTTGAGTTCTTACTAATAGTAATATGTCTCAAACTGCAAACAAATGATCACAGATCAGTACACTTGGCAGAATTTTAAATCAGTCATATTTCACAAATAAACGTCAACCATCACACAATATTTCCAAATTATGAAAGAAATATTCAATGCCTTCCCTCCCACCCCCACCCCCCTTAAAAAAAAAAAACCCCAAACCTTTCTCCTGATTTTACTTCTCACAATTGTGATTAATTTTTCATTTACTGGTGACTGACAAGGTTTTGACTGTAAACTGTGTTAGTACAACTGGGCTGACCTGTTCTTAGTTTAAGTGCAAAAGTTACAACAGAAGGGAAAAGTCATCAAGAAGGAAAAAAGACTAGATTAAGCAAGATGCACTGAAACACGGCGTTGCAGCAACCTTTCACAAAAAGGGCACTGTCCACAACTACAATGCCGAGAACAGTAAAAAAAATTTTTCTTCTATTCAACGTTTGTACTTACAGTAAAAAATGGAACAGGAATCTAATAAAAGAATCAAATGCAGAATGTGATAAATCAAGAGTCATGAGGCAATAATGCAACCAAACCCAACAAATATAATTAATCCCTGGTACTTTTTACATTTTATACATTATCAAGTGCAATGTGTGCGCGTATACAGACGCACACGCATTGATCTATGTATACAATCTTTCAGTATAGAAAAAATTGGGAAATCACAAATTGTTGCTAATAAAGAATTTTATGTTGATGGAAAGATGAACACTAATTAGAACACAATACATATTGAACACTGTTATGTAATGAACATAATATACACTTCAGAAAGTCCACTTACAAAATCAGAAATCATTTGTGCCAGCTGCAACTTAAATTCACTGAAGTGGAAGGAATTAAACAAATTTATACCAAATGCTATAAAACATTAACAAAATCAGCTTAAATCAAACATTAACTTTCTAAGTTCTATACCCTGCTAAAAAGATCAAAAACAAAAACAAAAACAAAAAAATTCCCATACAACAGTAAAATGGCCATGAGAAGTTTATAACAAAAAAAACAAAAAAGTAAAAACGAAAAATGAAAACATTCCGTAACTAAGCAACAGAACAATAAGTCAAAGACAAATAAGCTAAATTTAAAAATTATCCAAGTCTCCAAAAAAGGTCTATGACCTTTCAAGGCAAGATGCTTTCAAAGAAAAATTACAAAAAATTTATTCCATTTTTATTGCAAAAGAACATGAAAAACAAAATAAGTACAAAATGTACAATCTCTTCGATCTTGCCAGTTTGAGTAAGAATTCCCTGTAACATTAAACAAAAAACAACTGTATAAATAATATATATATATTTTATTTTATATATAAAAAGAAAAACAATGACTTTGAATACACAGAACTATTAAGATTTCATATCTACATGTACACTATCATCACTTTTCATTCTTATTAAATACTATATTGCATAAGCTTTGGCTCGCAACAACTTAAAAAAAAACAAAAAAAACTTTGAACATTTCCTTGTATCAGGCACCAAGGTGTGCACAATTCCCTCAAGACTGAAACAGTGCTTGGGAAAGTGAAGTGTCAGACAGATACAATACAGTCTTACTTTTTCTCACATGGTGCAAATACATAACATTTCCAATACTCCACACTAAACTCCACAGACATTGCCTCCCTGCATTCTACAAACTCCAGTTAGAAGTGCTCTAGCATTTGCCACTGACAATGGTTTAATTTAACCCTTTGACACCCGCACCCTATCTACCAACTACAAAAACTTAACCCTTTGATTCCTCACCCTATCCACCAGCTTCCTGCAGGAAGCTGGTGGATAGGGTGAGGGAATCAAAGGGTTAAGTTTTTGCTTTGCTAACATGGTTGGCAATGCAGGATGCTGTTGACCGGAGTGCGGGAGTGAAAGGGTTAACCCTATGATTCCCTCATCATATCCACCAACATCCTGCACTGTCAACCATGCTGGCAAAGCAGAAACTAGTTATACCCTTTGACACCCTCACACTATACACCAGCTTCTTGCAGGTGGGAGAGTCAAACGGTTAAGTTTTTGCAGCTGGTGGATGGGGTGTGGGAATGACAACATACAGCAATATACAGTGGCAAGTAATGTATAACAATTTATTAATTTATTCAATTTATTTCACATCCAGGTGTGTGTGCATTATGTGCATGCTGAATGGATGTGACAGTGAGAGTGTGCGTGAGTGTGCACGCATGTGTGTGTGCATGCATGCGCATGTGCCGACACTTATTCTTCGACACAAAGAGATCTACGCAAATACTGACACGGATAAACAGTTCATGACTTGCAGAGTTGAACACAATGTAACAACTGCAAAAATTAAGAACGAAAGAAAGACAACACGAACAAAAGCAACAACAAAAACCCAACTGTATACTGCATGATGGATCCATCCCAATACGCCATAAACTACACACTGGAAATAAAACACAAGTCATAATATAATTATAAATGGGAACTATCTGAAGAGCAGAGTACATTTTTCACATTACAGAGGCAACAGCCTGCCACAACATAAAAAATACATTTGTATAATAAACATATATGTATAATCAATTCAATAAACAGCAGGTGGGAGAGGGGGCTTGGAAGATGTAAAGAATAAGTAGTGTAAAACTACACAGTATAAGACGTCAGTAACTAACAACAGTACCCTCGGAAGGTCTAGTTTAGTCTCACCTGTCTCACCTGCTGGCGTCACCGGGTTTGGGGTTGGCCACTGCACACTTGTGAATTAGACACCACCATCTCCCTCTAGGCCTAGTTTAGTATTATCACAAAAGGCTGATCAATGTCAATGTGTCAGGTCTGTCTGTTCATTTGTACAAAGTGTTTAATATGTGAACATATGTTAATATTGGGGCTTTTGCGACAATTTCTTAAGCCAACAGGAAATAACAGTGGCGACACATCAGCAAAGGAAATTATGGCTACACTGAGCAGGGACTACTAAACAAGTTTTTGTTGTTCAGTTCAAATAATTCTTTCCGAAATCACAAATCGGTATTAAAATGGATGAAACCTGGCAATAATGTGAAGCAGTAACAAACAGACATGGTAGTCACATGGGTAAATGTCAGGCTTTCAACTGGAAGGTCCTGAGCTAACCCTCTGACTCCCGCACCCTGCCCACCAGTATCCTGCATTGTCAACCAGCTAGCAAAGCAAAAACTTAAGCCTTTGGCTCCCTCACCCTATCCACCAGCTTCCTGAAGGAAGCCGGTGGATAGGGTGAGGGAGTCAAAGGCTTGAGTTTTTGCAGCTTGGTGGATAGGGTGCGGGAGTCAAAGGGTTAAATCTGCACACACTTCCACCTGTTGGTAAAGGGTGAACATTTTTCTGACACCCCCCCACCCCTCCCCCCCGAGGAGGTCGATGTGTACAGAGACTTGCCAATGAGCAAATCCCCCTTCTTGTAAACGCATGCAGAATAGTATACAATACATGCACCTGAAAGATCCTGTAAGTCATGTCAGCAGCTGGCTTGGTAGAGCCATGGACTTAAGATGTGATTTCTTGGGTTCAATCCCAGCCTGGAACATTAAAACCTGGCCTGTTCGCTGCCCATCTTAATGTTTCCATCATTCTGGTGGTGTCAACTTAGCGTTTCATGGGTCCCTTCTTCACCTTTGCCCCGTTTCAAGACCTGGCCAGCGCATAGGGTTTTGTGCAGGTTTACGAAATCTGTCAGAAAATTGTTGGTAGATTTGGGTGGAGCGCATATGGAGCTGTCTGAGCACAATGAATCCCTCTTGAAATAACTCCAATAACCCCAGTGGCTGGCTTAAGGAAACATGAGAATGACCAGCATGCACACCTACCAACCATACAGACTCTACAACAACATGGTGGAGTGTAGTCAGCTCACCTAACAACTTGAGTTCTCCATGCTCCTCTAAAAAGTCTGATTATATGTCACGTGAAGCGAGTCCAAAGAGTTTAGTCTTTACAGAACAGTGTAAAACTGAATCCTATATAACAAAATGCCTTGGATCTCTGACAAAGGCAGACAGGCAGCCACAAACAGACAGGTAGATAGACAACTGACAGAGAGACAGACAAACGATAATTTGGCACAGGCAGCCAGCCACAAACAGACAGGTAGATAGACAACTGACAGACAGACAGACAAACGATAATTTGGCACAGACAGCCAGCCACAAACAGACAGGTAGATAGACAACTGACAGACAGACAGACAAACGATAATTTGGCACAGACAGCCAACCACAAACAGACAGGTAGATAGACAACTGACAGACAGACAGACAAACGATAATTTGGCACAGACAGCCAGCCACAAACAGACAGTAGATAGACAACTGACAGACAGACAAACGATAATTTGCACAGACAGCCACAATTAGACAGGTAGATAGACAACAGACACACAGACAGACAGACAAACAATACTTTGGAATTCTATATTTTCTCTTGAATACACTACAGACAGACAAAATTAAATTAAAATTTTCTCTATCAAGACATACATACAGACAGAGGAAAACTTGGAACTTAATCTTTTCTCTAGAATTCACAGACAGGAAGGTACGTAGACAGACCAACAGCTGACAGTGAACAGACAGATGGTGATTACGTTATTTTTATCTATTTCCTTGGTAAGTTGGTATAAAAGTTTTAAACTAATTTCATGAATATAACTTATAAGACACCAAGCTATTCAAACAATGTGTGTGTGTGTGTGTGTGTGTGTGTGTGTGTGTGTGTGTGTGTGTATGTGTGTGTGTGTGTGTGTGTGTTGTGTGTCACTGTGTGTGTGTGTGTGTGTGTGTGTGTCACTGTGTGTGTGTGTGTGTGTGTGTGTGTGTGTGTGTGTGTTGTGTGTGTGTGTGTGTGTGTGTGTGTGTGTGTGTGTGTGTGTGTGTGTGTGTGTGTGTGTGTGTGTGTGTGTGTGTGTGTTTGCACAGAAAACGCAAGCAAAGGTTCCATAAACACCTACCACCAGAAATATTAACCTACCTGACCTCTCTTCATAAAATAGTATAAAAGTGAATGGTGTTCTAGGTACACTTCATATTAACACAAAAAGAGAAAACAACAACAAAAAACAGACAAGAATAAAAGGTAAAACTATGATTAATTGTGCATACATCATAATAATAAAATAAATTTACATTTACAATGAAGAAATAAATCTACAGAAGAACAAGAAAAATTAATAACACATATTACTGATCAACTGCTACATCATGAATAAATACTTGGAACATACACGATACAAGCATGACTACTACATAATTGAACACATAAGTATACAAAAATTAAACTCGCACTGTTACCTCTTGTTTCAATTTCCCTTTTAACTCAATGGCGACACTCAGCAGCTATAGCTGCGGAGCTCCATGTCTTGATGGTGACCCTCCGCAGCCATAGCTGCAGAGATGTTATGGGTTTTTTCACCAAGACTATGTGTATACTATCATAAGGGAGATTATACTGACAGCAGAGTTTAACCATAGACCTTTTAAAACATATATAATAGGATAGGTTTATTGTCGTTGGATATTCTCCATAATTTTTGTAAAAGTATCAAAAACTGTGCATCTCGAGAGTTTCAGCAGCTATTTTAGGGTGTGTCTCCAAAGAGTTAAAAAAAGTGTGTGTGTGTGTGTGTGTGTGTGTGTGTGTGTGTGTGTGTGTGTGTGTGTGTATGTGTGTGTGTGTGTGTGTGTGTGTGTGTGTGTGTGTGTATGCGTGTGTGTGTGTGTTGTGTGTGTGTGTGTGTGTGTGTGTGTGTGTGTGTGTGTGTGTGTGTGTGTGTGTGTCTGTGTGTGTGTCTGTGTGTGTGTCTGTGTCTGTGTGTGTGTCTGTGTGTGTGTCTGTGTGTATGGTTGTGGTGTGTGTGTGTGTGTATTGAGTGGGTGTAAGGTTTTCTCAAGTCTTTATGGATGAATCTTTACCAAATTTAGGTCAACACTAAGGACTGTTGAGGAACTGTGAAAACACACAGCTCTGAGGTCAAAGTCAAACAGACAATGTTTATAAACTGTTTTCACTCTTGTGACAGTCTATCATTGTCTCTGATACATATCAAGTTTTATTTCAAAAGATGATTCTTCAAGATCACAGTGACCTTGAAGTACAAAATTGCATTTTCTGTGATAATTTTTGTATAAAAAGGGATATTGTTAGAATGGCTTTACCGTATAGCTTTTTGTTGTGATAGATGTAACATCAACATAATGAGGTGAATGGAACAGAAATAACATAAATAAAACAATGATACAAAGAAGCCATCATGTGTCCAAATATACGTTATAACAGGTAGAATGCTTCACTTACCCGAGAACTGCGTGTCGCCTTGGGATCTAAATAGGTGCGCAGTTTATCAAGGTACACATGTGGTGCGTCTTTAGCATGGACTCTCTCCTGGCCAACATCACAGCACACATTTGTTAAGATTCTAAAAGTGAAACTGTAAAATATCAAATCACATTAACAAACATTGAAGTCTTCTTTCTAACTCTACACATGTTCTGGCAACTCTGATTTCAGTAGTTTCCACAATCCAGAATGCAATTTCATCCTGTACAAGAGACAGTCTTGAAGGAAGAAAACACAGAAAAAAACATTAAAGAGGAAGATTAAGAAAAGACACACAACATTTATAGGACATTTTATGAAGCAGAAATATAAGCGCCTAGTCACAACAGGAAAGCTGGAAGGGAAAAGAGCACCAGGTAGACCCAGGAAAAAATAGTTTTGCAGAATGGATGGGGACAGAAATGGTAGGAGATACGCTTTCAGCAACAAAAGATAGATTCATAATCATTTGGAAGGCCATGATCATCAACACCATACAGCACAGCACATGATGATGATGATGATAATGATGACGAATCGATGAAACTTTACTCAGTATCAATTCTAATGTCTTTGACTCTGCAAACGTGTGTCACATAAAACATGCTACAGATTGAATTGATGCCAGACTAGCCTGAAGTAAATTCAAAGCACTACAGTTTAGAACACACTCCTGCAATGTTGCCTATAAAGTATAAGAATCTGTGTAAAATATTATGCCCTGGCAAGGTATTAATGGGGAGGGGGGAGAGGGGTCTATAAAACATTAAAACTGACATCACCAGAATGATGGTAACATTGAAACAGGCAGCAAACAGGCCATGTTTAATGCCGCATGCTGGGACTGAACTTGACATATCAGATGTCGAGTCCACAGTTCTAATCTGAGTAATCTTCTATCAAAAGAAACAACCAGCCCACTGATAAATGAACATCAATCATCTTATTTCTCTATTCTGGTGTTTAAATCACTGTACTGATTATAATATCATATTTACGAAAATGTACAATTTGAAACACACTTCCTTCTTCATCCAGTTCCAATAACCATGTATCTCGAAACAAATCATACACACAATGTACATGTATAATGAATTCTCCACTCTCTGCTGCTCATTCTTGATAAATCTGAATCACACAATACTTGGTGCATGCTTCTTCAAGTTCTTGTTCTAATAACTAAATAAGTAGCAATAAACAGTACCATGAACATGCTATAATCAAACAAACATGTTATAATCAAACAAATAGTTATAACAATATCATGGACATATGCCCTCACCCGGCTAATAAGAAGAAAGGTAGCCACATACATTGACAATATATGAAAAGTACTGAAATTTTTGTTTTATGAGAATCGGGTATGTTTATCAATTAAAAAGAAAAGACAAAATATGAATAAATACAGTAATACACGTAAGAAAAAATGTGTGTCACTGTTTATATTAGGAACGAAAAATAAAGTGCTCAAGCCATTAAAATCATGTGATCATCTGTATTATGTTACAGAAGGCAACGAATCTCATGATTCAGACAAATTACAACACAATCTATCTTATAATATACAGGCTGATTGCCTGTAACTGGGGAAAAAGCCCTGCTCATACTAAATGTCTCTATGTATCAAAGTAAATAAGCAATACTGTCACTAGTGTCAGTGTCAAGTAACAGTTTAAAACTGCTACAGACAGCTGTTATTGTTATTGTTGTTTAAAGCCCAGCCAACTGGGTAGAGCCATATCAGAGCTATTTATATATAACCATTTCAAAACATACCAACAGGAAAAAAAAAAAGTAAAAGAAAATTATACAACACATACACAAATCAATGGATTCGCACACATAATCTAAGGAGATACTCCTGCCGTTGACCACTCCATCCAATTTATCACACAGGGAATTTAATAAAAATCATATCCGAGTACAAACATAAACAAAATGAAGGACACTAAAACATGCATAAAAACAGGCCTAAGTTACCAAAAATTGCTTTGAACTGCTTACCTCATTTCCCTAGAACCAAAAAAATGCACTTAATACATGTATGTACCCAACTACCAATCCTGTGAGAAAGAACGCAAGACTTTATTAAACACATACAGGTGAATGGACCACCAAGGCAGAAAATGACAGAAAAAAAAAAAAATGACAGAAAGCAAGCAAAAGAACAAAGCAAAAGCTGACTGGTGCAACCAAATCAGGGCTATAACCGCTTCAAAACATACACAATACTTCAACAAGTAAAAAGGAAAAGAAAAGTAAGTACACATAATCAATGCACTTGCACACATAATCTAAGGAGATGCCTCTGGCACTGACAACTCTGTCCAATTTATCACACATGGGATTTAAAAAACATACCTCATTACCTGAGTATAGAATTAACATGTCTAAGGACACTAAACATATAAAAAAAAAGTGGGCCTGAAATGCTAAATTACTGAAAATTGCTTCCACATATTACATATCCCTATAGCCAAAAATGCACTTGTGATGAAATATCTGTGCAGAATTAACAATCCTAAGAGAAAGTACGAAAGACCTTACTGAACACAGGCATACTGGTGAATGGACCACCAAGGCAGAAAATAGCAAAGGAACAAGGCAGATACAATGAGAGTGACAGAAAAGAGGAAATTTCCAGCACAGAACTTCAAGGTGGGGATACTATTTATACTAAGAGTCCCCGGCATCCCTACTCTACAGACAACTGAACTTACCTGGTCACAGACAAGATCCCACTTCTTTTCATCATCATAACTCTTCAGCACTTTGGCTTTGTCTGGGGGTAAGTCCATAGAAGCCTGAAAAAAGAAACCTCCAAATCCAGAAAACAATTTAAAAGTACAGTTGTATAATCTGTATACAGTTTACAATACTGAACTATAATTCATTTAATCAAGTTCAACAGTACACATTCCCCATTTCTTGGCTTTCTCTCTTTTTTTTTCTTCTTCATTTTTGCACACATTCAGTGCCCCCATACAACATGACTCTGACTCCTTTCTTCACATGATTAATTGATTATAAGATTAGAAAGACCATTAGGACCAACACTTTGGCTGGTATTGGTACAACTAACAGACAATCCCAATGTCCAGAAAGACCTCAGGTAAAGCTTTTGCAGTCAGCTGGAGTACATGCAGAGAAAAACGAATGATGCATTCAGTTTCACTGCATCATGTGTTAGGAATTCATCATCAGCTGATCTGAAGGCTCTGCAGTACTTTCTTACTTCAGGTCATGGTTTAAGATTTGAAACTGGGTGAGTCAAAAAGTAATGCCTTTTTAATTAGTACAGGAACAATTACTGACACAGGAACATGTATCATACAACAAAATGAAGCTGATCTTCTGGGGATCATATCCCTGCTTCTCAACATAGCACCTTTCTCTCAATAGCAATGTTCCACCTTTGAATGAGGGCATGTATCCCTGCCTCGTAAAATTCTGATGACTGTGCAGTGTGCTTGGAGCCACGTCTTCACTGCAGTTTTCACTTCCCCGTCACTGGCATAATGTTTGCCTCTCAAACTCTCTTTCATGGGGCCGAAGAGATGATAGTCTGAAGGCGCTAAGTCTGGTGAGTATGGAGGATGCGGTAAAGTTGTCCACCCAAATGAGGCGATTGTCTCCCTTGTCCTGATGCTTGTGTTGGTCGAGCATTGTCATGCAGAAGGAGGACATTATCGATTTGCAAGTTGGGTCTCACTCGTCGGATTCTTGCTTTGAGCCTCCTCAGGGTCTTAATGTATGCCTCAGAGTTTATTGTTTCTCCTCTTGGCAAGAAATCAACCAGAATGACACCTTGAGCATCCCAAAAGACAATCGCCATTATTTTTCCAGCTGACTTTTCCGTCCTGAACTTTTTCTGTTTTGGTGATGTAGAGTGGCGCCATTCCATTGACTGCCTCTTTGATTCCGGTTCATAATGGTGAATCCATGTTTCGTCACCAGTAACGAGCCTTCCAAAGAAGACAACAACTTTGTTCAAGAAGTTCAGTGCAGGCGTTGACCCTGTCAGTCTTGCGTTCGGTAGTCAGCCCTCTCGGTACCCAACGGGCACACACTTTTGAAAACTCAAGTGATTCAACAATGTTATAAGCACTTCCATGGCTCACTTCAAGGTTTTCTGCCAACTCCTCAAGAGTTATGCACCTATCTTCTCTAATCAAAGCATCTACTTTTGCTTTATTGGCAGGATTCACAGAAGTGGATGGACGGCCAGGACGGGGTTTATCGGCTACGCTCGCAGTTCCCATCTTTTCATCATTCAGACTGCAGACCCACCTGCGAACATTGCTATTTATCTAAAGTATTCTCCTTATACACATTCTGTATTCATCTGTGAATGTTCACAGGGGTTTCCCCCTCAGCAACAAGGAATTCAATCACTGCTCTTTGTTTTTGACGCAGCTCTAAGCCATTTTGAATTTTCCTAACGAGTCTATGAACCGGAAACATACCAAACAAAACATTTCAGTCCGCAACAGTTATAATCATTTGTAACTGAGCAACATTTCAGGAAATTTTATCAAAACCTTCGTCTGATATAAATAAAAAGGCATTGCTTTTTGACTCACCCTCGTACCATAACTATTCCTTCACCACTAACTTGTGACTAAGTTTGTCATTTTCGACTACTGATTGTATGGCACAAACTCAACTGATTGAGCAATCATTCTATATGTATATTATATCAGTTACTCTGCTTACATATCAATTTGTACATGTATAAGTGAGAAAGAATGTTACGTCCTATCAACCAAAAACCGCTCATCCTTCTACTACAAGCTTGATGAGGAGATCCTCCAACATGTAGAGCAAAATCCATACCTGGGAGTACAAATATCGGCAGATTTAAAGTGGTCCACGCACATAACAAACATCTGCAAGAGGGCAAACACTACACTAGGATTCCTCCGTCGTAACTTGGGCAGCTGTCCCCAAGAGTGCCGCCGTACAGCCTACATCTCTCTAGTGCGGTCTGCCCTGGAGTACGGAGCCACTGTATGGGACCCGTACTTGGCAAAAGATCAGGATAGACTGGAGAGAGTACAGAGAAGGGCAGCATGCTTCATAAAGCAAGACTACAAGTACAAGTCTCAAAAACCAGGGTGCGTCACCAGGATGCTCCAAGAGCTTGGTCTGCCCTCTCTGCAGCAGCGAAGGACACACCAAAGGCTGGTAACACTATATAAAATAACAGAAGGTCAGGTTCCAGCCCTACCACCAGAAAAATACCTGACCCCAGTGGATAAGACCAAAAGGAAAATCAAAATGAAGACCTATGCAGACCACGTGGCAACAAACATCATTGCCAAACATGCATGTAACAACAGCCGTGGCCACAAAGTCCCCCAGACAAGGACAGAGCAGTGTGGATGCTCTTTCTTCACAAGGACTGTTGAAGACTGGAACAAGCTGGAGGAGGAGGTAGTGCAGGCACGCTCCGTCGCCGCATTTTCTGCAGCACTGGGCAGAGCAGCCTCAGCTGCCTCCCATAAATAAATCAACCCCTCCCTCTCCAGCCCCCCCCTCCAGCCCCACCCCCTCCACTCCCCCATCCCCCCACCCGACTAGGGAGATGCAGCGCCGCAACAGGACATCTTTGAGCTGAACTCGGGGTGTCCGTTGGGGCAGTAGTTTCCCTCCCCCCCTACACCCACCCCACCCAGTCGGACACAGCAAACTAACTATACGTCATGTTCTAAAAACTCAAGAAAAACTGTAGTTGAAACACCACTTAAATTAGTTATTTTCACTCATAAATAAATAAATAAGAAAAATTAAATTATTATAGTAAAAAAAAAAATAACATAAAATAAATGAGGACTACTTATTCAAATCAAGCCATGCGCTCCTACCACCCGCTGCGACGATATCCTGAAAAGGCTCCTGCAGCGGAATTATCCAGATCCAGACAGATCCAGATCCAGATGTGGGCATGTGTGTTTGATATATATCAGTGTTGCTCTATCACATATTATTACACTGTTTGTGTGTCCTATACAGTCTATATGTGCCATGTGCAGTGACTCCAACTGAATCTGGAGAATTTCATTATTATTAATATTATCATTTTCAACTGGAATAAGCCTTTAACAAGATTTATCATAATCATTACTGTTATTATTATTATTATCATCATCATTATTATCAATTGGAATAGGCCTTTACATTAAACCTCCCTCAATTCTCCCACCATCTCTTCCTATCCCTTGGCTATTACCAACATTCCCTTGGCTATTACCAACATCAAATTGTGTTCCCAATGTGTATACTGTTAACAATATACAGACTACAATATATTATTTATAACGCATCCACATGACATAGTATGGGATGCACATCTGTGCATCAAAGAATACTGGAATCCTTATGTCAGTATGTGTGATTGTGTGTGTGTGTGTGTGTGTGTGTGTGTGTGTGTGTGTGTGTGTGTGTGTGTGTGTGTGTGTGTGTTTGTATGTGTGTCGTGCATGTGCGTGAATGTGCGTAAATGATATGACTAAGTAAGAGTGTGTTAGAGAGAGAGAGAGAGAGAGACAATGACAATGATGCTTTATTTTCCAATGGTAAAAGTTATTGGTTAGAAGCCATTTTTCAAACTTGCTGTTGCTATTCTATACACATGACATTTGTCTACAGCAACAGAGAGAGAGAGAGAGACAGACAGACAGACAGACAGTGAGAGAGAGAGAGAGAGACAGTGAGAGAGAGAGACAGACAGACAGAGTATGTGTGTGTGTCTGTGTGTGTGATGATTCATTAAGGAGGGCTGAGTTCCAATAAAACTTGGCACAGCCCACAGAAATCTGAATCAGTAAAACAATGTATTTAGAAAAGTTATGCTGCCATGGTTGACAAATTCTGAGACATAGCCACACACAGCCCATATAATTAAATGATGACCACCCTCAGTGTATAACACACACACAGTGACACACACACACACACACAAACACACACACATATATAGATACATTTTTATACACACACACACACACACACACACCACACACACATATACATATATATATATATATATATATATATATATATATATATATATATGCCTAATGTATATGTATCTAGACAGCGAGAGAGGTAATGTCACTGTGCCAGACTATCACACTCACTAGGGCATGCACATCAAATGTGACCAAAACAAAAGTCAGAAGTCCAGACCTTGAGATACAATTATTTGAAAGTTTGAGACCCGACTGTACATGTTTTAGGCCATAGCGGTTCAACCACACTCATTTCATTCAATCATCACAGTGTCAGAGCTATCTTCTGTCAGTATCTGTGTGTGTCATCAACAAGCTGACTCTTGAGTTGGGAACGGCATAACAGTGAACGGCATAACAGTGACTAACTGAAGTGAAAAGTTAGCTTATTAATTTAAACTCTAAACTGAACATGACTACAAGTTTGATGTTTGTGAAAACAAGCCGTCAATTTACTTCCT
>CM060309.1:12580569-12600569 GCA_030674185.1 Monoplex corrugatus
CCGACTGTTCAGAGTAACGCTGGTGAAATTAAATCTGTTCTGTAGGCCTAATCCTTCTTTTTTTTTTTAATTTACACACACACACATGTATAATACACACACACACACACACACACACACACACACACACACACACACACACACACATATATAATATATATATATAATAATATATATATATGTTATATTATATATATAATATGCAATTTTCAAGTGGTGCATAACGAACCCGTCTGCCGTATCGCTTATGTGGGTGCGGACGTTAAACTCCAAATAAAACGAAAAACAAAGCTTATACATATACATTCATTTCTATGGTGCGTCTAGCACAAGAGACCAGTTTATTACTCCATCCGCGAAAAAAACAGAACCCGACCATAACCTAATATCTAGCTGAAGGAGTGAAGAAACATCCATGTCAGTCGGCCATTGAACCCTCATTAGTAAGAACTTCCTGTTTCCGAGACAGACGATTTTAATTGTTAGACCACCTCTCCCACACAGTCTCCTGGTGATCACTTCGAAATACGAATTCGTAATGAAGTACAGTAGATCTAGGTCTCTAAGCTAAGGAACCAGTCCCGGAAAAAGTTGATTTATTATGGATATAGCTCTCGTGAAAGTCAGAAATAACGGTGAACATATTAACACCAGCATCATCCAATACTCTGCACCAGTAAACGACAATGACGAATTTGATTATCGTACATCATCATCATCATCACCATCACCATCATCATCATCATCATCATCGTGTGCCCTGCCGCATGGCGCTGGTGATCATGGCCCTCTACACGAATCTATCTCCTGTTGCTGCAAGTACATCTCCCCCCTCTCTGTCCTCAGACAACCTGCAAGTCCGTCCAATATTTTCTCCCTGAGTCTACTTGGTGTTCTCTTTCCCTCCAGCTTTCCTGTTGTGACCAGGTGTTCTAATTCCCCTTTCCTCATAAAATGGCCTATAAATGTTCTTGTCTTTTCCTAATCGTTATAAATGATCTTCTTGTGTCTGCCTCCTTCAAGACTGTCTCGTTTGTTTTCTTTGCTGTCCACGGAACTCCCAACATTCTTCTTAGAAAACACATTTCAGCTGCCTCAATTTTGTTCTCACTTTGCGTGTTGACTGTCCACGCCTCACAACCGTACAACATTATAGGTTCTATATAACATTCAATAATTCTCTTTCTGATGTTAATTGATTGGCATTTGTTGGTAAGAATGCTTTTCATCTTCTTGAATGCTGTTTTGGTTGGCCGATTCTGCTGGCTATTTCTGATGTGCATCTACCGTCATGTGAGATGACCGTTCCCAGATATTTGAACTTATCCATAGGAAGTTTAAAAATAAACATCAAGATCTGAGCACATGTCAACATTTTTTTAAGAATTTGCCTTTCAAATTATATAAACAGAAGGAAAATATCAAACGACTGGACGAAAGGCATATTGTGAAGATTTTAAAGAAAGATACCGCGATAACCGCAAAAACTGGCGCGGAATTAGCCTTTTGCCAATCCCAAACAAAATCTTGCGAAAGCTGTCATTCAACGAATTTTACCTGCTCTAGACAAACAACTAAGGAAACAGCAAGTAGGTTTCCGGAAAGGAGAATGTACTGACCAAATATTCACCCGGAAAACTTAATTTTATTTGGTGCTGACAAAAACATGCGCACAGATTCAATATTTGACCTAATAATCATCTTCGGAAAAATGTTTACAAAAGTAACTCGAAAAAACATCTACCAGACACCATTTCTTTTACTAGATATCTTACCAAAAAAAAAATCAGATAGAAGAATAGCTGGAATTTACACGCTTTTGCCAGATGAAGTTTGATGTGACTTTCAGTTGAAGTTTGACAAAACGTTTTGCTTCTTTACGAGATGTATGCATTTCGTATGAACTGCCTGTTTATGTTTAAATATTTCTTTTATGTATAATTGATAGTGACTGTAAATTTATGCACATAGAACCTTTGTTGAAGATGTAGACGTTTTGCAGGCATTTTAAACTTTAAGTCTGATACAAATGGTCTTGCTTTGCTAATACGTTTATCGTTAAACTTGGCTGAAAACAAATACAAATAAATTTAAAAGATGCAAACAATTAACGAACACTAACAACAACTCAAATCTGAAACTGTATACATTAAATGACTTTGTATTGTTTAAAAAAACATATAACAGACTAGTAGATATGATGTATGTATATGAGTTTTGCTCATCCATTGCATATAAATCTTGTTCCGTTTTCTCAATGATATCGTAATCATGTTCAGCAATCATTGTCTTTATTTGTGTTTTGTCAAAAACAAATTAAAATCAAGTTTGAAAAAAAAAATCTTCAGCCCGTGTAGTAGGCTTATTATCAAACAATGCATACAACAACAGAAACAGCTCTATGTCAACTCTGTGGACTTAGAAAAGGCTTTTGACAGCATACATAGGGACAGTTTACTCGGAGCATACGGGATCCCACAACAGATCGGCCTCCTCATCAAAAGTTTCATACCAACTTCACTTGTGCAGTAGAAAATTAGAAAACAGTGAACACGATTTCGAAGTACAGACAGGTGTAAGACAAGGATGTGTAATGTCAACAGTACTCTTCAAGTCAGCCATTGACTTGGTGATGAGACGACTACTGAGAACTATGCAAGAAACATCAGATAGAATCTCATTTCAACACTTTTCTTTGCATACAATCCGGCACTGGTCTTCCAAAGTCACCAGAACATGAAGAAGGAAATATCACGTCTCACTATCTCTGTACAACAAGTAAGCCTGAAGATTAGTAGGAAGAAAACAGAGGTCATGACACGGAACAATCAAGCTGTTCGCCCGTCCAAGTAGATGAAACACACTTAATACACACATAAATAGTTCATCTATCTAGGCAGCATCGTCAGACACAAAGGAGGAGCGGGCAGTGACAATAACAGCCGTCCAAATAAAGCCAGAAATATCTTTAGAACGTTGAACAACGTGTGAAGGTGCCCTCTGTACAACAACAACACAAAGTTGAGGTGTGTGTCCTTTCCACCCTATTTTACAGCTCAGGTTGTTGGATGATGATAAAAAGCGACCTTACCTAACTATCAACATCACACACGAAGAACATCAGAGAACCATGCAACTCCTCTGACTCATCGCCATGTCCAACAACAATTACTATCAGCATCACGAAGAAGAGAAAGAAGAGAGAAGAAGAGAGGAGAGAGAGAGGAGGAAGGAAGAGAAAAAAAGAGAGAAGAGAGAGAGAGAGAAGAGAGAGAGAGAAGAGAGAGAAGAAGAAAAGAGAAAGAAGAGGAGAGAAGAAGAGAAGAGAAGAGAGAGGAAGATTCTAACACTAACACACGAAAGATAGAGATAATTGGCACATCATCTGAAGAACGCAAGAAAGGAAGACCAAAAACTTTGGGGACGAATAGTAGAAGAGAACATCAAGGCACTGAAACACATTGTGTATTATACAGAGGCCAGTCCAGGACAGACAGAAGTGGGGGATCCTTGTTGCTGCCCTACATGACAATGGCATAATAGGCTTTAACCCTTTGACTTCCGCACCCTGTCCACTGCCATCCTGCACTGCCAACCATGCTAGCAAAGCAAACACTTAACCCTTTGACTCCCGTACCCTGTCCACCGTCACCCTGCACTGCCAACCATGCTAGCAAAGCAAAAGCTTAACCCTTTTGACTCCCGTACCCTGTTCACTGCTATCCTGCAATGCCAACCATGCTAGCAAAGCAAAAACTTAACCCTTTGACTCCCGTATCCAGTCCACCGCCATCCTGCACTGCCAACCATGCTAGCAAAGCAAACACTTAACCCTTTAACTCCCGCACCCTGTCCACCGCCATCCTGCACTGCCAACCATGCTAGCAAAGCAAAACCTTAACCTTTTGAATCGCGCACCCTGTCCACTGCCATTCTCCATTGCCAACCATGCTAGCAAAGCACAAACTTAACCCTTTGATTCCCTCACCATATCCACCAGGTTGCTGGGTAGGGTGTGGGAGTCAAAGGGTTAAATCAAACAAAATAAGATCCCTGTGTGGATTGCACTCAGCAGTCCTGTGGACCTATCACTTTTAGAGAAAAAAAGTGCAATCTTTCTCTTTCTTGTGGTAGACCTATGTTGTTATTTTAACAAAAAAAATGAGACATCTACCAGACAGTAGGCAATATCTAGATAATCTTCTCTTAAAATGGAGAAAATTCCCTGCCCGATATACCATAGATATTTATAAACATGCGTCTGGATTCGCAAATAGAACATGGCATCTCTAAGTCTTAACCCTTTGACTCCCTCACCCTATCCACCAGCATCCTGCACTGTCAGCCATGACAGCAAAGCAGAAAATTAACCCTTTGACTCCCTCACCCTATCCACCAGCTTCTTGTTGGAAATTGGTGGAAAGAGTAAGGGAGTGGGAGGATTGAGTTTTTGCAGCTGGCAAATAGGGTGTGGGGGTGAAAGGGTTAGGTTTAAATTGAAATCAAATTGTTTTGCCTTAAGGAACAAAACAAAACAAAAATACCAAAAAAGAATTAGAACGCGAATTTGATACAACCAGACAAGACAGGCGCAAATTTTCGGTCAATTAGCCTTTGTCAAGCGGAGACGAAGCAGCAGGGAAGTTTCAGTCTTTTTCTCACTCTGGACGAAGCAGCAGGGAAGTTTCAGTCTTTTCTTCTAATTTTTGTCTTTGTGTTTCTTCTAATTTTTGTCTTTGGTGTTTTTCGTTTGTGATCTTACGTCTACGCTTGACAATTGGCTGAAAATTTGTGCGTGTCTTGTCTGGTTGTATCAAATACGCGTTCTGATTCTTTTATCGATTTAAAAAAAAAAATTTTTTCTGGTTCCTGTTTGCTTGAACGCGGGCAGTGTCTCTTGTTTTTGTTTTGCCTTAGTTGAACCCTTTGACTCCCGCACCCTGTCCACCAGCTTCCTGCATTGCTGACCATGCTAGCAAAGCAAACACTTAACCATTTGACTCCTGCACCCTGTCCACCAGCTTCCTGCATTACCAGCCATGCTAGCAAAGCAAAAACTTAACCCTTTGACTCCTGCACCCTGTCCACCAGCATCCTGCATTGCTGACCATGCTAGCAAAGCAAAAACTTAACCCTTTGACTCCCGCACCCTGTCCACCAGCATCCTGCATTGCTGACCATGCTAGCAAAGCAAACACTTAACCCTTTGACTCCTGCACCCTGTCCACCAGCATCCTGCATTACCAGCCATGCTAGCAAAGCAAAAACTTAACCCTTTGATTCCGTCATTCTTTCCACCAGCTTCGTACAGGAAGCTGGTGGAAAGGGTGATGGAATCAAAGGGTAAAGTTTTTGCTGTTGGTAGACAGGGTGCGGGAGTCAAAGGGTTAAAGAGAAATGACACTGTTTTCCTTCCTCATTTGTCGTGACCTATATTCGACCTTTACCCAAGCCCCTACTGTCTACCCCCACTCTTACTTTCATCTCGTCACCTTCACTAATTCTCAGTACAGCTTGTCACTAGTGGACCGAGAACCAATAATAAACCCAGGCATTGGCACAGGGCCTCAAAGGAATTATTTCACGTGAAGGCACGGGCTTGTATTAACATCCGTGGATAAAGTAAGAAGCGCTGCTTTGATATTACACAGAACGCTGAAGAAAGTGTAAATGAAAGTAGCAGAACCTGCTAGAAGCTGCGAAAACACTAGGGACAAACGGGCAAAATCACGACAGAAAGTTTACAGATCCGACATGCTGTTATTGAAGGGACGATTCACCAGGTGCTAACCGCTGTGTTAGAAGTTCCGGGCTCCACGCTTAAGACGATCGTCATACTTCTTCCCAATACCTGGCGATCAGTCATGCATGTGTTTGTGTGTGTGTATGTATTCACACGCGCGCACGTATGTGTGTGATGTGTAAGTGTGCGCATACATGTTTGTGTAGTGAAAGCCACTCAGACGTTTTTACATCGTAATGTAATGTATAAATAGTATCCTTTGATCATGTTTTTTTTTTAAATATCGAAAGGGAAGGGTGAGATTTGAATTTTGGAAGCTGTTTTGTGGTAAAGTTGAGGTGTGTGTTGTGTGTGTGTGTGTATGTTGTGTGTGTGTGTGTGTGTGTGTGGTGTGCGTGCGTGCGTGCGTGCGTGTGTGTGTGCGCGCGCGCGCGTGCGTGTGTGTGAGAGAGAAAGAGAGAGAGAGAGAGAGAGAGAAGAGAGAGAGAGAGAGAGAGAGAGACTACAATTAAAACAGAGATTTGTTTGCATCTTCTTTGCCAGTCTGTAACACTGGTTTCAGTGGCATAGCTCCAAAAGTTTTGTCTGGCCACCAGGTAGATCTAAGGAGAAAATATTGGACGGACTTGCAGGGTGTCTGGGGACAGAGAGGGTCGAGGATGTACTAGCGGCAACAAGGGATAGATACATATGGAGGGCCATCATGGCCAACGCCATGCAGCAAGGCACATGATGATGATGATGATGATGATGATGATGATGATGATGATGATGATGATGATGATGATGATGAGCTCCAAAAGTCCACACACCTGAACCCTCTATTATGTCTATACGCTGCTTTCGAAGAACTAAGGATTGCAAGGGATGTTACATGATTCAACTGCTGTCGATGGTGTGCAGAAATGAGCTGTAAGAAAACACACCTCACCGAGTGTGATGCCACCTCGAAGATATATAATGTAACAGCCAAGTCACTTGCGTTCTTTTCTGCTCGTGATTCTAGTTCCACTTCCACCCCAGACAACCTCCATCTACCCACACTCTTTCTTTCTCCTATCACAATCGTTATACCATTAGTTTTCGCCGTGATCATACTGATCACTTATCACTATCAGTCACTATTTGTTCCGAGAAGCAATAAGCCAGGCAGAACTGTTTGAGGGTGATTATTTGGATGAATTCACGGGCTTGTGTTGAACCTGAGGGTGAAGTGAAAAGTGGTGGCTTTGTTAACACACGGTAAGCTGAAGAAAATGTGAAAATGAAAGCAGAAGAAAGTTGTGAGAATCTATGAAGACGCGAGGGACAAAAAAAAAAAAAATCCCATCAAAATCACAACAGAAGGCTGACGGACCTGAAATACTGTTATTGAAGGAACAGGTGGTCAGGTGCTAACTGTCGTGTTAGGAGACTGGTCTGGAAACTCACAATGATTTTCACACCTTGTTTTAATACTGGCGTCCTCTCATGTGTACACTTTGCAATAGGTCAGTTGATGAAGCGTAGAGCTCACATGTTCTGAGCTACGAAATAGAATACTTTATACTAAGCCTCCAATCAACAACAACCGTTCAGATAAAGAGCTATACTACATTATTTCCCCCTCCCCTCCCTTAACACTCCAGGGTAGGGAAAATTCCTTTACGTCACTGGAATACGTTTATGAAATACTATCGCCAAAGATCTCCATGGAAGTGGTTGAAGAAAGCGCAATTAAGGTCGTATTGGGCGCAGGGCATGACGGGATATGGAATGTGAGAGTTCTTTCACAATGAAGAGAAAGAGCATGATGGTGAAGATGTTACGCAGTGTCATTGCTGATTGATATTGTTTGACACGATTCCGTTTTATGCTTTCCATTACAACATATCCTGGCATCAACAGGGCGTGAGAGACGCCTACGTCTGTGGTGCTGTCCAGAAAAATAAAGCCACATCCTCGGTGATGCAGCCATGGGCTGGCTAACACTCGAATGTGTGGTCCCAGTTTTCCTGGCTCAGCTTACAGCACAATCAATTCAAGAACCAGAAAAAAAAACACGAAACAAGAATCATAACGTGTATTTCATACAACTAGACAAGACAGGCGCAAATTTTCTGCCAACTGGCCTTTGCCAAGCGTAAGACACAAACAAACAAACACCAAATACAAAAATTAGGACAAAAAGACTGAAACTTCCCTGCTGCTTGGTCTAGTGTGAGAAAAGGACTAAACCCGACTAAATCAATTCAAGATAAAAAAAAAATTGTGACTTAAAAAAAAAAAAAGCTGATTTGAGCTAATGGGCTGATGGGAATCCAAACATACGACCTTCCATTTGTCATTCCATTTTTGAGATATAGTGATTGGTTGTGACCATCTGATCTGATAACCACTATGGTTGCTGGAAGGACTGATGGGACACATCAGGAGGTTGGTCCATTCTTTGATATTTGATGCCCAGCTCTTTTTCTGTGGATCTCAGTGAAGGCTCCTCTCCCACGAAGTATGGTCTTGGGTAGTGTGTCGTGGCCAAACCAAGCAAGATTGTGTCGCTGATAATTATTGCCAGAAATGGTTTCTGTGAACCCAACAAGGCGAATTATTGCTAGAAAAGATTCCTTTGAGCTCACCACAGCGACTGATCACATGGTGACAGGAGTGTAGGCTACCAACCATTTGTCAGATCTCATCTGAGACATGTCATCTCAAAGCTTGTGATCTTTCTCTTAGGGTTTTGTTTAGAGTCCATCATGGCACTGGTAAGTCACTGTGGGAACAAAGATCGTGCCGATAAACCTGGCTTTTGTTTCGTTAGGGATGCTTGGTGCTCCAGAAGGGGTGAAAATTGGTAAATTGTCAACAGTTGCCTTTTTGCTGGCCTATGGTTTCAGTATCTCTTCCTTTTTCCACCTTCGATAAATAAGCTTTCCAAGTCCCTATAATGTTAACTGTAGTGAAGTTCTTGCCCTTTCATTTTGATTTCCAGTTTGTCTGGTCTTCATCCTAACGACGTAACGTCTGTCTTGCTGGTTCCGATTTTCATGCCAGTTACAGCTATTGTTTGAATTATTTGTAAGCATTTGAGCTGTGATTTGCCGTAGTTCATGATCTTTTTGTCTTCATCAGTTATTAGTTTCTTAAAAACTTCTGGATCAGGATAAGCATATCGAGGAATTATTTTCCATGTAAATAAGAAAAGGAGTGGAGATCAAAATATCCTTGTTGGCTCCCATTTGTTACGTTGAACCAGTTGGAAAGTCCTCCAAAGCATGATTCTGTTCGCAACGATCGATTGCCTTTATATAAAAAAAATCTACAAAAAATGAGGTGGGGTTCTTGCTATTATGGTTTCTCGCAAAGTTGACGAAATAGTCCAACGGTCTGTACTTTACCTCCTCTGAGCATCTTCCCATGCGATGGCTTACAATGAGTACCCACAGGTAGTTGTGAAGCGTGATGACGTGGCGGCTATTGAAGGAAAGGCTTTTATCACATTGTAACGCAGCAATCAACACATCGCTGCGGAGATAAAACACCGCGAAGCCGCGATAATTGGGTCTTTGTTCTCGGTTCTCCTTACTCAGAGTCTGTCCAGCCACACGGACAGGGGGCAAAGATTTGGTGACGAGGCTACGATGTGATGATGTCTTCTGCACCCGGTACAATTAATCACAGCCATAGAGATCTGTGCAATTAATAGGTCCAAAGCATTACAGTGTTTTCTTATCTTTTTGCTAATATCCGCCGAAGATTGACCTCTCTCTCTCTCTCTCTCTCTCTCTCTCTCTCTCTCTCTCTCTCTCTCTCTCTCTCTCTCTCTGTGTGTGTGTGTGCGTGTGCGTGTGCGTGTGCGTGTATGTGTGTGAGTGTATATGTGCGGGCGCACATGTGTGTGCGCATGCTGGCAAAGTTACTCCCAAAATTTGAGCAACACTCTCAATAACGCATTTCATATCATGGCGTCAACCAAGCCTGAGAGATACAGACAGTGTGATATTGGTAATGAGGCAGATGAGACTCGATGGAGAGGTTCCAGTCTTGTCAGTGGATCGAAAAATCTTGCAACATTTCTTCTTTCATTGGCTAATCATTTTCTTGTTGGTCATACTTGTTGCATGTTCTGCAGCCTATAAAATGTCCAGTAAAATGAGTGATTTTGTTATGCCATATGAGTCACAGCCTGTAAAATGTCCAGTAAAATGAGTGCTTTTGTTCTGCCATATGAGTCACAGCCTATAAAATGTCCTGTAAAATGAGTGATTTTGTTCTGCCATATGAGTCACAGGCTGTAAAATGTCCTGTAAAATGAGTGATTTTGTTCTGCCATATGAGTCACAGCCTATAAAATGTCCAGTAAAATGAGTGATTTTGTTATGCCATATGAGTCACAGCCTATGAAATGTCCAGTAAAATGAGTGATTTTTGTTCTGCCATATGAGTCACAGCCTATAACATGTCTCAGTAAAATGAGTATTTTTTCTAGCCATATAGTCACAGCCTATAAAATGTCCATAAAATGAGTGCTTTTTTTGCATTATGAGTCACAAGCTGTAAAATGTCCAGTTAAAATGAGTAGATTTTTGATTATGCCATATGAGTTCACAGCCTATAAAATGTCCAGTAAAATGAGTGCTTTTTTGTTCTGTCCGTAATGGTCACAGCCTATAAATATCCAGTAAAATGAGTTTAATTTTTCTGCCAATATGAGTCACAGGCATGTAAAATGTCCAGTAAAATGAGTGATTTTGTTCTGCCCTTATGATCACAGCCTATGAATGTCAGTAAAATGAGTGATTTTGTTCTGCCAATATGAGTCACAGCCTATAAATGCTCTGTAAAATGAGTGATTTTGTTTCTGCCATATGAGTCACGGGATACCGTGCTTAAGAGCCACGTTGTTGCATATTACTGAGGTATAGTGTGACATTGTTAGATTGTTAAGATTTATATACACTTCATAAGATTGAACAGCGCGTGCGTCTACACCAACACACACACACACAACACACATACACACACCCACACACACACAACCACACACAACACACAACACACACAATATATGTTATACTAGATGTATATATATTAAACACTATATACATAACTATATATAACACTACATATATTGCTATATATAGTTGCACACACACACACACACACACACACACCAACACACACACACACACACACACACACACACCAAATTATATATATAATATATATATATATATATATATAATATTTAATATATATCATTATTATTTATGGGGGTGCAAAGTAGGTATACAGTTATGAAAAAAGAAAACCTACAATACTCATTGCTTTATTATACAAACAGGTGAAGTATTGCATATACATGTATAACAGCACAGCCTTAATCCCTCAGATACTCAAACTGCTTGCCGTCGGTATTCACACACTCCTCTATTCGATGCGGAATTAAGCATTAAAATAATGATGTGATACTTACTGTATACCGACCTTTGCACCACCCCCCTATATTATATATACTCCTATATTAGATATATAATTATATAATCTTTTAGATATCTATAATTTATAAACTTATTATATTCAATGTTATCACTCATGAATAACTACACACCTACACACACACAGCACACACACACACCACAACCACACCCACAATTACACCACTTCTATATTGTATAAATATTTATATACGTACTATCTAGATTCTGTCCAGACAATGGTCATCACACACACACACACACATCACACACACAACACACACACACACACCACACAGCACTCACAGCACACACACACTAACACCCAACAAAATTTTTTCCGTCTAATCACATGTATGTGCATAGATGTTAAAAGAAAGAACGAACGAACCACACATGTGCTACCACACACACAACGTATACACAACATACACACACACGTACACGTACACTGTACACCACACACACACACACACAATCACACACACAGACACCACACACACACACACACACCCACACACACACACACACACACACGTCACACACACAACAAAAAACTGAGTGATAAGTTTTACTCACCGTTACACTAGTTCAAGGTGACAAAGAGTTGTTAGCGGCTGTTTTCGGCTTTTCAAATACGGTAACTCTAGTCATTATGTAGCAGCTAGCTCAAAGGATACAGTGTTTTCTAAGATTCTGTCATTCAATGTGGTTTATTCACGCTTCTAGATTCTCCTGTGCCCAAAAGTTTTCACGCATTTCTAATCATTCCAATGTTGGTTTACCTTGCATCGCAAATGATAGATACATTTAATTCGTACACTGTTGCCAATAAAGTTTTCTACAGGCAGAATTTCTATCATTCCAAATGTGGTTTACTTGCCATCGCAAAGATAAGATAAACATATTCGTACACTGTTCCCAAAAGTAACTTACAGAAGTTACTATCAGACAAGATGTTGTACCTCAGAGGGGCAGGCATTAGCATGAACTGTTATCAATGGGAAAATACTGTAACAGATGCAGGTAATCTTCAGATTACTCCATTGGCGTTAAGTTTTTATAGAGCCTTCAGTATGGAGTACAGATACCTATCAATTCTGTCCTCAGATGGTTTATCACGTCCTTTCTAGATTCTGTCCTCAGATGGGTTTATCACGTCCTTTCTAGATTCTGTCCTCAGATGGGTTATCACGTCCTTTCTAGATTCTGTCCTCAGATGGGTTTATCACGTCCTTTCTAGATCTGTCCTCAGATGGGTTTATCACGTCCTATTCCTAGATTTCACGTCCTCAGATCTGCTCAGATGTATCATTTCTAATCTGTCCTCAATGGGTATCACGCTTTCTAGATTCTGTCCTCAGATGGGTTTATCACGTCCTTTCTAGATTCTGTCCTCAGATGGGCTATCACGTCCTTTCTAGATTCTGTCCTCAGATGGGTTATCACGTCCTTTCTAGATTCTGTCCTCAGATGGGTTTATCACGTCCTTTCTAGATTCTGTCCTCAGATGGGTATCACGTCCTTTTAGATCTGTCCTCAGACTGGGTATCACGTCCTTTCTAGATTCTGTCCTCAGATGGGCGTATCACGTCCTTTCTAGATTCTGTCCTCAGATGGGTTTATCAGTCCTTTCTAGATTCTGTCCTAGATGGTTATCACCCTTTCTAGATTCTGTCCTCAGATGGGTTTATCACGTCCTTTCTAGATTCTGTCCTCAGATGGGTTTATCACGTCCTTTCTAGATTCTGTCCTCAGATGGGTTTATCACGTCCTTTCTAGATTCTGTCCTCAGATGGGTTTATCACGTCCTTTCTAGATTCTGTCCTCAGATGGGTTTATCACGTCCTTTCTAGATTCTGTCCTCAGATGGGTTTATCACGTCCTTTCTAGATTCTGTCCTCAGATGGGTTTATCACGTCCTTTCTAGATTCTGTCCTCAGATGGGTTTATCACGTCCTTTCTAGATTCTGTCTTCAGATGGGTTTATCACGTCCTTTCTAGATTCTCCCTTCAGATGGGTTTATCACGTCCTTTCTAGATTCTGTCCTCAGATGGGTTTATCACGTCCTTTCTAGATTCTGTCCTCAGATGGGTTTATCACGTCCTTTCTAGATTCTCCCTTCAGATGGGTTTATCACGTCCTTTCTAGATTCTGTCCTCAGATGGGTTTATCACGTCCTTTCTAGATTCTGTCCTCAGATGGGTTTATCACGTCCTTTCTAGATTCTGTCCTCAGATGGGTTTATCACGTCCTTTCTAGATTCTCCCTTCAGATGGGTTTATCACGTCCTTTCTAAATTCTCCCTTCAGATGGGTTTATCACGTCCTTTCTAGATTCTGTCCTCAGATGGGTTTATCACGTCCTTTCTAGATTCTCCCTTCAGATGGGTTTATCACGTCCTTTCTAGATTCTGTCCTCAGATGGGTTTATCACGTCCTTTCTAGATTCTGCCTTCAGATGGGTTTATCACGTCCTTTCTAGATTCTCCCTTCAGATGGGTTTATCACGTCCTTTCTAGATTCTGTCCTCAGATGGGTTTATCACGTCCTTTCTAGATACTGCCTTCAGATGGGTTTATCACGTCCTTTCTAGATTCTGTCCTCAGATGGGTTTATCACGTCCTTTCTAGATTCTCCCTTCAGATGGGTTTATCACGTCCTTTCTAGATTCTGTCCTCAGATGGGCGTATCACGTCCTTTCTAGATTCTGTCCTCAGATGGGTTTATCACGTCCTTTCTAGATTCTGTCCTCAGATGGGTTTATCACGTCCTTTCTAGATTCTGTCCTCAGATGGGCGTATCACGTCCTTTCTAGATTCTGTCCTCAGATGGGTTTATCACGTCCTTTCTAGATTCTGTCCTCAGATGGGTTTATCACGTCCTTTCTAGATTCTGTCCTCAGATGGGTTTATCACGTCCTTTCTAGATTCTGTCCTCAGATGGGTTTATCACGTCCTTTCTAGATTCTGTCCTCAGATGGGTTTATCACGTCCTTTCTAGATTCTGTCCTCAGATGGGTTTATCACGTCCTTTCTAGATTCTGTCCTCAGATGGGTTTATCACGTCCTTTCTAGATTCTGTCCTCAGATGGGTTTATCACGTCCTTTCTAGATTCTCCCTTCAGATGGGTTTATCACGTCCTTTCTAGATTCTCCCTTCAGATGGGTTTATCACGTCCTTTCTATATTCTGCCTTCAGATGGGTTTATCACGTCCTTTCTAGATTCTGTCCTCAGATGGGTTTATCACGTCCTTTCTAGATTCTGTCCTCAGATGGGTTTATCACGTCCTTTCTAGATTCTGTCCTCAGATGGGTTTATCACGTCCTTTCTAGATTCTGTCCTCAGATGGGTTTATCACGTCCTTTCTAGATTCTGTCCTCAGATGGGTTTATCACGTCCTTTCTAGATTCTGTCCTCAGATGGGTTTATCACGTCCTTTCTAGATTCTGTCCTCAGATGGGTTTATCACGTCCGTTCTAGATTCTGTCCTCAGATGGGTTTATCACGTCCTTTCTAGATTCTCCCTTCAGTTGGGTTTATCACGTCCTTTCTAGATTCTGTCCTCAGATGGGTTTATCAGGTCCTTTCTAGATTCTGTCCTCAGATGGGTTTATCACGTCCTTTCTAGATTCTGTCCTCAGATGGGTTTATCACGTCCTTTCTAGATTCTCCCTTCAGATGGGTTTATCACGTCCTTTCTAGATTCTGTCCTCAGATGGGTTTATCACGTCCTTTCTAGATTCTGTCCTCAGATGGGTTTATCACGTCCTTTCTAGATTCTCCCTTCAGATGGGTTTATCACGTCCTTTCTAGATTCTGTCCTCAGATGGGCGTATCACGTCCTTTCTAGATTCTGTCCTCATATGGGTTTATCACGTCTTTTCTAGATTCTGTTCTCAGATGGGTTTATCACGTCCTTTCTAGATTCTGTCCTCAGATGGGCGTATCACGTCCTTTCTAGATTCTGTCCTCAGATGGGCGTATCACATCCTTTCTAGATTCTGTCCTCAGATGGGCGTATCACATCCTTTCTAGATTCTGTCCTCAGTTGGGCGTATCACGTCCTTTCTAGATTCTGTCCTCAGATGGGTTTATCACGTCCTTTCTAGATTCTGTCCTCAGATGGGTTTATCACGTCCTTTCTAGATTCTGTCCTCAGATGGGTTTATCACGTCCTTTCTAGATTCTGTCCTCAGATGGGTTTATCACGTCCTTTCTAGATTCTGTCCTCAGATGGGTTTATCACGTCCTTTCTAGATTCTGTCCTCAGATGGGTTTATCACGTCCTTTCTAGATTCTGTCCTCAGATGGGTTTATCACGTCCTTTCTAGATTCTCCCTTCAGATGGGTTTATCACGTCCTTTCTAGATTCTGTCCTCAGATGGGTTTATCACGTCCTTTCTAGATTCTGTCCTCAGATGGGTTTATCACGTCCTTTCTAGATTCTGTCCTCAGATGGGTTTATCACGTCCTTTCTAGATTCTCCCTTCAGATGGGTTTATCACGTACTTTCTAAATTCTCCCTTCAGATAGGTTTATCACGTCCTTTCTAGATTCTGTCCTCAGATGGGTTTATCACGTCCTTTCTAGATTTTGTCCTCAGATGGGTTTATCACGTCCTTTCTAGATTCTGTCCTCAGATGGGTTTATCACGTCCTTTCTAGATTCTGTCCTCAGATGGGTTTATCACGTTCTTTCTAGATTCTGTCCTCATATGGGTTTATCACGTCTTTTCTAGATTCTGTTCTCAGATGGGTTTATCACGTCCTTTCTAGATTCTGTCCTCAGATGGGCGTATCACGTCCTTTCTAGATTCTGTCCTCAGATGGGCGTATCACGTCCTTTCTAGATTCTGTCCTCAGATGGGCGTATCACGTCCTTTCTAGATTCTGTCCTCAGATGGGCGTATCACGTCCTTTCTAGATTCTGTCCTCAGATGGGTTTATCACGTCCTTTCTAGATTCTGTCCTCAGATGGGCGTATCACGTCCTTTCTAGATTCTGTCCTCAGATGGGCGTATCACATCCTTTCTAGATTCTGTCCTCAGATGGGTTTATCACGTCCTTTCTAGATTCTGTCCTCAGATGGGCGTATCACGTCCTTTCTAGATTCTGTCCTCAGATGGGTTTATCACGTCCTTTCTAGATTCTGTCCTCAGATGGGTTTATCACGTCCTTTCTAGATTCTGTCCTCAGATGGGTTTATCACGTCCTTTCTAGATTCTCCCTTCAGATGGGTTTATCACGTCCTTTCTAGATTCTGTCCTCAGATGGGTTTATCACGTCCTTTCTAGATTCTCCCTTCAGATGGGTTTATCACGTCCTTTCTAGATTCTGTCCTCAGATGGGCGTATCACGTCCTTTCTAAATTCTGTCCTCAGATGGGTTTATCACGTCCTTTCTAGATTCTGTTCTCAGATGGGTTTATCACGTCCTTTCTAGATTCTGTCCTCAGATGGGTTTATCACGTCCTTTCTAGATTCTGTCCTCAGATGGGTTTATCACGTCCTTTCTAGATTCTGTCCTTAGATGGGTTTATCACGTCCTTTCTAGATTCTCCCTTCAGATGGGTTTATCACGTCCTTTCTAGATTCTGTCCTCAGATGGGTTTATCACGTCCTTTCTAGATTCTGTCCTCATATGGGTTTATCACGTCCTTTCTAGATTCTCCCTTCAGATGGGTTTATCACGTCCTTTCTAGATTCTGTCCTCAGATGGGTTTATCACGTCCTTTCTAGATTCTGTCCTCAGATGGGTTTATCACGTCCTTTCTAGATTCTCCCTTCAGATGGGTTTATCACGTCCTTTCTAGATTCTCCCTTCAGATGGGTTTATTACGTACTTTCTAAATCCTCCCTTCAGATGGGTTTATCACGTCCTTTCTAGATTCTGTCCTCAGATGGGTTTATCACGTCCTTTCTAGATTCTGTCCTCAGATGGGTTTATCACGTCCTTTCTAGATTCTGTCCTCAGATGGGTTTATCACGTCCTTTCTAGATTCTCCCTTCAGATGGGTTTATCACGTCCTTTCTAGATTCTCCCTTCAGATGGGTTTATCACGTCCTTTCTAGATTCTGTCCTCAGATGGGTTTATCACGTCCTTTCTAGATTCTCCCTTCAGATGGGTTTATCACGTCCTTTCTAGATTCTCCCTTCAGATGGGTTTATCACGTCCTTTCTAGATTCTGTCCTCAGATGGGTTTATCACGTCCTTTCTAGATTCTGTCCTCAGATGGGTTTATCACGTCCTTTCTAGATTCTCCCTTCAGATGGGTTTATCACGTCCTTTCTAGATTCTGTCCTCAGATGGGTTTATCACGTCCTTTCTAGATTCTGTCCTCAGATGGGTTTATCACGTCCTTTCTAGATTCTGTCCTCAGATGGGTTTATCACGTCCTTTCTAGATTCTCCCTTCAGATGGGTTTATCACGTCCTTTCTAGATTCTGCGCTCAGATCACGTCATCTCTGCATTCATGATGACGTGTATGCGTGTGTGTGTGTGTGTGTGTATGTGTGTGTGTGTGTGTGTGTATGTGTGTGTGTGTATATGTGTGTGTGTTTCCTGTTTGCTGTTTGCTGTTGTTGTTGTTGTTGTTGCCATTGTTGTCGGCCATCATGTGTGTGGATATGGATGTGTATGTATGATTGTACGTGTGTATGTCTCTGTGCGGGCATGTTGTACGGATGCAAAAACTGGACAATGAACAAGCAAAGCCAGAACAAAATTGAGGCAGCTGAAATGTTGTTTCTAAGAAGGATTGTAAGAGTTCAATGGACAACAAAGAAAACAGACGAGACAGTCTAGAAGGAAGCAAACACAAGAAGAACATTAATGAAGAAAATTAGGAAAAGACAAACAACATTAATAGGACATTTTACGAGGCAAGAGAAATCTGAGCACCTAGTCACAATAAAAAGCTAGAGGGAAAAATATCACCAGCTAGACCCGGGGAGAACATTTTATACAGTTTTGCAGAGTTGATGAGGACAGGGGGTGTGAGAAATATACTTTCAGCACACAAAAGATAGAGTTGTATGGAGGACCATGATAGCCAACGCCACGCGGTAAGGCATATGATGATGATGATGATGACGAGGAATCCGTCAGATAACTACGAATCATTTGGCCCGATAGTCCAGCCCCATGCTGATAATTCAGGGGTCTTGGGTTCCACCTTGGGATGGGCCATAGTTTTTAAATGACTGCCAAAGCTGACTGACTCTCGTTTGGTTGACAGGGCCATGGGCCCTTCATCTGATGTTTGGAGTTTAATCCCAGCCAGCAACATGAAAATGAAAAACAAAACAAAAACAAAACTGGCCCGTTGCCTGCCCAAAACCAAATGAATGCTCCAACCATTCTGGTGGTGTCAACTTAGTCGTTTCTTAGGTCTCATTCTTACCCTCTAAGCCAACCCCCACCCCTAATCCCCATTCCAAGACCTTGACAGCACACAGGGTTATGCACAGGCTTATGGAGTCTGCCGAATAATTAATGTCAGATTTTGACGGAGCGCCTATGGAACTGTCTGAGTGTGACACATTTTCTTGAACAAACTCCAGACCCCAGAGTTTTATTTTTATTGTTATTGTTGCTGAAAGCCCAGCCGACTGCGTAGAGCCATATCAGGGCTATAACCGTTTCAATACACACATACAGTGTTTCAACAGAAGAAAAAGGAACAGAAAATTGAGTACACATATCAGTCGATGCATTCGCGCACATAATCTAAGGGGATGCCCATGGCGTTGACCACTGTGTCCAATTTATCAAACAGGGGATTTAGAAACACATCTGAATACAAATTTAAACCTAACACATATATGAAACATGGGCCCAAATTACCTAACATTGCTTCAGAGTGGAGCGCACATGGAATTGACCAAGTGCGATGAATCCCTCCTGAACAAACTTCAGAACCCCAGAGTAGCGCGCATATGGAACTGATCGAGTGCGATGGAGCCCTCATAAACAAACCCTCAGATACCAGACTTGAGCGCATAAGGAATTGTCTGAGTGCAGTGCGATGAATCCCTCTTGAGCAAACTTCAGAAGCCAGGGTGGCGCGCATATGGAGTTTTACGAGTACGATGAATCCCTTCATAACACAACGCGAGGTCCTAACCACTAGACTAGCACGGCCTTTCAGGGAGAAGAGTGGCAGAATGGTTCAGACGTTCGCCTGCCAGTAACTAAACTCGAGGTTCCATGGTTCGCTCCCTGTAGAGGCCTCGACTTTTCTCTTCAGTTTGACCGGAAAATCGAACTGAACGTCTAGTCCTTCGGAAGGGGACGAAAAACTAGTCGGCCCCGGGTGCCTTCTAGCTGTGCACCCTAAAGATCCCACGTCAGTTGAAAATCGTGAAGAGCAGGGCATTGCCCGGCTTGCCTTGGTATAAAACATTGGAGAGATAGGTTGTTTTCCTTGAAGACCAATTAGCCTTCTTGCCTTTCTGAACTCTTTCTGCCTCTATAACAAAAACGAGACTTCAGACTGGGTGTTTCCATCGTCAAACGACCAACGGGGAAAGCAGAGGCAAGGCACGGACAGCGATTGGCTGTTTGTTACGTCGGTGGTTCACACCTTTTTGTCTTTTAAAAGAAACGCCGAGGAGACAATCGTGTACAGATACATTGGCAGAAGCCAGTGAACGACTGACAAGCTTTGGTCACTTGTGTTCGAGCGGACGTTGTTTGTTCTTTGCTGTTAATTCCCACGTTTCCGTTCAGATGGTAAGTATACATTCTCTTCTCCTTTGACTTCAGTGTGTGTGTGTGTGTGTGTGTGTGTGTGTG